>BSBK01005925.1:0-5000 GCA_027943335.1 Chamaecyparis obtusa | reverse complement strand
TAAAGATAGCTACATGGAGCCCATACTTCCATGTTCATCCCTCTCCATTCCAAGGAGAGACTCTACACTCTTGGATGTCCCAACAAAGCCCTTCACCCTCAAGGCTACTCTTCCCTCCCAAGGGTGAGTGTGGCCTTGAGAACTCCCTCACAACACACTACAATTGACATGAAAACAAAAGAAAAGTTCAAGAGCAACAAGAATACTTCACATTCACAATGCTATGAAAATCATGAACATATCAAGTTCAAGATTTCTCATAGCTTACAAAGAAGAACACTACATAAAAACATGAATCACAAAGAAATAACTCCATTACTACAACATACAAATTCACAACACAACACTATAAGAATCCATATTTTCATTATGCATACAACTATTATTCAAGAGAGCATTTTCTCTCAACATGAAAAGGAAAGAAAAACTTCAACAACTAAGAGAAGTGAACCACAAAACTTGATCCAATGCTAAAAGAAGATATTTGAATATGAGCTTTTCCCAATATCCAAGGTTCTCCAATTTGGCAAAAATTTCTAAATCTAGAGAGTGGGTGTCAACCTTTTCCAAAGGAAGAGGGCCCTCTAAAAAGGCCTCCACACACTCTCCTATGGATAAGGCTTGCATTCCTATTGGGTGGTCTTCCCAAAGGCCCTTACAAGGTTTCCAATTTTGGTCTCTTACAATGGTAAGCTAAAAAGGTGGAAATAGGACTTCCTTCTAAGTGGGTGGTGATCTATCCAAAGCTTGGTTCCAAAAGTTGATTCTCGTCCATCTTGGGAAACCAACTTTTGGATGGGTCATTTGGTCAACCAAGGGTTATCCTTTGGTGAAAACTGACCCTTACCCTATGGTATAACAAGTGGGGTAACTAAAAATGGTCAAAACTCTCCCCTAGGTACCTTTTTAACCTTCCAAAAGTGCAAGCAAAGTTCAAATTCGAAATTCAAGGATTAGACAACACTCTAAGCTCTTTAATCAAGTGGTTTTCATGGGTATCCTAAAGGTACCTTCCTAGGTTAGTGTTTAACCAATCCCCAAGTGGACATGTCATGGCCTCATGTACACACATGTGTCAAGTGACACAATACAAAAAGACACTTCACATGCCATGTATATATCCACTTGGGCTCTCTCATCAAAAATAACATTCACAAATACATATAAATCAAAAATATTCATGCATCACACTTTACAAAATAAATACATCACAACGAGGTTATTGGCTTCTCACTAGAAGCAACCTTGGCTCAACAGATATTCACAATAGTCTCTATGATGATTCCTCGAATTTCCATGGCCTATTTCAGGTGGCCCAACTTTCAAAGACCATAAGTCATCACCAGTTGACCCGGTCGGTTATTATAACCCCATTTCGGAAATGCCACGAAGCGCTCTTAAGGCTTGACCTATGCAAGCGCCCGTCACCCAAATTTTTGACCTCATCTGGGGCCTCTAAAGCCTTCAAAACTGAGTTCAAAGTTTCTGTACCCTACTACCAATACGGAAAATCTTCAATATCTTCCAATATACACTTGATCTGGCAATAAAATTTTACTGGTAGACTTATATGACCAAAATGAACCTCCAAGAAAGAAATCAGATCATTCTGAGAACATACAAAAATTATCAAAAATAGTAACTTTCCATAAATAGCAGCTCTGCACAAAATAGCCCGTATTGAATATAAAAACAAGAATATTTTTGGGTGATGCAAGATTGGTCTTACACCCAGGATGCTCCTGCATCAGACACCTGGGGTAATTTGAGAAGTGACCTTGTCACGACTCAGGTGTGCAGAGGAAAACCAAGATGGTTAACCTCCACCCTTGTTAGCCATGATGAATCTTCAACAGGCCGTCCTTTCCACTTGACCAGATATTCTTCATATGTCCTGTTCCTTGTGCTTCTGCCAACACGACTGTCCAGTATATCTTCGATCTCCTTAGTGTCTAAACTAGTTGCTGGAATACTCCACTGTGCTGCTGTGATCTCATCTTCAACACCTCCTTCATGATACTCTGTCAGATCTGAAATGTTAAACACTGGTGAAATATTTAGCTCAGTAGGAAATTCTACCTCATATGCATTTCTTGAATCATGTTTCTTCAGTATCCTACATGGTCCAAACTTCTTCATTTTTAGCTTGTTATATGTACCAACTGGAAACCGCTCCTTCCGCAAATGAACCATGACTTCATCACCAACCTGAAATTCCTTATGCCTCCTTTTCTCATCCGCCTTAGCCTTATACTGTGCGTTCATCTTGGTAATATGCTTCCTCACCTCCTCATGGATGTTCTTCAAGTGTTCTGCAAAATCCTCAGCTTCAGCACTACTTATTTCTCCTTTATCTATCTTCCTCAATTCAGATGCATTTCTCGGACTACTTCCATATACAATCTGGAATGGTGATTTACCAGTGCTCCTGTTGACAAAATTATTGTATGCAAATTCCGCCTGTGGTAAAGTCAAATTCTATCCTGTTGGCTTATCTCCAACCAAACATCTCAGCAAATTTCTCAAACTCCTATTCACCACCTCTGTCTGTCCATCAGTCTGTGGATGATGTGATGAACTGAACTTCAAATCTGTCTTCAACTTCTTCCACAATGTATGCTAGAAATATCTAACAAACTTAGTGTCCCGATCTGAAACTATGATCTTTGGCAAACCATGAAGTCTCACTACTTCTCTGAAAAACAATTCTGCTACATGAACAACATCATTAGTCTTCTTGTAGGGAATAAAATGTGTCATCTTTGAAAATCTGTCAACTACCACAAAAATTGAATCATGTCCCCGCTGAGTCCTCGGTAAACCAAGAATAAAGTCCATGCTAATATCCTCCCAAGGCTTCTCTGGTACAGGTAATGGCTGATACAACCTTGTATTCTGCTTCACTCCTTTCACCATCTGACATACTCTACAAATCTGTACAAACTTCTTCACATCTTGCTGCAACTGTGGCCAATAATAATTCTCACTAACCAAAGAAAGGGTTTTGTCACGACCAAAATGTCCAGCCAATCCTCCGCTATGCTTCTCCTTGATGAGATTCTCCCTCATAGAACTTCATGGAATGCACAACTGACTCCCTCTGAATAGCATATCATCCTGGATGATGAAATCCAACGATTTCGTCCTGTCTAGAGTAACAGGTTCTGTACAAGCTTTCCAAGCTTCACCAAAATAAAGATCCTCTGGATATAAATTCTTGAGTTCCTTGAACCCAACCACTTCAATCTGCATTTCTGTCAGCAATAGTTGCCTTCTGTTAAGAGCATCTGCAACCCTATTAGACTTTCCACTTCTGTGTTTCAAAACAAATGTATAACTCTGCAAAAACTTAACCCACTTCAAATGCCTTTGATTCAATTTTCCTTGACTATTCAAATATTACAAAGCTTGATGATTAGTATACAAAACAAACTCCTTAGGAAGCAAATAGTGCCTCCACTTTTTCAATGCCTGAACTATAGCATAAAATTCTTGATCATAAACAGAATATTTTCTCTTGACATCATTTAATTTCTCACTGAAATAAGCAACAGGTTTACCTTCTTGGCTCATAACAGCTCCTATTGTAGTACCACTAGCATCACAATCTACTTGAAACACCTTATTAAAATCTGGAAGTGCTAAAATAGGTTGTTCTGTAACTTTTTGTTTCAACAATTGAAAATTCTTTTCTGCCCCATTAGTCCACTTAAACTCTTTTCTATCCTCTCTCATTGTTTCAGTCAAGGGTCCACAAATACTGCTAAAATTTTTTATAAACTTTCTGTAAAAGCTAACTAAACCATGAAAAGATCTTACCTCAGTAGCACTCCTTGGAGTAGGTCATTCAAGGATAGCCTGTACCTTCTCTGAGTCCATTTTTAGACCTTCTGCTGAGACTACAAATCCCAAATACACTAACTCTTTCTTCACAAAACTGCACTTCTTCAAATTAATCAACAATTTCTCTTCTCTCAACTTCTCAAATACCATATGAATATGCATCATATGCTCATCCAATGTCTTACTAAAGATCAAAATATCATCTAGGTAAACAATGACAAACTTACCCAAAAAATTTTTCAGAACCTCGTTCATGAGCCGCATGAAAGTGATCGGTGCATTGGTTAGCCTAAAAGGCATGACTAACCACTCATACAGTCCTTCCTTTGTCTTGAAGGTAGTCTTCCATTCATCTCCTTCTCTGATCCGAATCTGATGATATCCACTTTTCAGATCTATCTTTGAAAAATGCACAGCTCCACTCAAACAGTCCATAAATCATCCATTCGTGGCAATGGAAACCTGTACTTGATTGTGATCTTGTTTATTGTCCTAGAATTTGTACACATCCTCCATTCTCCATTCTTCTTTGGTGCTAATACCGCTGGTACAGCACAGGGACTCAGACTCTCACGGATCAATCCTTTCTGTAACAATTCATGTAATTATCTGTTCAACTCCTCACTTTCTACAGGTGTCATTCTGTGTGCTGCCTTATTCAGAAAACTCGCTTCTGGGATCAAGTCCATCTGATGACTAATCTTCCTGACTGGTGGTAATCCATCAAGCACGTTATCGGATACAATATCCTGAAACTCATTCAACAAATCTGCAACTTCTATAGGAACATCTTCTACTTCCTCTTTACCATCTTTTGGAATTAAAGCAAAACATACATGCTCATGCCTCATACCATCTAGGAAATTTCTTCCATCAACAAACGTTATCCTTGCATTACCACATACCTTTTCTTCAGTCTCCTTCAATGGTTTTAGCTTATGTCGCACTCCATCCTTTGTTAGGGAATAGGTATTTGCATGACCATCATGTATAGCACATCTGTCAAACTGCCATGGTCTACCCAACAATATATGACATGCATCCATAGATATGATATCACACAATACCTCATCTTGGTATCCGCCAATCTTGAACTTCACTAAGCATTGTTCATTGACCATGACCTTGTGGTCATCCTGTACCTAAGCAATCTGATA
>BSBK01005924.1:2500-345439 GCA_027943335.1 Chamaecyparis obtusa | reverse complement strand
TATATATATATATATATATACATACATATATATATATATACATACATATATACATATATATATATATATATATATATATATATATATATATATTATATATATATATATATATATATATATATATATATATATATATATATATATATATATATATATATATATATATATATATATATCTGTGTGTGTGTGTGTGTGTGTGTGTATATATATATCCTTGCATTTCCAATCAGTTGTACATATTCATAATCAAATCTCAGAGCTACATTTTAAATACCCAAGGCTTTCATCATGATTTTCAAAGTTATATAAATTCAACATCATTGTTCAATCAACCGGGGGCACTATTTCAAAACCAATCAAGTTAATAAAAAAGACACCAATTGGCACAAATCAATGCATCAAACCAAAAAATTGACACTTCAAATTTTGATCCATATCAATTTTCTAATTCACACATTTGATTAAAGCTAAATAATCAACACATTTATCCTTGACCTCAAATTGACTTATCTCTATCAGGATTAAAAATATAAAAAAAGATCAAAATGGATGAAGTTATACTTGAAATATGGAGACGAACACAATAGAAAAATGTTCAGAGTTTTATTTTATTTTGGAGTCATGTCTTTTTAGTGAATTGATGAGGTTTTTTGACTAGAAGATCAATGATAAAAGCATGACAATTTTCTTGATTTCTGCATGACTGGTTTTAAGGTTGATTCATTGAAATATGTAAAATCATCTAATGACATGATCATCAAAGAATCATCAAATATATTTTCATATGGAAGGGATCATATCTTTTTATATTTATGAAAATGGATACCTTGGCCATTTAGATATTTTATATCCTAATTCCAAAATCTAATTGCAACATTGAAAATGATGAAAGTGGTATTTAGACCATCATGGTTGTAAATTAAACTAGTGAGGTTTGTATTGACTTTAAGAGTGAAAAATTGTTAGAAATAGGGAATACTGAGAGGGGGGGGGGGTGAATCAGTATTCTAAAAACTTTATCTTTTGCCCAATTATGGATATAACAGATTATCTTTAGACATGCATAACATAAGAAGCTAAACAATATGCATAGCAATGGAAATAAATAACTCATAACACATGATATGTTCTCGAGGAAACCCTGGCCAAGGGAAAACCCCGTGGGGATGGTACCCACAAAGATCCACTAATCAAAAGTATCCTATTAAGGATGTTGACCCTATTAGGAGTCTATTGCAAGCATATAGTGTATCGGTCCTGATTAAGGGACTATAGGCCTTGTTAGAAGCCTCAACCCTGTTAGGAGTTGTCAATACAAAATCTGATTACTAGATGAGCCCACTGCTCAAACAAGTAATGTACAATGTATACTTATTACAAAAATGGATTAAGGTACATAACCTTATGCTTCTTGCATCAATATCTTTTTTCTGCACTTACATTCGCATCATATCATTACAATATTACCACATATCTCTTCCTCTTTCTTTCTTACAATTACATATTACATATATACAAGTTATTAAAGATAATAACTTCACATGGTCAGCTTCCATATATCTTTATCCAAGAGTTAAATCTAGGATGTCATCCCTTTATATTGTTAAGTCATTATTTTGATAAACAAAATAATCCCTTAACTCTTTACCAATTCTGCCTTCAAGTTCTGTCCTATTGGCTTAACACTATTTTCACTATTTTTGGTAAAACTATCATAAGTAATTCCATACATGTCATACTGACTTGCACCCTAAGATGGGTCATAATTAGTCATCATAGAGTCTATTTTCAAGTGGAAAAGCACTGAACTTACTCCAGTAAATGTCTCAAACACAAATTGTATCCTAGTGCACTGGTGAAAACACTGTCTTACACTTAGACAAATTTGCAATGCACTTTGCTATACTTGCTCTCAGAATTGTGTGATCTTCATGTGGATCATTTGTTGCCATAATGAAAACATCTATGTACTCACTTCAGCCAAATTGCCAACAATCTCCCCCTTTGTCATTGGTGGCAACATATGAGAAAATTGTCTAAGTGTACAAGTCAAAATCTCAAAAATTGTATCAAAATTGTGGCCATAGTATAGAATATGTATACTATCCTTATAACTCCTCAAAATATAAACTCTAATACAATGCCCCCCCCTAAGAGTATCAATCCTTATCAAATATATCAATTTTTTTCTCTAATATCTCTCCCCCTTTGACAACAATGACAAAATAAGGTGGGGAGGATTACCAAAATTGTATCCCAAAAAGATTATACCTTCATTTTCTTATTGCAAAGCTGGTAGGCTTGCAACACAATATGCAAAATCAGCTTTCATAGCTTCTATCTTCTTTTCCCATGAATTCTTGATGAAATTTTCCATATTGAGTAATGTGCTCAGTCCATAAGCTACTATTTGACAAGCTTGGAAGTTATCAAATTTGAATTTCTAAAAGGATGTCTTAGCTGTAAGACATTCTTCTAATTGCTCTTCAATGATACTCAACTTCATAGAGGTTTGTTCTCTCAAAAGAGTGAGTCTCCTCATTTTTCTAGTTCCTCTCATCTTGTAATATTCTTATTTCATCATAAAGCTTCTGAACTTTCTTTTCAACATCACTTACCTTCACAATAGGTCTAGAAAGAAGGTTACATTAATTCTGAATCTTAGCTTCCTTCAACTTGATCTTTTGTTCCTCTTTTGTTGTCAAAATCTTTGGTTTTGTACACTATATGTACAATGATTTTCCTGTCTCCAAATGTTTCCTCAAGTTCTTGATACAAATATCAAGACTGCTAATATCATTCTTGATATTCTGACTGATGTTCAAAAGCATTTCAACTTCATAAGCTTCTTGAGCTCTCACTTTTACAATATTAGATAGGTTAGTGAATTCATTGTCAAAAGTTCTCATTACCTTCTTAGCTTTCTCCAAAGGGTCTTCCTTTGTGATTTATGTAGTTACAATGCTTTGTAACTTCTCAGTAAGGTCCTTCAGACTCCCTTCAAGATTCTTCACTTTCTTGTTCTTGTCAATGATTTTATTCAAAGAAGTGATTAGTTCCAACTGATCATCATCATCAACTTCCTTTCCTAAATATTCAGACAAAGATCCAATTTCTTTCTTCTTTCCAGTCTCAGGAGTAAGAATGATGTCTTTTGTGGTAGGAATGGGTGCTTGAATCTTAGTCTCCTTAGGTTCTTCACTGATAGATTGAGTGTGCTCTGCTTCTTCAATTCTATTCGGTTCATCAAGAGCCAAATTGTCAACAATGTTTGCTAAGTTCTTGAATACATTGTCATCAGTATCCAAGGTGACCTTAGTACCTTCTATATTCATAGGTTCATCTTCAATGTTAATGCTGAAGGAGAAGGAATATCCTCTTATTCATCTTCAACTGCTTGCTCTGCTGCAACCGATGGCTCTCCAACATTTTCTACCATGACCTTGATTATTGCCTGCTCTGTATCTGAATAAAATTCTTCATATCTACCTCCCATAATCAAAATGGTTCTCTTTTTGGTTCTCAAATGGGTGCTTAAGGCCTTCAACATCTACTCCAAGTGTTCATCATCTCTCACATCACAAAGTTTCTTCACATGATTCTTTCTGATATTAGTGTCTTCTTCAATTGCTCTCTTCTTTCTATTTACAAGTTTGGTATACAACTCATTAGGTATTTGACCTTGAATAGAATCAAATTTCTTGTCTACCAAAATCATATGCTTTACAATAGCATTCTCCAAATTAAGTTTGTCTGAATAACCATAAAATTTATAGTACTTGTTCATTCTGGTAAAGTCTCCATTTTCAATAATCTGCTCGTTAAGCTTTTTGACTTTAGGTTTCCAAGCTTTCTTCTTAACCAAAGTAGTGTCACCATCTTTTATTTTTTCAATTTCTCTTGGTACTGGTTGAACTAAAGTCTTCTATCTCTTTCTTGGTCCACTAGCAATTTCTTTCATTCTCTTGCTAGCTATGGAGGAAGTGGATCTAGTTGTTACTTGTTCCTTTTTTGGTTCCTCTACTTTCACCTTGACTTGTGTAGGTTCTTGCTGTACTGCACTGGATGACAAGGGTGGCACAATCAAGACTTCTTTCTGTCCAATATCCCTGATTGCTGCTGCTATCTATTTTGCTATTAAGAATTCTTGTTCTGAAATTCCTGTATCTTTCAGTATTCTCCTGATAGTACTATCAACTCTCTTCTTAGATTGCTTCTCTTCAGTTATAGATTTTGCTAAGTTGAAGTTCTCTTCAAAATTTCCAAATCTGCAGCACTAAGTGTCTAATTTACATTTAAGTAATCTGCCAACATATTCTTCTATTTCAGCCTCAACTATCTCATAGCCAAGAGGGTCTATGAACTCAATTATAGGTTCCACTGCTTCAATATAGGTAAAGTCAGTGTCAACCATAAAACATATATCATTTTTATACTTCTTCACAAGTGACTTTGAAATTCTTGATCTGCTAGTTACCATGTTCTAAAATGTCTTCATTACTAACATAGCACTCTCATTTACTTTGTTAATAACATGTCTCAAATATACTTTATTTATCCTTTCCATAGCAGTTTGTCCATCATTCAAATCATCTGCAATGGTGTATGGAAATCTTCTCAATGAGTGGAAAAACATGTATGTGATTAAGGATGAAAATCTAAATTGTGCATACTTAGATTTCTTAATCTTCTCCAAGTTTTCAAATAATTGAATTCTCAGAATTTTGCACATATCAACTGGCACCTTGTCAACACACATTAAATAGGTAATATGCACCATTCCAGCTACCATATCATCTTCTCTATAATTTTCACAAAACTTAGTTGTTAGGTGCTTGCACAAATATCTATCATGTTGTTTGATCTTTCTTATCACAATTCCTCTGCCATTGTAGGATGAACCTGTGTTGTCTATGACTATTTTTCTCATATTTTTCTCATTTAAAGGAATAGCACCAAATTTAGATAAACTTGTGACTTCATGAATCAAGTTAGCTGTAATGTCTATCACTCTATCCTCTAGCCAAAGCTTCCCATTGTGAATTTTTCTCAAAATAATCTTATTGCATTCTTCATTTTCAAACTCATACTTCAAAGCATACTGAACAATCTCATTATCTTTCAAATTTTCATATCCTTGTTTCAATGACATATCATGGTTGTAAATCTTCTGATATTTATTGGTAAAATCACTATCACTGACAGTTTCTAACTTGCATCCAAGATAACTTCTCACATTTTCTAAATGCAAAACTCCATCTGGTATGGATGATAATGCTAATCTAGGATCATCTTCTTCCAAGGGTTCTACTGGTTCCCTCTTCATTCTAGGTCTATTCTTATCTCTGACATTGTGAATTAAGGATACATCCATGACTACTTTAAATTCCTTATACCGATTCAAAGATCTGCCAAGATAAATACCTCGAGTTCATGATTTTAGGGCTTTTGTAGATTCGGCGCTCAAATCTTTCACCAAATCATTGCAAAATGCTTCCAATATCTATTCTTTTCTCTCCTAAACACTTCAATTCACTTTGATAATCAAATAACATTGATCATAACCTTTTATTACTTCAATCTTACTTAGATCTAACATCGCATTCAATTCTTTTGCCACTTCTTTCCAAAAAGTTGTTTCTGCTATCCTACAAAACTTAAAACTTCTTGCAATCTCGCAAAACATAATATTTTATTTTGTGCTCTTAACCATAGCATTAGTACATCATAAACTATCTTACATTAACTGCACAAGACTTAATTCATCTAAAATCTACTTCTACACTAATTCTAAGTTCCTAATCTACTGCAATTTTCATAAATTAAGTGCTTTGAGTTAGGTTAGGTAAGTATTCATTCTTACCACTTCATAATTCACCTTTCTGATTACCTTCAATGTTGAATATGTCTCCTTGATCTATGCCTTTAACAAACTTCACTTCATCTACATTACTACAACAACCTTTCTGTCTGTTACTTGCATCTTCATTTCTTCTTACATGATTTCTAGGGTTAGGGTTAGGATGAAAAACTCCATTGTTCATTCTGCAAAACCTTTCTTTGTGTCTAGTCTTGTTACATATCTGACAAAAAATTCCATTGTTCCCATATCTTGGTCCTTGCTGATTGATTTGTGATCTACAGTTTCTAGTAATGTGTCCAATCTTGTTGCATCTATAACATACTACTTCATTTCTTCTATTCATATCTTCAGTAGGTCTCTTATCTGCATTGTTAGTATTCCTAAACATTCTACTACCATAATTATTCTCAATAACTTTAGGTCTTCTACATTCAATAGCTCTATGTCCAAAACCATGACAATTATAACAATAACCATTAAGAGGTTTAAATTGTTTAGCTATGCAATCTCTCTTCATGTGACCAATAGTATTACAACCAAAACATTTACCTTTGAATTCTCTTTGCATACCCTTGGGTGATTCTTCTTGGTTTGGTGGTTCTTCTTCTTTAGTTGGTTATTCTCCTTTAGGTGTTTCATCAGATTTGTTGATCTCATCTGACTTCTTCTTATCTATGATTTCAAATTCTTTCAGATCTGGTTCCTTGCTTTCATCATTTGTTCTGAATATATTAAATATAAGTCCAGTCTTATCATAGGATGGTTTTCCATAAGATACTTGTTCATTGATCTTCTCACTATTTGAATATAGCCTTTCAAGTTTTTGTTTGGATTGAGTCAATTCACCTTTCACAATCTTATTTTATTTCTCAAGTTCTGCATGCTGCAAATTTACTTTCTCAAATTCAGATGTTACTTTGCCAAGTTTAGATTTTAATTCTTCATTCTCAATCTTCAACCTTTCATTCTCAGATGTCCAATTTGCTTCATTTTTGTCATTTCCATCTTTCAAACTAAGCTTTAGATTTTCTATCTTTAGTTCATGCTTAAGGATCACATTTTATTTTTCTAAATTATCATCACAATCTTCAATAAGAATTTCAGATTCCTTTTCAAATTTCAGATCTTCTGCCTTGTTTTTTAGTTTCTCAATAAATTTCTTTTCATCATCATATTTCCTTTTCAGATTGTTTCTTTCATTAGTAAGCATATCAATCTATTCAAGAGCTTCTTCAAGATTTTTCTGTAGTTGATCCATATCCATAGAGATCTTACTCAAGCTACTAGGCTTTCCTTGAATGATTCTTCTCCGAGTAACTAAGCTCTAATACCTATTGTTAGAAATAGGGAATATTGAGAGAGGAGGTCAATTAGTATTCTACAAACTTTATCTTTTTCCCAATTATGGATATAACAGATTATCTTTATACATGCATAACATAAGAAGCTAAACAATATGCATAGAAATGGAAATAAAAAACTCATAACACATGATATGTTCTCGAGGAAACCGTGGCCAAGGGAAAACTCTGATGGGGATGGTACCCACAAAGATCCACTAATCAAAAGTATCTTGTTAAAGATGTTGACCCTGTTAGGAGTCTATTACAAGCATATAGTGTATTAGTCCTAATTAAGGGACTATAGGCCTTGTTAGAAGTCTCAACCCTGTTAGGAGTTGTCAATAAAAAATCTGATTACCAGATGAGCCCACTACCCAAACAAGTAATGTACAATGTATACTTATTACAAAAATGGATTAAGGTACATAACCTTATGCTGCTTGCATCAATATCTTTTTGCTTCTCTTACATTTGCATCATATCATTACAATATTACCACATATCTCTTCCTCTTTCTTTCTTACAATTACATATTACATATATACAAGTTATTAAAGATAATAACTTTACATGGTCAACTTCCATATATCTTTATCCAAGAGTTAACATCTAGGATGTCATCCCTTTATATTTTTAAGTCATTATTTTGATAAACAAAATAATCCCTTAACTCTTTACCAATTCTGCCTTCAAGTTCTGTCCTGTCGGCTTAACACTATCTTCGGTAAAACTGTCATAACTAATTTCGTACATGCCATACTAACTTGCACTCTGAGATGGGTCATCATTAGTTATCATAGAGTCTATGTTCAAGTGCGCAAGCACTAAACTTACTCCAGTCAATGTTGCAAACACAAATTGTATCCTGGTGCACTGGTGAAAACATTGTCTTACACTTAGACAAATTTGCAATGCACTTTGCTATACTTGCTCTCAGACCTGTGTGATCTTCATGTGGATCATATGGTTCCGTAATGACAACATCTATGTACTCACTTCAGCCAAATTGCCAACAAAAATATGAGAGAAAAGCATTTTCATACCATCATGGTTGAACTAGTGATGGTTGTACCAATTTCATGTTCCAAAAAGCTAAATGATGAAAATAAAGCATTCCTATCAAAAGTGACAGTTAGTTGCATTCATATAGATTAAATTTTTCATGTTACAAAGTTAAAGGACTTCTTTAATGAGGGAGGTGAGTTAATTAAAGGTTGACATCATTAAATTATTTTTTTAGATTATGTTGGACTTTAATTAAAAAACTATCACTAAAAATGATATTTAGATGCATTCATTATTCATTAATCATTATTTATTTATGCATTTACTTGCATTTGTTTAGGGTATATAATCATCAAGGATCATCATTATTGATTATCGTTAATCATTAATCATTACTTAAATGCATTAATTCCTTAATTAAATACATGCATCATTTCATCCACCTATTAGGGTACATTATATTAAGTTTTATTAATCATGTTGCATTAAGTGCACCTCCTTTAAAAATCACTCCATCAAGTGCATTAATTGAATCCATTAGCTATAAATAATTTAAATAATTTAAGTGCATTAAATTAGTTAAGTTCATTCATTTAATATCATTCAATGGCATAATTAAGTTTGTTAGTTCCCAAAATGGTTTTATACTTCAATAGCTACCAGTACAATCACTACAAATTCTAAATAATTTCCAACTCTATTTATCAAACCCCCATGAATGAATGGATCAACTAAAAAGGATAAGGACCCCCCTATACTTTTGGCTATGCAAGACCAAGGTTAGTAAACCTAAATTCAGTGATATACTACACTCATTAAACACAACCTTGAATTTGATAAAAAAAAAAACTTATCTAATAAGAGGCTCAAAAATAATAAGAAAATAGTAAGTAATGACTAACTACTCATAGATTATCAATTGTTATGGAGCATGATATCCAAACCACAAATAAAGCTTGAAAATTAAATAAATTTAATAAAAAGTTGGTATAGCCAAATAACATGAGCCAACAAATTAACAATTATAGAATATTTAGATCAGTTCCTTATCATTGAGAAATACTTGCAGTTTACAACTCATTATATGAATGACATAAAAATGTGAAAGTTCCAAGATTTATATTATTATTGCATTACAATAATATCTATTCATGTAAAAATATAAATAGAATTTTCATAATGATCCTTATGCCAACTTTATGAACTTATGAAACAATTTTTGGCATTTTAATTGATCTTTGATCAAATCTTAAAATTCAAACATACACATATGAAAGATATGCACTAAATTGATTAAAAAATTTGAATTGTTAAATTTACAATTCATTAAACAACCATAGAGGAGAGTACCAAATCTGGATTATATTTCATTAACCTCAGAATCATTGTCTTCATACATTATATTTTCTCATTAAAATAAAACTCAACAAGAATAAGACTCCAATACTAAACTTCTAATTTTCTCTGTAAAAATGTGAATAGGTTGGAAAATGGATAGTTGTAACAATGCATCTATCATTCACCTAGTATTCATTTATTTGTTTTGAATTGGAATTGAATGAGTAATATAAATGTGGAAATGCTTGAAATCAAATAGAATAAGATACATACCTCATAATGGAACAGATCTGGAAATACCTATTTTGTGAAGCCTATGCATAGTCTCGAAAGATTTTGTAACCATATCTGGAACCAGAAAACTATAAAAAAGAAAACCTAGAAAACTTTTGTCTTTCTGGCAGCAGGTAGTCTTTGACCTCGATAAAAGGTCAAAGTCTACTTCAGAATTTTGAAGGTCATCTTTAACTTTGTTCGTGGATCTCAGAAGTTTGCCAAAAAGGGTACTCAGATTTATACTTCAATTCTTGAAACAGTGACTGTAGATATCTAAAAATGGTGTTTTTGGTTGGCTATATAGGTTTTCTCCTTAGTCAAACCCCTATTTTGGTGATCTCCACCTCCATGAATACCCGATTGTAATAGAATGTGTGTTTGTATTGAAAGTGTAATGCCGAGATCTAATCCTCTAGATTAAAACCCTAGCATGAATATGTATGAGGAAACAATGCATAGATTTGAATATGATAAGAAAGGATACCAAGCCCCCAAGGCTAAAGTACTCCTACCAAACTCATAATCCGTAATTGCTACCCCATGATTGTATCTTTGAATGCTTGAATATTGATAAGGGTGGATCAATGAAGAAAGGATCTCTCTTGCTCCAAATAGATGTTCACAATGTTGTGCTCACAAAAATGCTTGATATCAACAATGGCTTGATCTTATATATCATCCTCTTGCAATCTTGCATCTTCACTTCACCATTGATTGCTTTCTCAATTTTGTTGTCTCCACTTGATGGATATTTGATGAAAATGAAGGCAAATGAGAGTCTTTATATAGAGGTTTCAAGGTGAGGCTCCTCGAGTCATGTGAGGACCCATAATTTAGATTTCACCTTGAATTATGGTCCAATCACAATAACCAACTAAGGAGGGAAAATAATTAAATGACTTTTAAATTAAAACCTTCCTGCACTCGGATCTGAAGGCCCAACATTGATTTCGGGGCCCTTTGGGGCCAACTTTTGAAAAGGGGAATCCAATCCTGAAGGAGGTCAAAGATGACCTCATCTCTGACCTAAGTCAGGAAAAACCTAGACCCTAACCTAGGTCAGGGATGACCTCTTCCTTGACCCAGGGGTCCAGATCCTGCCAAAATTAGAAACAAGAGGTCCTGGGGATGCCTAGAGACCTATAAATGATGTTAGAATAGAGAAGAGTGATAGGGAGTGGCACAAAATCCTATGATGATTATAATGAGAGCTAGGAGGACCAATTTCTAATTCCTACCTAGAAAATAGAGAAATGGAAGAGGGAAATTAATGAGAATCCTCAGGATCCTAACCCTAATTTCAACTAGAATGAAGGAATTGAGTGTAGAATGCATCCTAAATGCAAGTCTATCTTGATAAATGTACTAAAAGAGGTTGTTAAACCTATCAAGATGAAAGTGATTCCATTTTAAGATGATACAAAATGTTACATGACACTCATGACATCTATTAAACTTGACTAATATTGAGCCAAGTCCTCTGATTTTATACAAAATTTCTCTTCCCCTCCTAAGTGATCTTGTAAATCATTATAGAATAATGATTGCAACAAGATATAGATCATTTAGGGGAAAAAAAACTAAGTGCACAACAAGAACAAAAAAGGACAACCAACTAACAAAATGAGGAAGAAGATCAAAGAAATGAGTTGGAGTTGTAATATAACCATGGCATCATTATCCTAATAAAATGAAAAGTAACAACATAAAATACTAAAACAACCAAATCAAGTCTTTAAAAATGCAGTTCTTGAAACTGGGCATCAACAAAATAACAACTATCTCTTTTTCCTTCAGTTAAATCAAATACAATTTCTTTGAATCACGTAGGATACCCATGACTTTTGAAGGAAAATTCAAGGTACCTATTGAAATAATTATTCTCCCTATAAACATTCTCATGTGCCATGTTAGTAACCATCTACAAAAGATAAAATTGATGGAATTTGATTATTCAAATATATTTTCCTTTATTGATTTCCTTCTCCAATCTAGAAAATTCCTTATCTCATGAGCAACCAAAAGTCTTAATAGTCTCTAACTACCCAATTACCTCATTCCAATGAGTGACAAGAGTTTCTAGGTTTTTACACATCATACACTTATATCTCCATGCATGCTCATTTGTTGATAGTGCATTCATTATTCTTGGTAACAATTATATCCATTCCTTAGAAAAATTATCTTTTTTTTGCTTTCTTAAAATTGTAGATTGAGTCAAAGTACTAGGTTCTTCCATATCTATAAAATAACAACTAAAAATACTAGGCATAAAATCCCTAGTCATAGACAAACTTCTCTAAGAGAACGGATAATTTTGACAGATGCTCCTTTGCTAGAGAAGATACGAAAGAAAACTGTCAAATTAGCAAGTTACATCTTTTAAATATCAATAATTTAAAATATTTTTCAAAATTTCCAACATGTCATCGATATTTTCTAATGTGGCATAAAACCACTGGCCCATACCCCATCTAACTATCCTCAAAGTACATCAAGCATCATTCAAGCATAAATGACCAAGCATGTAGCTTTAAAACTTCAAAAATTTACCTTCAAATCAACTTGTGAACTCGCGCCATACTACAAATGATCACCCTCAGAAGGTCACAACCTTCAAACAAGACCGCATGATTAACTCATGATCATGTGCTAACATTGTTCCTTTAAACCTCCTTGCAAGATGGCAACCCTAACAACTTTAGGCCAAAAATTCATGCAAGCTCAAGGACACATGGAAATATCTAAGATAGTTACAACACACTCCATTAACCCTCATATAACCATGTGATGATGCCCCAATAGTATCATTGACCTTTAAATTTATAATTTCATCACCAAAGACATCTCACCATCTTTCAAGATCATGACCCTAAGAAGTTCAGGCCAAAAATTCCTACAAAATCATGGGACCATTGATTAGAAATTTAGGGACACATGGAAGAATCTCACACCATCGCATCTCTTGATATATCTTTTAAAAAATCTTTGTGGTGATATAACAAGGCCTATCTTCCTTTCAATATACATGGTACATGTAGAAAAATCTTGCAATACCATGTATGTAAAATTTAAGTCTTTACCATAATATTGGGATCTTGCAATGCCTCCATAGAAAAATAGTTGACTTCAAACTCTTAAGACACGTGGCACCCTATCACTTGTTCACACTTCAAAAAATTAACCCTAAAAGATGCTTGCAAAGATGTGACAAACACAAAATTAACCACTAAATGTGATGCAGCAGTGGTGAGCGGAAGCCTTCAAATAGTGAGCAATTAGGTGAAGGTTGAACTCCTCAGCACCCAAGGTGCAAGGTCTAGTGCCAATATACTTATCACAAGTATCAAAATAGGACTTGTTGAAGGTTATTACAACCCTACAAGACAAAAGAACCTAATCACTAGGTTTGCCAAAGTCCCAAGCACCAAAACCAATGAATTACTAAGAGGTTCCTTCAAGGAAATATGGATTCAAACCCTATGAACTGAATACTAAGGCCAAGGGTGGCTAATGTACATTTCTCTAGCCTATTTAGGTCTTATTTCATTAGTTCCAATGGTTCTTTCACCATTGAACAACACACAAGACTATGCTGCTGCACAATCCTTGAAACCTGCTTGTAGCCCTTCCTAGAAGGAAATCTAAGCATAAGACAAAATAATTCCAAATGAAGCTATGCATGGGTTGAGGATTTTGATACCCTTTTGGGTTTTACTAAACATGCCTAAACACCAAGGAATGGAAATGAGTGGAGGTTGTTGTTGTTGCAACGTTGGACCAGGCTAATAGGCCTAAATAGGGCTCTAAATACACTATAGGTACTCTTTTCCATAGGAAAATGCACAAAATAGATGTGGGTGAATGTGCATATGTATAAAAAAAGTGATAATCCAAGTTTATAGGTCCTAAAGAACCCTCAACCGAAATCTAGGAGGACTGTCCTAGTTTCCCAACCGGTGCACACATAGAGATGTACACCTAGGTTATGGTGGCAAGACCAACTCCCTAAAAATCCACTCTCTTGGCCTACATAATATGAAAATTCATTTAAATTACTTGTATTCCACCAAGGGGCATCAATTTACCATGGTGGAAAGTGCCTAAACAATCAGGCCCTATCTCCAATCCTGATTTTAAGCCTTAATCCTAGGCACTGTCACAAAAGTTTTGATATCTTCCAAACCAATTTGAATTAACACATGAGACCAACTAAAATAGAAATAAGATTCAAAGAATCAACCTCTGGAATCACTCTCACATGCCCCAACATCCGTACCTATCCGTACAATGCTCTAAAACTCATAATTTGCAGAGAATAGATGGTTTTTATTGATAAAAATGCCAATTACAAGTTGTATATCCTATCACCCACCTGTGAGGGATTTTATAGGATGCTCCCAATGATTAAAAGTGAGGTTTAAACCATTTATCCATTTGGGAGGGTCTTTTACAAATTTTTAACAACTTTTTAAAGTTGCTCTAAAGTTGCTTGACAACTTTTGAGCAATTTTGACAATTTGCTATTCTAATGACCAAAATTGATCTTATCCCTAATTTGATGATCCCTAATGGATCCAAACATAGAAAGCATGAAAAATACCTATGCCTAGGATATTGGATCATAAATGACATATAGTTAGACCAAGGGCTCATAAAATGCCAAGTTGGAACTATGGCCTTACAATGAGATCTCAATACTAATTTCTATCCTAAGCATGACTAGAGGTCTCAAGGACCTTAGTGTGAAACCTTAGGCTTCATGAGAATGCCTGTTGAATCTAGAGTAGGAGTAGGTGCTCTTGCACCAAAATGACACTATTGCATGATCACAACCATGAACACTTAACCATTACTTGACATGTGATGTTGCAAAAAAGTATAACTTGACCACCACACTAATCTCATCACAAGGTTTCAACATAAAAATTTAACTTGACTTCAATCCTTTGACCTTGCACAAACAAATTTACCTAACCACCAACATGACATCACAACACTTTATGTTAACCCAAACATAATCTTGTGAACTTGCGCAAGACAAAGAGAATAACTATTTACATAAACCCTCGCATGTTCACAAATTAGAAGTACTAACTTCCTTGTAACCCAAGTCCCCATGACAAACAAGGCATGAATTATGTAGTGACTTCATAACCAATAGATATAACATAAGAAAACATTTATTATAGTGAGGTACAAAGACTTAACACCCACATAGGATTGCAACCTATTAGACTTAGCATTATTTGAACTCACGATCCTACACTTGACTCCTAAATGACATTACCTTTGACTAAATAAGACTTGCAAATACACAATAAGGCACAACATGAACATTTCACTTTAATAAATTTCCATGATGTAAAACATGGACCAATCAAATAACTTGGATCCAAAATCATTTCGACTGCCACTCGACAAAAATTCCTAAAAATCCTTGACACATGAGAAAATGAAAACATAGAGAATCTATGACCAACTTTGCAGGAAAATTATCATGTACTTGTTGGTTCCTGAAAAGGATTTTACACTCCAAGAGACACCAATATATCTAAGACTAATTTTGAGGAGGGGTTAGTTCCAAATATGGGGATATCAGCAGGTAACTAGATCAACTATAGGGACAAGACTAACCTCTTCACTTCTGGCTTTGCAAAACCAAGGCGTGTGTACCTAATCCAATAAAATATGGCACTTTTAGGACTTTAAACTGGATTGAATAAAGAAAATGATAGCAAGAAAGTACTAAATGATAACCAAACATTCATTGACTCTCCATTACTATGATGGAACAAAATGGCCTTGTGACCTCAAGATTTTGAGAGATTTTGGGATTGGTAATAATTAATATTTGAGGGATGTAACACACCACATCAGACACATTATTGTAGAATATACTTTCTACTTACCAGTGCCTTATCCATTGGGCCAGAGTCTCTAATGTTGAATAGAATATAAAATCCAACTAGTAACCTTCATCACAGATCCAAGCCATAAATATAAACACCCAAACCCACACTACTTACAAACATCCTAGTGAAAACCCAATGAATCTATGCTTCCTCTAGAGAATCATTTAATCTGATCCTAAGTCAAAGATAGAGAATGATAGCATATGAATGGATAAAACTCCACATAATGAATTAGAAACTTCAAAACTCATCAGATAGACACAAATGGAGAGAAATGAGAAATTATATTCATATTAAGTATGAGGATCATGCCTTTGTATACACCTGCTTCAAGATCTAAACCACTTCAACAATATGCAAAAGACTAGAAGTTTTCCTTTGATACAATAATACTGTCTAATACAAGGAATGACTACATCCTAGACTGAGAGAAAAATCATCTGGTATTCTGAAACCAAGAAGAGACTAAACCTAGACCTCTTGCCCAACCAAAAGATGACCCTCTCTAAATGATCATAAAAAATCCTTTATACCATGATTATAACAAGCATCTAATCATTTAGGGAAAAAATAAAGCCACCCAACTACCCTCAATCAATTTAAATACTACAGACAAGACATGCCACCCAACACAAGACCATCAAGATCAAACTGATCGAAAATCATAGCAACACTATAGCCATGTACCTCACAAGGATAGAGAAATTATCATTAAAACCCCTATTGATTCAGGCTACATCAAAGGTGGTGTGACCTTCATGTTAAATTTTCCTTGGTAGAAGCACCTCAGGACAAAAAATTAGCATGAGATGGCCACCATGATCCTACAAATAAAATTTCAACTATAACCGAGTTGAGACACAACCAAATCTGATCCGATTTTATGGATTTTTGGCTCATAATTTAAAACCCTACAGAAAACCCTAAATAGAATTTGAATTTTGAAAATAGTGACTACCACCAAGTTTAAAACATGACTGTTGATCAAATCTCTTCCCAGCACATCGAGCAGCTCCCGTGATTTGGAAATAGTCCACAAATCTCTTTAAAAATATTCAGCCACATCATCACTCTTGGTAACTAATAAAAAATAGGCACATTAGGTCAACCTGGCACTGAGGACCCACCTTATTAGTCCTTCCATCAGACGGCTATTGCAATGCTGCAATGAATATCTATCCTACATATTTCTTTAGTGGCATCATGACCACCGTAGATGTTGTTGGCAAGTTGTCTATACTGATGTATATGACTTGATATAGTGTTTTCATTATGGCAACAAAGTCATATAGCAGTTTGGAGTCTACGCACTTGAAGAGAAGACCAGAAATTAGTTAAGTGTTGAAGACTGGATAATGTACAGAGTTCCTATAGCTCAAAGCATCAGTGCATGTGCGTATGGATGAATTATGGCATGGTCCCTAGAAGTTAAGCTAGATAGACTATATCCATGCTTATTCTATCAGTGCATGATCAGATGTGCAAGTATGAGAAAGTTACAGTTAGTTGAAGCTGCACAGCCAGTGTGTGCCAAAGGAGAACAGAGCATGAAGTTGATAGTTAGTATTTTGGTTTGTGGATATAATGTAATATTGTAAAGGCTATGCGCCTATTTTATTTAGGTTTTTGACATGTATAATTTTTTATTTATAAGCACACTTAAGACAATTCATTTGGAAGCATTGTATGTAATAGGTCTAAGGGCCGACCTAATTGTTTATTTTGTATGAGTGTATAAATATAAGATGCACCCATTATATTTAGTATGGAAGTTGATAGAGAGTTGTAATAAGAAGAGAGGAAGTGTGCAAAGACATTAGAAGATGTATTAGAGATTTTCTAGAGGTCAAAGCATTAGCGCATCAAAGGAACTGATCTAACAAGCAGTGTCATAGTGACAGCTCATCTAGTGGATATAGTGTGTATCTAAGATCTGAAGGTTGTAGCCTTCACCACTTGAGCAATGAGCTCTAGGATAGTGCATCCTCTCCCATAATAGGGACTATTGTAAAAGAATCCTAATAGGGTTTGACCCTTAACAGGGTCTACTATGCTTAAAGCATTGTAAAGAAACTCCTAACAGGGTTAAGGATCTTCTAACAAGGATCACAAAACACTAGTGTAGAATATTAGTGGGTGTCAATTCCCACTGGGGTTTTTACCTATTTGGGTTTCCCCGTAACCATATTGGTGTCATATTTTGATTTCATGTTTCATGTTTATGTGAATGTTTATTTCAGTAATAAAGCATTTAAGTTCAGTATAAAGATACAACTAAAAATTTAAAATATAGTGAACACTGATTCACCCCCCCCCCCCTCTTAGTGTTCCCATTCCTAACAATTGGTATCAGACCTTTGGTCCTCAGCAAAGAATTTTAACCACTTGAGGAGATCATGGACAAAGTAGAAATGAAACATATGAAAAGAAATCTTGAAGTTGCTCTTGAAGACCTAGACAAGTCTAAAAGAGAAACTGAAGAACTAAGGGATAAATTCAGTGATGATCAATTAGTCATAAAAAGGATAATGAAAGATTTGAAAGAATTCTCTTCCAGTGATCTAAACACAATGGTCAAGAAGCTAAATGAAGAAAATAAATCCTTAAAGGGACAACTTGAAGAGTTTGATGATAAACTGACTAACAATTAGGAAGTCTATGATGAATAGATCAAAGAGAACCTTCAACTCAATGAAGAACTAAGGCAAGAAAACATGGAAATCTTGGAGCTAAGGAACATAAAAGAAAGCTTGGAGTCTAAATTGAGAGAAGAAAAGAATCATATTGACAAATTGCACACCAGTTCTAATTTGATAGAATCTTAGTTGTATGCAAGGAGAGCCAATGGAGACACTAGCTGTATTGGATACAATGAAGCACAAAATCAGATTGACAACATGCGAGCAAGAAAGGATTCACAAAAGGACTCTACTGATGCTAAGGAGACTGAAGATCAAACCAAAGATAATGGTGAACCACCTAAGAATGAGTGGAAGCCTATGGACCACACTTGTTTTTCTTGTAACAAGCATGGACACATTACGAGGAACTATACAGAGGTAAGACCTTTTAATAGTTATTGTTATTCATGCAATAAATCTAGTCATAGAGATATGAATTGCAAGACTAGTAAGAATAACATGATTCAGCAAGATCAGAGAAATCTGAATCAGATAAATTATGTAAGAAGTTCTTAGAATTTTACATGCTAGATATTTAACTATAATGGTCACTCAGCAAAACAATGTAGAATGGTGACTCATGTCAATGCACCAAGGAATATAATACCTCCAGTCATTTGTCACTCTTGTAAGAAGGCTAGACATATCTCAAGGTTCTGTAGATCAAGGACACAAGGTGAGGGAAGCCCTAAAAAGGCCGAAGAACCAATTTTGGATCCCAAAGGAGAAGTTAATTTCATCAAAGCCTCAGATGATGTGAGCTTGATTTGGTCAGAAAAAAAGGACAAGACTTATGAGAATGTATTGGATGCATCTGCAGTGGATTCATCCTCTACATCTAGATGAATGGCCCTTAGGATCATAGGGGTAGCTAAATTAGGTCTAGACCCCTGCATGGCTAGTATACTCATCCTTAGAGTAGGCACCTTTGGAATTAATCTTTTGGAGTATAAAGGTATCTTTGTGCAAGAGTGCACATGCTGATTGTGAACAGAACTTGAGTTGGAAATCTTGAAGTGATAGCCTGGATTACGTGACTTGCATTAATGGTCAAATTTTCACTTTAAGTATATAGAAAGTTATTTGATTACTCATTACATTCAAATTTAGAGTGATAGGAGAGCACAAAGAGCCTTAGAAGTTGTTGTGAAGACTTGGAGATTGATCTATCAGTGATTTTCAGCAATTTGTAGTACATTTGGTCGGTTGTAGAAACCCTAGTTCGATGCATTGATCCAGAAGTCTTCAGATTATCTCAGAGATCTGTTGGAAAGAGATTAAACAAGTAATTCATGGCCACTCCCATAGTTTATGCTATCACTGAGAAGAATAGATATGTATTCAAGAAGCATCCATTTAAGTCAACCCTAGATGTTTTAGAGGGAGCTTTCTCTCGCACGCCTATGGCATCATGCATGTTGAGGATATTAGGGCATATATCTATTGCAAGAAGGAACCAGTAGGGTTGGATAGGTTAAGGGTGCACATGGATACCATGTTGAAACTGGACAAAACATTAATGGATGAATATGTTAAGTGGAATGATCACCCAATAGTTGAGTATGCTACGACATTTGAATTTTATGAGACTGAATGGATTAAGATACTATTGAGCAGAATTCATTACGATGTATTTTGGATAGGTGATGTACCAATCAGAATCACCAATGACCTTATACATGAGATGACAAGCCTTTCTAGGATAGGTGCCATCCTTCCTATGGGAAAGGATGTTAGGAAAATGGTTGAAAAAACTTGTAAGTCAAGGAGTGATAGGTGTGGGATGACCATTGAGCCTATTGAACAAGCAAACATCAAATTGATGTCAATGATACTGGGCTACAAGTTTCATCACACCAACAGGGTGAATAGTGTGTCTACGAGTACAATTCTAGTAGCCATTAGACCTATGAAGGAAGATGTAGAGGTCAACTTGTGTGATATCTTGCATGCACAGTTGATTAATAACATCAAGGCCATCAAGCATGATAAGACCAAAATATTCAGATTTGGGTCTTTAATCATTTACATGTACTTCATATAATTGGGAGATTATCAGATATGTATTTGGACAAGTCCATTCAACCATGCCATAGATATCTAACAAAGCATCCACCAAGAGTATATTGAGAGATTATGTAACATTGGAATTGAAGACCTTTATTGCTAAGATGAGGTACAAGATTCTAGAGAGCATTGTGGAAAAATACAAGGATAAAATTTGTTTTATGGTGGAGATAGACACAACTTGTATGGAAGTTGTTGAGCTGAGAACTAAGTGGATTCTTCCACTTGGTTATGAGGTAGAGGAATAGGTCCTTTAAGCATATGCCCAGGTACTACTATCAGCCCCCAAAGATCCTAATGAACCTAGGTGGGGAGCTTATGTAGAGAAGACAATATAAATAGATGCAAAGCTAAATAGTACAAAAACGAAGAGGAAAGCCTCTAAGATCACATCTGAGATACTCAGAATTCATGGTGTATCTCAAGAAGACCTTGATAAAGCAAGGGATGAAAATATTGCTTTGGAAATCAAGAGCGCATCCATAGTGGAAGCTAAGTTTGATGATCCCAAGATGAAGAAGGTGAAAATTGAAAAAGATGATAGTTAGAAGGGTAAAGAAGATGATACTCCTTTTGTGCCCAAGGTAACCATTGACCTTATTGCTCCTCCCAAGTATAAGGAAATGCCTAAGAGGAAGAAAGAGTTTGGCACTAGTCATCCATCCTTGTGAGTCACAAGAAACAAAAGGAACACTCAAGCACCTCTTGAAGTAAGCTTCAAACCCAGTCTCAGCGTGCTAAGTGCCAAAATAGTTGATGAAGGAAGAATTGATCAAGTAGGGAAGTTTTATGATAAGTATAGTGAAATTGACAAGTCAGAGATTCATAGCATGATCATAAAGCATATGATCAAGTTGAAAAAGATAGTTTTGGAACTAAAAATAATGATTCCTGACAAGGTATGGAATATCATTGAATTCAAAAAAGAGATAGGCTATTGAGGAAGATATATGGATAAGGGAACATATTATTGATGATACCCTTCCTTTGTGTGAACTCGAAGAAAATAAATTATTGTTAGATCTGGTGAAGCCTCACCTCATAACTAAGACAAGAACTCTAAACATAATGGATAAAAATTATGAGCTAATTGCAAAAGATATAGAGAAAGCCTTTGAGAGGGTATCTATGAATAGAAACATGTATACACCTACTGTGCCCACAACTAATGTACCCATAATGGTCACCAAAGGGTTAGAGACCATCAAAGTACATTCTACAGCTCCTAAGGATTCAGCACCTATAGTGGAAGTACAATAAGAAGTAGACAAGTCTGCACCCATGAAAGAATCACTCAAGGACAACACCATTATCATTGATAATGTGTTGATAGCCATGGTGGCCATTGACACTGACTTGGATAAGTTTGGAGAAGCTTTTGTGAGCACACAAGAAGTTGAGATTTTATGCAGAAATACACCTCCCACTCATCAAGAAGAGGTATTGATTGAAAATATAATAGATGAGAAAGAAAAAGATAAAATAGAAGAGGAAGAAAAAGAAGAAGAAGAAGAAAAAAAAGAACAAGAGAAAGATGAAACTTCTGTTTAACTAGCCAAGGTGAAACTTGAAGTGATGGATACCACTGCCATCACTCCCTCAGCATTGTTGTCAAGTTTGACACCTGACACATCCATTTTGGACTCATGGAGAGAAGAAGACCTGATTAAGTTCAGCATCCTAGCTATGGAGAAGGCAAAGGAGAAACAAGTAATGAGAAATCCTCTCCTTATGGAATCAGTGAACATACTGAATAGTTTGTTTCCTACAGAAAAGAAATTTTCTAAGGTACACTTTGTTGATGATGTAAGTATAATCATTTCTTAGTTCAAAAGTAATTTCTCAGGCCTTGAAGAATCTGCATCCCAAGTTGCAGAGGAAAAGTATTTGAAGAAGAGACTGAATGAGTTGATGAGAAACTTTGTGTACACACTAAATAGTGCACTTTTCTAAGTCATTACTTCCAAGGGAATCCATGAATGGGAAACCTTGAGAAAGCGACCTAGAGCTCCCTAGGCATGGACTCACAAGGATGTTGATGGTGCTCTCAACTAAGCTATTGAAGCATGCAACCTTGCTAATAAACCACACAATGGGAGATTCAAAGAGACAAGGGCAAGAATGCCAATATCCTCAAGAATCAACAATGAAGATGCAATGCAACTATGATAAGAATGAAGATGAAAGCTAAGCTATGGAAATGAAAGTATTACAAACCCTTGCTAATTAAGCCATGTGAGCTAATCTAGAGCATGAACGAAAATAAGCTAGAAATCATAACCATGAAGCTAAGATGCAAGAAAGAAAGTTAAATGCATGAAGATCTCCAAAGCTCCAAAGTCTCCAAGAAATCTTGCAGCATAAGATTAGTATTCAAAGTTGGGATCTAAGAATGAGAAAAGAGCTCTCCTTTTAAAGGAATTGAAAAAGAATGGACCATGGAGATTAAGAGGCAAAAGATTTAATCAAGGGTGGAGCTTGAAAGAGGAGCAATCCATGTGCACAAATATCCTCCAATGAGAAAATAAGAGTTGACTTTTGTGTCCTATATGAGACAAAAAGGCCTTTTCTTCTTTTTATAAAATAAGAATAATGCTTTATTTGTGCAACTTAGGATAAGAGGAAAAGTGCAGGCTTTTTAAAAGGGGAGGAAATTACTTTTAGATAAATAAAGACTTAGGATAAAATGGTTAGCCCATGGAAAATAGTCGAATAAATGATAAAACTAGGATTTGATCAAGGAAATTGATATAATTTGAAAAATGCTGAATTTTGAAAATACTGATTCAGGGATTTGATAAATTGCTGAATGGGGTCCCAAAGTCTAGGTGACCATTTTAGGGTGCATACATTTGCCCCTCTGACTAATGTGAGATCGACTTGGGATCACATGTGGTCAAAGAATGGAATTGAAATGTGAGATTGATTTGGGTTCACAAAATAATCCAGACATGTGTTCGATGGATGGGAACATATCAAGACAAAGATAAGCATAAGATGACAAAGATAAGCTAAAAGACAAGACCTACATACCTGTAAATAGGAAATTGTCAAGTTTCAAATAAGAGATAAGAATCTCAAGAAAGGTTTGATTGATAAGCTAAATCAAGGATTGAAGCTGATAGGTACTACCCCCTAGGAATCGAAATCGAAATCAGGTAGAAGAGAAAAGAAAATTGATAAACTTGATTAAGTCACTAGAAATCATAATCTAAGATGAAGCATGATAGGATAATCATCAAGCAGTGAAGAAATGCCCTAATTTGTCTAGGTTTGACTGAGAAAAATATAGATTAAGGATAAAGTCAAACCTTAGAGAGATGGATTGAATGAAAGATGAATGAAAGACTAGAAGGTTGAAAGAGATGAGGATGAAGAAATGAAGATGCCCCAACAAAGATCGAAAGATCAAGCCTCAAATGGTCAGCCGATTGTGCAGAAGAAAATGGAAATTTGAAATGCGATTTTAAATATCAAGATGAACTTAGATTTTGATTTCCATCCCAAAAATGGATCTAGGATGTTGAAATTAGCTAGGAGTGCAATTTTTGCACAATTCCAAGATGTTTTGAAAATTGGTCAAAAAGTCAAAATGCTATAAAAGGGGGTAAAAAGATCATTTTCAAAATCATTTGTCTTATCATGATTTGAGAACTTTTAGAGCTCAAAGAGAGAAAATGGCCCAACAAGCAGTGATTCTAGTTCACAAGCATCGATTCAAGCACGCTCGATTGCACAATCGGCCTCCTCAGTATGGTGCCCCAGTAAGTTTTCAGAAAAAATGACCCTTTTGAGTCATTAATGAGCATTTATGTCATTTTAAAACACATTTTTAATTATTTTAAAATCTTTCAAATTTGACTTGTGCGAAATGTTGTACGATAGTCTTTATCACACCCCTTTGATAATATTTATCGTGCGATAGTTCGCAGGTCAACATAGTGTCGCATAGGTGTTTAATCTAGTATCACACAATACCGAATGAAATATCATGTGATCCTATGTGAACTATTGTACTCAAAGATATTATCACACTGCTATTGAGGAAAGTATTGCACGATAATAAAAAAATAGTATCGCACTAGTGAAATAGGAAATATTGTATGTTTTAAATTTTGAGCAAAATTACATGGGTCTAGACAATGTTTGCATTTGAGATATTTTGTACTGATTCTATACATCCATCATGATATGTTCTGACATCTAATTTGGGGTTATGGCTTGGAGGAGAACTTTCCAGTGCTCCTCATTAGAGCGCCAAGAGTGACCAGGCTACGCTGTGTTTGAAATCTTGATGATCCAGGATGAGCAAACTTGGGGGAGATGGGTTTTCCGTACTTGCTACAGATGCCCCATATTTGGGTAGATCATGGGCTATTGATAGCGTTAGCTAAGGGGTGGCATAGTGAGCATAAATCTTTCACTTGTTGATTGAAGAGGCCACGATTACTTTGGAGGATGTCTATCTTATCCTTCGAGTGCCTAGCCACGGAGCTCCAATGAGTATAATCATGTTTATAGATGTTCATAGATGTAAAGTTTCCATATGATAGAAAATGACATGATTTTATGCTAGCGCAAGTATACTATGATCAGGATCCGACTGAGGGATGACAGGTCATGTAGGACATGTTCCAAGATGTCACTTTCATTGACAGACACCTCAGTTGGGATCAGTTGATGGAGGAGTTCGGAAAGGATTTCCCAGTTTTGTGTTGATGCAGGAGCATCCTGGGTGTAAGAGCAATCTTGCATCACCCAAAAATATTTCTATTTTTGTATTTAGTAAGGGCTATCTTGTGCAGAGTTGCTATTTATGGAAACTTGCTATTTTTAGTAAGTTGGTCTTACGATCTTGGAATGTTCTAATTTTACATATGGAGGTTCATCTCAGTCATATCAACCTGCCAGCAAAGTTTCATGGCTAGCTCAGGTCTAGTTTTGAAGATATTGAAGATTTTCGATATTGGCAGCAGGGCACAGAAACTTCAAACTCATTTTTGAAGGCTTTAGAGGCCCCGGAGGAGGTTGAAAATTTGGGTGACGAGCGCTTTGTGCTAGTTAAGCCTGTAGAGCGCTTCGTGGCATTTCTAGAATGGGGTTATCATAGCCAATCGAGTCAACGGGTGATGACTTATGGTCTTCGGAAGTTGGGTCACCTGAAATGGCAAAAAATAATTTTTCTTCAAAATTTTTGTTTGGGTTTCAAAACTCATTTTGAGCCGACTTTGATGTAATAAATTGTAAAATAAAATAATTCTAAGTTTGGTCGGCCCTAAGGGCTAAATTTCTAGAACCTTCTTGGGCGGTGGAAATTGCCTATATAAAGAAGGCCCGTACTGTTGTCTAGGGCAGTTCTGGGTAGTATTGATTCGAGGCTTTGTCCTACAGAATATTGTAAGGGAATGCCCATGTGGCTTTGCATATTGTAATTTTGAAAGTTTGTAATTTCATAATTGTGGAGATAATAAGAAGCCAATTTTTTGTTCTTGCATATTATTGTTGTTGTTTCTCTATTTCTGTTATGTGTTTGTGGTATTAAGGGGAGCACCCTTCATCAAGTGGTATCAGAGCAGGAGTTCTTGAGTGTGTAAATAGATCGCCAACTGTGAGGTAGTTTGCACTAGGACTGTGGTTAGGGTTTCAGTGTGCATCGCGAAAATGCCTCCACAAAGAGAACATGGCGGAAGAGTTGGTGCTGTGACACCTGAGGTTAGAGAGCTACAGAGATAAGTGCGAGCATTGCAAGAAGAGATTCGCAGAGGAATGAATCTTAATGTCAGAGATGAAAGTGAGGATGAAGTCGAAGAAGAATATCAAGGAGAAGTTGAAATTGTGAACCAGGAGGAAGAAAGACTTTTTCAGGTGATTTTCAAGATTGGGAAAAGACCTAAGATTGAGGTTCCTACATTTTCCCAAAATCTTAACCTAGAGGAATTGATCAACTGGATCAATGAATGTGAGGAATATTTTGAGTATGAAGATGTTGAGGATCCTGATAGGGTCAATTTTGCGAAGCCCAGATTGAAAGGTCATGCGAAGATCTAGTGGCAAGAAATTCAATTGGAGTGAAATAGAAGAGGGAAAGATAAAATCACAAGATTGGATCAGATGGTGGATAAATTGAAGCGACAATTCATTCCTGTTGATTATGAGCTTGACCTACTAAAGAAAATGAAAAGTTTGAAGCAAGCAGGAAGATCTGTTCAAGAGTATACAGAGGAGTTCTATCGACTCCTCATCAGAACAGGCCATGCAGAAGCTGATAACGAGAAAGTTGCCTGATACCTTAATGGGTTAAGGCCAAGCATTTAGGAGGAGTTGAATCTGGTTCGAATGAATAGTATTGAGGAGGCATATCAGTTTGTCCTAAAAGTAGAGGAAAAGCTGAACAAGAAGTTTGAGAGCAGACAAAATGGAAGAGGTCATCCTGGAAGATCTAGCGGACGGTCATATGGTGGCCGAAATGAAGATCCGAAAAAGAAGGATGAGGCCAGTAGCAGTCAGATTCAGAGAGGAAATAATTCCAATCATTTCCAGGATCAGAGTAATAGAGATCAGAGAGGAAGAGGAAAAGGACAAGGATCTGGAAGAGGAGGCTTCCGTGGAACATGTTTTCACTGTGGAGAAGAAGGTCATAGGGCATTTGAATGTCCTCAGTGCCAAGGCAGAATAGATAGGAGAAATGAAGGACAGGCCAGAGTTGCACATGTAGATGAAGATGCTAGATCGTCAAATTTTGAAGATGCTGAAAGAGGAGAAACGCTAATTAATAGAAGAGTCTTGCTGAGTGGTGAGAATGAACCTTAACAAAGGAGAAGCATATTTCACACTAGATGCAAGTGTGAGGGTAAGTGCTGTGATGTGATTATCGATAGTGGAAGCATTGACAATTTGGTGTCAGAAGAGATGGTGACAAAGTTGAAGCTCAAGAGACAAAAACACCCACATCCATATCGGATTGCTTGGGTGCAGGATGACCACAAGGTCATGGTCAGTGAATAGTGCCTGGTAAAGTTCAAGATTGGTGGGTACCAAGATGAGGTACTATGTGATATCATCTCTATGGATGCATGTCATATGTTGTTGGGTAGACTGTGGCAGTTTGACAAATGTGTTGTACACGATGGTCATGCGAATACCTATTCTCTGACAAAGGATGGAGTGTGACATAAGCTAAAGCCATTGAAGGAGACCGAAGAAAAGGTATGTGGTAATGCAAGAATAACATTTATTAATGGAAGAAAATTCCTTGATAGTATGAGGCATGAGCATGTGTGTTTTTCTTTAATTCTAAAAATTCGTAAAGAAGAAGTAGAGGATGTACCTGTAGAGGTTGCAGATTTGTTGAATGAGTTTCAGGATATTGTATCTGATAATGTACCTGATGGATTACCACCGGTAAGGAAGATCAGTCATCAGATGGATTTGATTCCAGGAGCCAGTTTGCCAAACAAGGTAGCACACAGAATGACACCAGCAGAAAGTGAAGAGTTGAACAGACAAGTACACAAGTTATTGCAAAAGGGGTTGATTCGAGAGAGTTTAAGTCCTTGTGCTGTACCAGTGGTATTAGCACCAAAGAAGAATGGAGAGTGGAGGATGTGTATAGATTCCAGAGCAATAAACAAGATCACAATCAAGTATAGGTTTCCATTGCCACGAATGGATGATATTATGGATTGTTTGAGTGGAGTTGTGTATTTCTCAAAGATAGATCTGAAGAGTGGATATCACCAGATTTGGATCAGAGAAGGAGATGAATGGAAGACTACCTTCAAGACAAAGGAAGGACTATATGAGTGTTTGGTCATGCCTTTTGGGCTAACCAATGCACCAAACACTTTCATGCGGCTCGTGAATGAGGTTCTAAAAGAATTTCTGGGTAAGTTTGTCATTGTTTACCTAGATGATATTTTGATTTTTAGCAAGACATTGGAGGAACATATGATGCATATTCATATGGTGTTTGAGAAGTTGAGAGATGAAAAATTATTGATTAATTTGAAGAAGTGCAGTTTTGTGAAGAAAGAGTTAGTGTATTTGGGATTTGTAGTTTCAGCAGAAGGTCTAAAAATGGACCCAGAGAAGGTACAGGCTATCCTTGAATGGCCTACTCCAAGGAGTGCTACCAAGGTAAGATCTTTTCATGGTCTAGCTAGCTTTTACAAAAAGTTTATTAGAAATTTTAGTAGTATTTGTGGACCTTTGACTGAAACAATGAGAGGGGATAGAAAAGAGTTTAAGTGGACTAATGGGGCAGAAAAGAGTTTTCAATTGTTGAAACAAAAAGTTACAGAACAACTTGTTTTAGCACTTCCAGATTTTAATAAGGTGTTTCAAGTAAATTGTGATACTAGTGGTACTACAATAGGAGCTGTTATGAGCCAAGAAGGTAAACTTGTTACTTATTTCAGTGAGAAGTTAAATGATTCCAAGAGAAAATATTCTGTTTATGATCAAGAATTTTATGCTATAGTTCAGGCATTAAAAAAGTGGAGGCACTATCTGCTTCCTAAGGAGTTTGTTTTGTATACTAATCATCATGCTTTGCAATATTTGAATAGTCAAGGAAAGTTGAATTAGAGGCATTTGAAATGGGTTGAGTTTTTGCAGAGTTATACATTTATTTTGAAACATAGAAGTGGAAAGTCTAATAGGGTTGCAGATGCTCTTAGCAGAAGGCAACTATTGCTGATAGAGATGCAGATTGAGGTGGTTGGGTTCAAGGAACTCAAGAATTTGTATCTAGAGGATCCTGATTTTGGTGAAGCTTGGAAAGCTTGTATAGAACCTGTTACTCTAGACAGGACACAATGGCTGGATTTTATCATCCAAGATGATATGCTATTCAGAGGGAGTCAGTTGTGCATTCCATGAAGTTCTATGAGGGAGAATCTCATCAAGGAGAAGCATAGTGGAGGATTGGCTGGACATTTTGGTCGTGATAAAACCCTTGCTTCGGTTGGTGAAAATTATTATTGGCCACAATTGCAGCAAGATGTGAAGAAGTTTGTACAGAGTTGCAGAGTATGTCAGATGGTGAAAGGAGTGAAGCAGAATACAGGGTTGTATCAGCCATTGCCTATACCAGAGAAGCCTTGGGAGGATATCAGTATGGACTTTGTTCTTAGTTTACTGAAGACACAGCGGGGACATGATTCAATTTTTTGTAGTAGTTGACAGATTTTCGAAGATGACACATTTCATTCCCTGCAAGAAGACTAATGATGTTGTTCATGTAGAAGAATTGTTTTTCAGAGAAGTGGTGAGACTACATGGTTTTCCAAAGACCATAGTGTCAGATCGAGATACTAAGTTTGTTGGATATTTCTGGCGGACATTGTGGAAGAAGTTGAAGATAGATTTGAAGTTCAGTTCATCACATCATCCACAGACTGATGGACAGATAGAGGTGGTGAATAGAAGTTTGGGAAATTTGCTGAGATGTTTGGTTGGAGATAAGCCAATAGGATGGGATTTGATTTTACCACAGGCAGAATTTGTATACAATAATTCTGTCAATAGGAGCACTGGTAAATCACCATTCCAGATTGTATATGGAAGTAGTCCAAGTAATGCATCTGAACTGAGAAAGATGGATAAAGGAGAAATAAGTAGTGCTGAAGCTGAGGATTTTGTAGAACACTTGAAGAACATCCATGAGGAGGTGAGGAAGCATATTACCAAGATGAATGCACAGTATAAGGCTAAGGCAGATGAGAAAAGGAGGCATAAGGAATTTCAGGTTGGGGATGAAGTCATGGTTCATTTGCAGAAGGAGAGATTTCCGATTGGTACATATAACAAGTTGAAAATGAAGAATTTTGGACCATGTAAGATATTGAAGAAGCATGATTCAAAAAATGCATATGAGGTAGAATTGCCTAGTGAGCTGAATATTTCACCAGTGTTTAACATTTTAGATTTGACAGAGTATCACGAAGGAGGTGTTGAAGATGAGGTTGCAGCAACACAGTGGAGTATTCCAGCAACCAGTTTAGATTTCAAGGAGATTGAAGACATACTGGATAGTCATGTTGGCAGAAGCACAAAGAACAGGACATATGAAGAGTATTTGGTCAAATGGAAAGGATGACCCTTTGAAGATTCATCATGGCTAACAAAGGAGGAGGTTAATCATCTTGGTTTTCCTCTGCACACTTGAGTCATGACAGGGTCACTTCTCAAATTACCCCGGGTGTCTGATGCAGGAGCATCCTGGGTGTAAGAGCAATCTTGCATCACCCAAAAATATTTCTATTTTTGTATTGAATAAGGGCTATCTTGTGCAGAGTTGCTATTTATGGAAACTTGCTATTTTTAGTAAGTTGGCCTTACGATCTCGAAATGTTCTAATTTTACATATGGAGGTTCATCTCAGTCATATCAGCCTACCAGCAAAGTTTCATGGCTAGATCAGGTCTAGTTTTGAAGATATTGAAGATTTTCGGTATTGGCAGTAGGGCATAGAAACTTTGAACTCAATTTTGAAGGCTTTAGAGGCCCCAGATGAGGTTGAAAATTTGTGTGACAAGTACATAGCACCAATCAAGCCTGTAGAGTGTTTCGTGGCATTTCCAGAATGGGGTTATAATAGCCAATCAGGTCAACGGGTGATGACTTATGGTCTTCGGAAGTTGGGTCATCTGAAATGGCGAAAAATAATTTTTCTTCAAAATTTCTGTTTGGGTTTCAAAACTCATTTTGAGCTGATTTTGATGTAATAAATTGTAAAATAAAATAATTCTAAGTTTGGTCAGCCCTAGGGCTAAATTTCTAGAACCTTCTCGGGCAGTAGAAATTGCCTATATAAAGAAGGCCCGTACTATTGTCTAGGGCAGTTCTGGGTAGTATTGATTCGAGGCTTTGTCCTACAGAATATTGTAAGGGAATGCCCATGTGGCTTTTCATATTGTAATTCTGAAAGTTTATAATTCCACAATTGTAGAGATAATAAGAAGCCAATTTTCTATTCTTGCATATTATTATTGTTGTTTTTTATTTCTGTTATGTGTTTGTGGTATTAAGGGGAGCACCCTTCATCATGTGTATAGTGTGCTCTATAGTAGCACAAACATTGATTACTAATAGGAGCCAAAGAGGGTTCCCATTGGGCTAGGGTAGGTTGGTTGCAGATCTGATAGCACACCCATGATGGATGGCATGGGGCCTAGCCATCTTAGCTGACATGTACCATGAGCTCCATGAGATTGTTTATAGGGAGAGTAGGACATGGGCGTGTGGTGCAATCTTACCACAGGTATGGGTGTGGGAGCACATCACTGTTGTGCAGCCTAGGGAGTGAAGATGCCCCTATATATATAGGTACACATGATTCCTCTCACAACCACATAGTAGAGATGTGACATATTACAGGAGACTACTAGACGAGCTCAGATAATTTCAGTGGAGACCATATAGGGCTTGTGAGCAATGGGGTGATTGGGAGTGGGAGTTGGGATATATTTTATGTAATGTCCCCACCAGGGAACCCATAAGGAATCAGGTCTATGACCTAAAATTACAACTAACAATTTTTTTTTTTAAACATTCTAACATACCATCACTACTATTCACAAGAACATTCCTTAAGGTTCCCTTAATGAATTCATTTACCATTTTCAAGTATTTCATTTTATTACTTAATCTAATGAAATTCTATTTTCCTTTCAATTTTAATTTATGTTGGAACATTTCTTTCATTCTACTTCAAAACCAATTGCCTTTCCTTCCTATTTATTTACTCCTTAACCATATCTATGCTCAACTCAAATACACCATCAAAAATCATTTAAGCTTTTTCCATTAAGAGTCCTTACTTCCTATTTTTATTTCAAGGTAATAATAGAAAGAGCGTAAAGTACTTAACCATATATTGATAACCAACATAAATCATTAAATGAATCATTTTTTCCATAAGTTTAACTTCCACAAATTATCATCTATATCCTTGTACAAGTCCAATTAAGAATTGAGATTAAAACCTAGTTTGAATAACCACACATTACTCATATTGAACTATACATTTAAGAAATCACCTCTCATCACTATTTTAATAACATACATGTTTCTTACCCTTATTATTTCACCTAGAGATACCCTTGAACTCTTAACATATGTTTTCACTATTCCACATATCAAAATGAGTGTTCCTTAAGAAGTTTACAACTATAAGTGCTTTGCAAAAGCTCTTACATAGAATCATTACTTTCAATTTCATTTAAAATTCACAAGAGATATAAGATAGGAACCCCCTTTTCAGATTCATAATTCTACCCTTCACATATACATAACTTATTCCTTACAATTTCCTTTTACAAACATAATTATAGTTACTGCACATTGCCCAAAGGCATACAGAAAGATAATTACATCAAGTTTCCCAAAGCTCACCATACATCTATACATCTCGATGACAAAAGATAGAGATACATGATACAAGAACATAATATTCACCACTAAACAACTTAGAATCCAAGCCACGACGTGAACCGTGAACAATACCTCGAAAGAGATTTTCCACCCAACCATGTGAAACTAATAAAGTTCCACCCCCCATGCTAGGAGATAGAACCAAGGTACTCTCAAGACCTTAAGGAAATCTAAGTCTCAAATACCAATAAATCCAAGACTCAAAAGAAGAAGAATAAATCACATAAAATATCATCATAATATAACACTAAGGTTAAGGTTCTAGGAGACCACCTAAGTGAGTTTTATCACACAACCTATATATTGGGATCCAACCTGGCAACCATGTAACCCTGGTCCCCCCTTTATGAATAGGGATCCATCCTGGTAGTTATCCTTGGTCCCAGTACTCCAATCAGGTCTATGTGGCCATTATTATGTTCTCTATCATTGTCTTTTGAATCCCCCCTTCCCAAGTTAATTTTTAAGGTTATCACTTTTTACAAACCCACCCATAGGATCATCTTGAAACCACTTTAGAGTTCCAACACCTATGGTGAGCCACTCATTTAAGGTTCCTATTCCCTTACCCCATCACAAGCCATAAATACAAGATAACATTTCCAAGTCCCGATTCATAAGTTTAGGAAACCCCCCTGTGCACTCAGGCCCTCAGAGTGAGTCCTAACCTTAGCCATATACATAACATGAACTATTGGAATAATTTCTATCACAAGACATCTCAAAGAAAAACATAAAACTTTTCACATGCACAAATAAAACTTTTCCAAGGCTCATTTATAGGTCTAAGGAACCCTCTCATGCACACAAGCCACCGAGACAAGTCCTAGCCTCATAAACTAAAATCAAGTATATGACAAGTGAAAACACACCATAAGTAAACCATATAACCTCAAAAAAATATGTAACAAACATACATAGGTGATACAAACTTCCACATGCACAAAAACAACATCCATTTATGGAAATCTCATGAGCTTGAAATTTGGCTAAGTCTGATTTAAATTGAAAATTCAAAATCTAGAAGTAGCATCTTAACTCATATGAAGCTAAAACCTTTGACCAAGTGTCATATGAGTATGAATACAATTTTGTATGACACTGCAAGGCACTTTTACAAAATTTAATTCAAAATTGCTCGAAAATGCCAAAAAATGACTTTTTAAGGCACAAAGAGTGCTTGGGAAAGGTTTCCTGAGGTCTACCTAATGCAAGGACCTCAGTACCACATCCAGATCACATTCTAAAGATTACCTAAGCCTCAGACTAAATTCAATCAAATTAAAAACTACAATTCACAGAGAAGCCGGTAGAAGCCAAAAATGGGGAAAAAGGACTGCAACTATTCCTAAACCATCCCAAACCTTCCTAAAATTTCCTAAATCATTATATAACTCTCAAAAACACCAAAATGAAGTATCATAACAAATCCCAGACTCCTAGGAATATTTCACCATTGAAACTATAGAAACATTTACATAATTACTTCCCAGCATCACAATAGAAATACACAGAAGATAGACATTTACATTTCCATTTTAATACATAGAAAAAATTCAAAGGATAATATAATATCATATCATACACATAGATATTCATACATGCACAAGAAGAGTGGAGATTCCCCCAGTTTAGACCCTACGTTGGGTCCTACAGAGAATCATCTTCCCTTGACTGGAGAATCTCTGCGAAACTTCAATCCTTGAGTAGATATCCTTCTGGAAATCTTCCTCCAAGAAATCCTCACAAACTTGACTTCACCAACTAGAGACTCTCAACTCACATAAAATTTCAATAAGAATTTCTGAAGAAATCAATTACAGACAACTCAAAAGAAAACAAATCCTCCAAAATTATCCTGAACAAACTGCCCCCATTCACACAAAAGAAGCAAATATTTTTTATCCAACTATGTGGTTGGAGGAGTTGCTTTACAGGAAGCAACTTCTCCAACTTTCGTAGTTGGTTGAATAATCAATAAATCATTCCCGTAAAAGACTTAATCAAAGTTTTAATAAATTTAATTAAAATAGCTTTAAAAGAAGACCATAACAAGAAACACAACCAAATAGCTTCCAAGGAAAACACAAAGCACAATTGGAAAACAACTAGCCTAACTTCTAGGAGGTCTCGAGTTCAACTTCCTCCTAGATAGCTAGTTTTACTGCAAAGAGCATTTATTTTTATTATTAATATTATTTTTACCTTTTTATTTAATAAATTTATTTAATACACTTCATTGAGTTCACTTCAATTAATATACCACTAAAAGAATCAATAAATCCATACAATTATTATTATTTATATAAGCATGGGTATATGCGTGTGCACCCACATATACACATACCTATATAACATATAATCAATATAACACATATAAAATAAATATATATACATATACTTACAAGGATAAATCTAACCCACATCATAAATCATAGAACAACATCGAATCATAGATCACAAGACCACATCACATATTGCATTCAAATTCCCCAGCTAGGGTAACCTCCTAAACCAAAATCTAAGTCCACGGGTAACCTTGAGAGTAATCTTGGTAATATCTCCACACAACAACAATTTGAGGATTTTAAGGCACACTCAAACCTGTGTAGCCAGGTGGAGTTGATGCCTAGTACCTACATCCTACAACACCCACCAACATGCACATATACATATATATAAATAGACAATGGAAAACAAGGAGGGAGAGTGTGAGATCATGTGGACCTTCAATAGGAGTAACTATGACTGCCTCCCCTCATCCTACACTCACATCAAATAGCGACATCAACAAAGCATAATTGGATTACTATGGTTAGTACCAGGATAATCTCTTTTCTATATTGTATAACAAGAATGCATCATAACATATTCATGTAAATGTAAATCATCTATTAACTTTCACAAACCCATTTAACCATCAGGCATGTACTCAAAATGTCTCATTATCAAAACAAGATAAAAAAATCATATAACCCTAAATGCATTAATCATATCTAATCCAAAGTAACATTATTAGAGAAGATAACAGATCTAACCCTTAAGTGATTATAATCAATTAACCTAACGTAAACATAAATATTAATAATGAGCATTTCACAAAGTAACATATAAGTCTATCAGGTGATCCTTTTAGCATTAAGATCCTAAACTATCATTGACACACAAGAAGATGTATAGTAACATACCTATGCAATGTTATTATTCCTCAAATTAAAATATGGAGTTATGGTGAGTTGGAAAAGGTTCGGTTTAAGAAACCATCTCAAGAAGGATCATTCTCGCCCATAGCTCTTCCTAATTTCTAGTGAACATAACCAAGACTTGATAGGGTTGGAGGGGCATTAAATGTTATGAAAATGGCCATTAGTAGGTCAAAACTCTAAGATAGTAGAGCGCTTCATGATCACTTGGGTTTGGAGATAGTTTGGGTGATAGAAGAGGGTGCCCACAAAGACCACTACCTATGCTCAGGTTAGGGATGAGGAGGGACAGGGATGGCTACCGATGTTGGACTACCAGTAGGTAGTATAGGAGATTACAAGGATACATAGGGAGCCATGGGACTATCTCCTAGATATGGTGGATGCAGGTGCAGATGCAGCCTATAGGGTAGAGTGATGGAGGTTTCCATTCCCATGGTTTAATTTACCTGATGCACAACTAGTAACACAGGGTGGTGATGGAGATGACAGAGATGAAGGGGATGGAGGAGATGGAGGGAGGGTGAGAGAAAGAGGACAAGGATCTAGATCAGGTGGCCAAAAATGGTCATGAAGATAGGGTTTTGAGGATGAGGGAGATGATACAGCAAGGCCAGCTTGCCAATGGGTGTATGCTGGATAGGATCAGCCTGCAGGGGGAGGAGGAGAGGGTCTCAAGGTGAAGATCCAGGTTTTGGAGATGGAGATACAATAGTTGTGGATTACTATAGCCATGAGAGACCAATAGCTGACTGATCTACAAGTTGAGATAAATTGGTGGGAGAGGGTAGCACAGGCTGATGTAGTAGAGATTCAGAGGGAGGTAGCATGAGCTTCTTACTATCATGGTCTCTACATATAGGCTGTACCTAAGGGATAGAGAGTGCCACTCTACTCTAAGAGGGTTGGGAGATCTGATATGGTACCAGACAAGGCAACATCACCACCTCCACCACCAACACATGATGGGGTGAGTCAGACTTAGGTCTAGGGTGATAGATATATAGAGACATATCTTGGGATATTATCCAGATTTTGGATCCCACATTGTATTTGTATCATGACATTTATATATATAAGATTTACTAGATTTGTGATATATCTTGTCTACTTGTCCCACTTGTGATGGATGTTTTAGTTTTATATTGTCTTGTGATATTGCTCAAAATGTATGATATATATGCTCATGTATAATCTCTCTCATAGATGTATGTTTAGTTCTCATGTTTATGATATAGACTCATGTTTCAAAAAATGATCTCTTTAGGATATAGATATGATGATAAGATTAACCCCTTATGATGACAGGAAAAGGATGTGATGTGAAAGACAAGGAGTGAAAGACATGATCTAGAAAAGGAAAGGTGAGCGCAGTTGACCGACAAGTCCACGAAAGATGAAAGGAGAGCTCTCTCCATATGCAAGATGAAAAAATAAACTAACATGAACCTAAAAATGCAAGCTACTATGAAAAGTGATTTACTTGCAAGGTCACAAAGATTTTAGACTCTAATATTCATCATCGAGCATTATTGGTAGCGTTGCAAGATCATACAATACACACTAGTATGACTATGTGAATCTGAATATGATCTATATCAGATAGATATGTGCGAATCCCACCTAAGCATCAAAGGCATATAGGTCAAGATGACTAGTGCAGTGAGATTTCCTAAGTTTAATATGGAAAGATTATACTTGCATCGAGACACAAGGAAAGTCAAGATGGCTATAAGTATGCACTTGCAAAAATAGTCAAGGATAATACCTTGGAGACCCTAATGTCAAGTGGAAGAAGCATAAATGCTAATGATAGATAGGACCAAAAAAATATACCCACAAGTAGAAAAAGCAATAAAACATGTCCTCATGCCCCCAGTCTTCTAGCTCAGCATCATCAAAAACTATTAGGGAGAGAACACTCATCAAAGTAATCATCATAGACAACACACAAAGAAATAAAGTCAAACAAGTCTCAGTGATTTGAGTGTTTAAGTGCATGTGTGTAGGTCATAGAGTCAAACTTTGAGTATCACATCTACTAGTGAGAAATACCATATCATGCTAGACTACAGGTAAGATATCTGATAAGTGTTGAGAAATACTTGATGCTAGAGTAGTGTTGAAAAACATAGTTTGGGGTGGTGTTGAAAAACACCATTTTCAAGATGTCCTAAAGACCAATGCATCCTAGAGATCAAAGCTAACATAGTTATGCCCCGTAGACAAAGACAAAGACCAATTCCAAACCAAGGCAACAAGGTGAAGGCAAGATGGAGAAAGGCTAAGAGTCGAGGACACATGCTAAGAAACAAGGGTGCAATGACCTGAAGTAGTGCCTATTTCCAAGTTTTCACCACTTAAATATTTTTTGGTTTTTTCAATTTTTTTGTATTTTTACTACCAAGGTGTTAATTTCTAGGTTTTCACCAAGGCAATTTTTCTATTTTTATTTTTTTTAAATTTTTGCATTTTTGTATTTTTTTGTATTTTTTCAAGACTTTATATGCCTTTTAGTATTTTTTCAGCATCATATATGAATTTTTTTTTGGAATTTTTTCAGCATCAATAAATATGTACAAAAGATGCCAGTAGATAGAATAGGCATCATGGATAGAACTTCTTTAAATGCAAAACATTGATAGTATTAGGGAGCTTCTCTCCCTCTTCGGTAGACAACAAGTAAGCACCTATCCCAAAAGTAGCAGTGATAATGTATGGTTCAAGCCAATTAGGTTCAAATTTGCCCCTTTTCTCTCTATGTTGTTGGTTCTTAAGGTTTTCTCGTAGGACAAGATCTCCCACTTGAAACTCTCTAGAGTGAACCTTCTTGTTGAATGCATTGGACATATGCTTTTGGTAGACTCTCATGTGATCAAATGATGCTTTACACTTTTTAGCTAGAAGTTCTAGTTCTTGAAACCTCATGGCATGGTAGTCTTCATCTGTCACTAGACCTTTAAGGGAAACTCTAAGTGAATGAATCTCCACCTCTAAAGGTAACACTACTTCAGCACCATAGGCAAGGGAAAAAGGAGTAGCCCCTGTTGGAGTATGAATACTCATTCTATACGCCCATAAGGCCAGATTTATCTATAGATGCCAATCTCTACCATTCTTGTGAACTGTTCTATGGAAAATTTTGAGAATGGTCTTATTCGAAGCCTCTGCTTGTCCATTTCCTTACAGGAAGTAAATGGAGGACCAATGCTATCTTATCTTGAACTTCTTGCAGAGATGTTTAAGGTCCTTGTTTTTAAACTGACCTCCATTGTCAGTGATTATTTCAGAAGGCACTCCACACCAACAGATGATATGGTTCAAAATAAACAAAGAAACTTTCTTGCCAGAGGCAACAAAAAGTGGGACAACTTCTACCCATTTGGTAAAGTAATCAGTAGCAGTGATGATGAATTTGTGTCCACATGATGAGTTGGGATGAATCTACCCAACAAGGTCAAAGGCCCAGTGCTAAAATGACCAATGAGAAATAGACGGAATAAGCTCCCTACCTGGAGAATGTATCAAGTTACTATGTTTCTGACACTTTTCGCATGATTTAGAAAAAGTTACTGCATCTGTCTACATGGTAGGCCAATAGTACCCTACCCTAAGAAACCTTTGGGCCATGGCAAGACCATTGGAATGTCCTCCACAAACTCCCTCATGAATGTTAGCTAATTCTTGGTTGGACTCATCCTTTTCCATGCACCTAAGAAGTGTCCCATCTAAACCCCTCCTATACAGATCACCAGAGATGAGGGTGTGGCAAGAGGCATTTCAGGTCAAGTTTCTTCATTCATAATGGTTGAAGGTTTCAGGAATAATGCCATCACAAAGATATGAGTAAATGATACCATAGTGGGATGAATCATGGCCAATAAGGGTACAAAGAACTTGGATTTCTTGGGAGTCATAGATAGGATAGCGTAGCTCTTCCATTGGGAATTAAAATCTAGACTCATGCTATTCTAGCTCAAGAAGTGAAGCCAATGTAGCCATAGCATCAACTGCTTTATTCTCTTCTCTAGGGATTTTCTAAAATGTAACAAAGGTGAAATATCATCTCAATGAATCAACCATTTTCTTGTAGGGTACTAGTTTTTCATCTTTTGTTTGGTATTCTTCATTAACTTGGTTGACTATTAATTGTGAATCCCCATAGATATCTACCTCTATGATTCTCCATTCTATAGCCATTTTTAATCCATTTGTCAAGGCCTCATACTCAGCAATGTTATTTGTACATGGGAACAATAGTTTGTAGGACTTTGGAATTGTGTACCCATGAGGAGAAACAAATAAAACTCCTGCTCCTGAAACATTTTGCATGAAAGAGCCATCAAAGAGAATCTTACATGTTCTTGCAGTCATGTACATTATGTGCTCATCTAGAAATTCAACTTGAATTGGTGCTTTACCTCAAATTGGAAAATCAGCCAATTGGTCTGCAATGGCTTGTCCTTTTATAGCCTTATGCTCAACATACTCTATGTCAAATTCTGATAAGATCATCATCCACTTAGCAAGTCTACCTGTGAGAGAAGCCTTACCAAGAAAATATTTGAGAGGATCAATCTTTGCAATGAGGTGTATCGTATGTGCAAGCATGTAATGTCACAAATTTTGGGAAAAAAACACCATTGCAAGGCAATATTTTTGAATACTAGTGTAATTAACCTCATATGACACCAGAGTACAGCTGATGTAGTATATAGCTCTTTCTTTTCTAGTATCATCAAGTTGAGCCAATAATACCCCTAGGGAAGATTATGTTGCTGACACATACAATATGAGTGGTTTTCTTGGGATATGAGGCATTAAGATTGGAGGATTGGCCAATTATTTCTTGATTTGGTCCCTGCTTTGCTAACAATCTTCATTCTAGACACATTTAACCCCTTTGTGAAATGTCTTATTAAAGGGTTGAGCTCTATCAACTAGTTGTGAAATAAACCTCCCTATAGATTGAAGGCATCCCTAGAGACTCCTCATTTGGATGATTTTTTTGGGAGGCGGCATATCCAATATTGCTTGAACTTTCTCTAGGTCCACCTCTATTCCTTTGGCTAAAATGATAAATCCTAGGATTTTTCCAGAGGTGACTCTAAATGTACACTTTTTGGGATTTAATCTTAATTGAAACTATTCCATATGATCTAGAATAACTTCTAAATCTCCTAGGTGTGTATCCCTTTTTTTAGATTTTTCCAAGGTGTCATCCACATAATCTTCCATATTCTTATGCATGATGTCATGGAAGATAGTAGTCATAGCTCTTTGGTAAGTAGCTCCTGCATTCTCTAATCCAAATGGCATGACCTTCCAGTAATAGGTTCCCCATGCACAAGTGAATGCAGTCTTTTCCTGGTCTTCAGGAGCTATCTTGATTTGATTATACCTAGAAAAACTGTCCATCAATGAATAGATCTCATAACCGATGGTCATGTCCACTATCACGTCTATGTTTGGAAGTGGAAAATCATCCTTTGGGCATGCTCTATTAAGATCCCTAAAATCTATGCAGACATGAATGGACTTTTCATGTTTAGAAACTAGTACAATATTGGATATCCATTCGACATCATAGGCTTTAATGGTATTTTTCTTCTAGGTATCAATAACATTCTTAGAATAACCTAGTATCTTCAACAGACTCAAGGAACAAATGTTGAGACCAGCACCCCCATCAATCAACACATGCCTAACATAGGTCTTGTGAATCATGACTTTGATACAAAGGGCAAGATTATGCGGATGGCTCAAAGCTTTCTCATCTTCTTCTGAGAATGTTAGGTAATGAGGGATGGCAAGGTGGTTAACTATGTTCTATAATTGGTCAACATCTATGTTGTTAGGAACATTTGCTATGTGCAAAGCATCCTCAAGGATACGCTTATGTCTTGGAGACAATTCCAAGAGTTCAAAGATTGAGATTTGAGTTGGCATTCTTTGTAACTGGTCAACAAGATTATAGCTCATTTCAGGGTTGACTGCTGATTTGGTGGTGGCATTCTTAGATGTCACTTGCTTGGGTTTGCTGGACTGGTTGGAACTAGGACCTTTAATAACCATAGGGCCTTGACTTTGGCTTCTAGTGACAACATTGAGAGCTTGGGATGACCTTTGAGAGTGAGGACCCCTAAGCACCACCACAAGTTCTTCATCAAATATAGGAGGAGAGCCCACATCATAACCATAAGGATCTTTGTCTCTCATCATGTTGACACTTTCCTTGACAATCTCAAGCAAATTGACCACAGTTTCAACACTTGTGTAGGTATAGTTGATTTTGGCCTTGCCATTCTTGGGTTTAGAGGTTTGCCCCTTTTCATATTTGGGCAAAGGCTCCTTGAATGCCTTATGATCTGCATTGGTATTCAACAAATCAATCTGAAGTTTTCCACTTTCAATAATATCCTGAATAAGGTGTTTAAGTTTCTAGCAATGTTTGATGTCATGTCCAATACCATTGTCAAATTTGCAAAAAGATTTTTCATTCCACCAATGTGGCTTAACATCAGGTATGTAGAAATTTGCTGGATCTTGTGGTTGTGCAAGATTATTGGCAATAAGCATCTTGAAAACATCCTCATAGGAGTTAGCCAGTTTAGAAAATTGTCACCTCTCCTTTTTAGGCTTATCCTAGTACTTTGGTTTATTCTCTTGTTGGTTGGAGGATGTGTTGAGCTTCATAGCTTGGACTACAGTAGACAAATGGATGACTCCTTGATCCTTGGGTTGGGATGAGTCCACAACTTCATCATTGACTACTTTCTTATTCTTGTTGCAGTGTGAGTGCTTGCTTTTGTCCTTATTAGCATTGTGGTTGTTTTTACCATTGTTGTTATTGCTATGTTTGGTCAAAATGCTTTTCTCTTTCAAGACATCCTCAATTCAACATGCGATTTTGACCATAGTGTCCAAGGAATTAAAGACCATCTTCCAAACCTCATACTACATTTCAGGCACCAAATTACTAACAATGATATTAAGCCTTTCATGCTCAAGGATAGTCCTAGAATAGCGAGATCACAATCATCTCCACCTTTGTAAAAAGGTAACAAAGGATTCCCCTTGGTTCTACTTCAAATTGCACAAGTCTAACATAGTGACTGATCTTGACAAGTTGTATGCAAAATGTTGAACAAATATGTGGACAAGTTCCTTGAAAATTTTGATGGGAGGGGTTATGTTGGTAAACCACTCCATGGCTTGGCCCTTAAGACTTCTCAAAAATAATCTCATAAGATAGGAGTCATCTTGGTGAAACTCAAAACTCATGATGTAGAACTGACGCACATGATCATGTGGGTCACCATTGCTGTCATACTTGTTGTATTGGGGGATTTCAAATTTTCTAGGAAAATCCTTCATACTCACACTTTTGTCAAAAGGATTGGGACAAATAGAGTCAAGTGAAAAGGAACTTTTAGGTTCCAACACCTTTTCCATCATATGCTTGAGTTTTTTGATCTCCTCTTCTTGATTCTTCTATCCACATCAAAGTTGTAAGGGACTATGGCACCCTTGTTAATCAAGTTCTCTAGGAACCTATCCTTGTTTTGATCAAGATACTTCTCCACATATTGTTGGAATAGTGGCTCTTGTTGCATTCTCACAAAATCTTGATCATCAAAACTTGCACCACTTCCTCCATGTTGAGAGCCATGATGAGCTTATTGGGAGGGTTGTCTTGAGTTCCTAGGAGGTGTTTGTGTCCTATGTCTTGAAATACTCCTTCCTCTAGGACTAGGAGACCTTGAAAGGGTCCTTGACCACCTTCTACTTCTTGGGGTTCTTGAGGGAGTAGATGGTGGAGAGTTGTTTCCGCTGTTGGTACCCCTATTGTTGAATTGGTCATTAAGTTGTTGGGATAAAAGCCTATTTTTTTCCTCTTGTAATGATCTTCTTTTTAACTCTAAAAAGGCTTGTTGCTCTACCTCTAGGTGTTTAAACCTTTCTTCCTTAGTAGCTTGTTCATCCAAAAAGGCTTTCTTTTCACGCTCAATCCTTTTAAGCCTTTCATTTGCATACCTTGAGGTTGTTTTGAGTGGAAAGTTAGGCCTTGAATGTTTGAACAAGTCATTAGTGAATGCTACATTCACATGAGCATCACCAGATTTGTTGTTTTGGTCTTCATGTCATGATCGTGCATCTTGGTGAGCTCACCCATAATGTCTTTCAGCTCTTTGATGGGCATCTAAATATCTTGAGTTAGGTGATTCAGGTTGATTGTCATCACCAAATAGCATGTTATCCCTATGTCTTTGTAAAATGTCATCAAGATTTTGATCCATCACTTCTCTCTCCTTTCTAGTCATGGTGTAGCTCATGTCCATATCTTATTGAGAAGGTGCTAAAGAGGTACTCAACTCAGTAGGATTTCTCTTTGGGTCAAACCAAGCTTCAGAATCACTCCTAGGTGATTGATCAAAGATGGATTCCTTTCTCTTTCTCTTTTGACGAGTTTGGACAAAGGGTAACTGATCAAAGACAGCCTGAGGTCATTTTCCTTGACTAACTTGGTACTTTGTCATAACTGACATGAAAGAAAAAGACCCTTGGTGATACGATGACCCTACGAAACGTCAATACCAAACTAGGATAAAAGGATGATTATCCTAACACATATGAACCAGGAGGATGGATTTAACCAAATATATTTGAAACTGAAATTGAATTTTTATGGAAGTGAAGTTGGACAAAAGAGTACTAAAACTCTCCAAGTGTGCTACCAAAGAATCTAAAGGTGTACTTTTTCAACAAGGATGATTCCTAACTTATCGATTCCAAGCAAGATTACTTTGTAAAATCAATGAATACTAACTCAAGGGGTCTAAACATAGGAACCTAAGGTACAAACAAGGTTCCAGTGGAAGAGTAAGTCACCTACTAAATTTGGTCAACTAAGGAAAGACTAAAAATGGCATAAACTAGATAGACAACAAAAAGACTTTATGTGATAGTTTCCAGGCAAATAGTGTGATATAATCTGACCAAGTGATATTTCGCACTAAGTAGTGCGACAGTTTCCAGGAAGCTTGTGCAATACTTTCCAAGAAAGAAGTATGATAGTTTTGCAGTAATGAACTATCACATGATAAATCTTAGAATAGTGCACAATAAAGTTTCAGGATCATACGACTCTTTGTTAGGAATGAATGCTAAAGCCTTTGGCAGTCATTCTGTAGCAGTGGTTGTTGCATTCATGACTATGATTATCATTGATGTCAACACAGTGATATTCTGGAGTTTAGCAGAGACGCAGGCATAGTTTTGTTTTGTGCACATGTTATATTTCAAATTGAGTTATGCATAGTTGATGGTATGTTCTTTGGTGTTTTATTAACCTATGGTTAAGAGCACAAAAAGAAATTCATTTATTCATGGAAGTTATAAGCATTTTGGTGGAAGTAGTATTCTGGCAGTATTCCTGAGTAGCGGTTTTTGGTAATTGGAGGATATCTCCTAACCAGGATGGAATCTAATTTTGTGTAGTTAAAGGGAAGTTTGAGACTCACTGGTGGTGATTTGTTTCATAGCGCAAACTTTGAGGCCAAATGATTGGAAAGTTATTGTATCTAGAAGCTGACAGTCTTATGTAATTTTGATGCAGCGTGTTGAAATTATTATTTTGTATTTGCATGCCAACTAATTTGTAATTATTTGAGTGTGGTATAAAGGAAGGAATGTTTTCCTTGTTGTAATAGGATTGTAATAGTTGTGATATGAAATTGTGAAATTTGTGATGCGACTGTATGCATGAAGTGAAGAGAAGAGCTAATTTAGTGACGAAGGAAGACTTGCGAAGTACAAAGATCTGGATTTGTGATCTTTTGTAGTAGAGAATGTGGTTTTGGCATAGTGCGAAGGAGGTAACATATTTCATATTATTCTATTGAATAATCCTAAGATCTTTTTGACAATGAGTTTAGAGATCTCGCCTTGAAGCTGTTTGGGCAGTGGGTCCTTCTGTCTTCCATAACTCCTAACAGGGTTAGAATCTTTTAATAGGCATTCAAAATCTCCTAACAAAGATTCATATGTATTGAATGTATTTCATAAGACTCCTAACAGGGTCCATCCTTTCAAAAGGAACTTTCATATTAGTGCATCATTTTGTGGGCATCATTCCCACCGGGGTTTACTCTTTGATCAAGAGGTTCCCTAGTTAACATATCTTGTGTTATTGTGTCATTGTGTATGATTATATTTCTATGGTTGGTTACTACATTGATTATATGGTTTAAAGCTGTTGAAGTTGATATTGAAGTTGATAAATGGTTTAATTATCAGATAACTAATTCAGCCCCCCCCCCCCCTCTTAGTTATCTTGGTGGTCTTTACTTTCTAACAATTGGTATTAGAGTGGTAGGTCCTTGAAAGAGAAGTTTAACAACTTAACGAGATCTATGGTGAATTTCAAGAAAGAAAGCCCTGAGTTTGATGGAGTAAATTTTGATAGCTGGAAAGAAAAGATGAAGACACATCTCTTGTGTTTAGGACCAGGTTATTGGTTGATTACAAAGAATGAAAGGACTATAATTGAAGAAGACAATCTTGAAACAAGTACTAAATATGAGGTAGATCTATTCATGTGTAACATACTTACAAGAGAAGCACTTTTATCAACACTTCCAGAGAATGAATATAGTCAAGTAAAAGGTTTAACTAGATCTCATGATATTTGGAAAGCTTTACATTCTACTTTTGAAGGTGATGAACATGTAAAGAAAGCTAGGTTACATAATTGGATTTGTGCATTTGAAGACATAAGTGATCAGGATTAAAGTGGGAAAATATTGAAATCTAATTTTTCCAAAATTTCATATGTTTTAGTAAATTGCAATTTTGAGGGTCTTCAGTGCATTTCTGGGCAAATATGCTGCTTGGAAACAAGATGGGCCATCGATGTTTCCAAAATTTCATTCAAGATTATTTGAATACCTTTCCAATGCATCAAACGGTTTGTAATTCGAAGCTAGGATGAGAAAGTTATGCCTTCTCCAAGTGGACCTAAATTTTATATTTAGTTTTTTTGATAAATTTTGATAGTTTTAATAGTTTAATTGTAATAAATATTATGATGACTCTTAATTTCAATTCCAAGGGATTTGTGTGACCCTTGGGATCCATCTGAATTGTATAAACTCCAATTTTGAGTAGAATGAAGATAGTTTTTGGTTTGCAATCTTGTTGTTCTCAATTTTCGTGTTGAATTCTACAATACTGCAGGTATCACACCAGGTATTGTAATCTGGTTTTCATAAATTAGATCAATGGTATCAGAGTGGGAACACTCCTTTATGCCAATTTACACAAGGTCTTCCTACCAAAGATTCGGATTGGATACACAAGATTTATCAAAATACCCACCTTTGAGATGCACACGATCGAAGATGTCAAACGATGATGTTAAGAAGTTGGTCGAGGAAGCTTTAAATAAGCAACAAGAGGAGATGATGAGTCAATTTTCATGCCTCCTACAGAAGCAAAAACCCTCTAAATCTGAAACATCATTTCGTGGAAATACCCCTTTCAAAGTGCAGGTCAATTTTAACATCTTGAATTTTGAAGGAAAGGTCAATTCTGAAGCTGTTGATAACTGGTTATCAAAGTTGGATAGGTACTTTTCTGTAAATAATTTCTCAGATGCTGAAAAGATAAAATTTGCTCTCCTCAAAGCTGAAACCCATGTGAAATTAGCATGGGAAACTAGAGTAGCAAATAAAGAACAAGAATCAGTTGATGAAGATGGTTTTATACTATCTCTTGATAAGAAGCCCACATGGGGAGAATTTGTGGAATACATAAAAGAAGCTTACCTCCCAGAGGATGTATATGAACAAAAATACATAGAATGGCAACTTCTTCGACAAAAGAGGGATCACTCTGTGCAAGATTACACCAATACATTCCATTCACTTTCAGTAAAACTCGGTATTAATGATTCAGAGAAGCATCAAATTTTGAAATATCAGAGTGGACTTCACAAGTATATTCAAAAAGAGATGGAATTTTTAAACATTGAGACATTGGCAACTACCTATAAATATGCTATAAAAATTGAAGAAAAATTCAAGCAAAAAGGGAAGAGGGACTACTTTGCAAACAACAAGCCAGGGGTTGAAGGTGGCAATAAATTTGTAGGAAAACAGGTGACCAAGGAACTTCATTCAAATTCACCCAAGAACACATGGTGGTCTACTAAAAAGACAGACACAGGCATGTGGTGTGAGATGCATAAGTCCCCAACCCATAATACAAAGGATTGTCAAAGTATTAAAAATTTGATGACAGAAATACGAGGAGAGGAAGCTGAACCTGAATCATCACCAATAGATAATTCTGAGAAAGAGGAGAATGATTCCATCATAGAAGCAAACCCATATGCCGTAGTTGGAACTGCTAAAGTATTATCCCATGAAGATGAAGAGAGACTTTTTCATTCACAAATGTGGGTTGATGGAAAGCCTCTGCATTTTATTGTTGACAGTGGGAGTCAAAAGAATTTGATCTCTAGGGAGACAGTCAAAAGATTAAATTTGAAAGTGACAAGACACCCACAACCATACTCTATGGGATGGGTAAATGAGGGACAATATATTCAAATAAATCAACAATGTCATTTTCCATATTCAATCAAGCCTTTCAAGGATGAAGTGATATGTGATGTAGCACCATTGGATGTATACGATGTCTTGCTGGGGCAGCCATACATGTATTAGAGGCATGGGGTGTATGAGTCCAGGCCACGTAGTGTTACAATCAAGCTTGGTGGGAAGAGGTATCGAATACCAGAGGTATGTCAAACACAAACTACTTCTTTAATTAGTGCTAAATAATGTAAATGCTTGATTGCTCAAACTGGAGCTTTTGCTGTACTCATGATTCACCCTGAACAAACAAAGTCAGTTGTTCTTAATACACATGCTAAGGTAACAGAGAATCAACAAAATCAGATGGATAAAATTTTGAAAGAATATCAAAGTGTGTTTACACCACCAGTGGGAGTACCAACACACTGTCAAGTCAAGCACTCTATTGATTTAATCCTAGGCACACCGCTACCACATGAGCCAATATATAGGAGGTCAGTTTTGGAAAATGATGTCAAGGAGGTAGATAAAGCAGAAAAATTCATTGATAACATTAGACACCTACAACAACAAGTTCATGAGATATTGGAGCAGAGTAATCAGAAGTATAAGGAAAGACATGATAAACATAGAACTCCTCATCAGTTTCAGGTTGGTGACAAGGTATGGTTACATCTTTAGAAAGAGGGCCTGCATGGACCAAATAAGAAGCTTCATCCTCTTCGTTATGGACCATACACTATTGTGAAACAATTTGAGTTAAATCCCTCTACTACTAATCCAGTCCAGCGTGACCATGTTACTGAAGCCATTTTAAAGACTTTGAGAAATCAGAACATTCCTTTGTATTGGGTGGTTCGAGCTGGTCAACATTCTCATCAAGGCAAGTGGTTTACTAAGGAACAAATTGAGGAACAATTTCCTCATCTTTTGTAGCAGAGTAGTGCAATGGGGCCCATTGCCTCTTAAGGGGGGAGGAATGATCAGGATTAAAGTGGGAAAGTATTGAAATATAATTTTTCCAAAATTTCATATGTTTTAGTAAATTGCAATTTTGAGGGTCTTTGGTGCATTTCTGGGAAAATATGCTGCCTAGAAACATAATGGAGCATCAATGTTTCCAAAATTTTGTTCAAGATTATTTGAATACCTTTCCAACGCATCAAGCGGTTTGTAATTCGGAGCTAGGATGAGAAAGTTATGCCTTCTCCAAGTGGACCTAAATTTTATATTTAGTTTTTTTGATAAATTTTGATAGTTTTAATAGTTTAATTGTAATAAATATTATGATGACTTTTCATTTCAATTCCAAGGGATTTGTGTGACCCTTGGGATCCATCTAAATTGTATAAACTCCAATTTTAAGTAGAATGAAGATAGTTTTTGGTTTGCAATCTTGTTGTTCTCAATTTTTGTGTTGAATTCTACAATACTGCAGGTATCACACCAGGTATTGTAATCTGGTTTTCATAAATCAGATCAATAAGAATGATGGAAGATGAATCTTTTAGAAGCTATATTGGTAGGATGTCAGAAATTGTTGCAGGAATAAAGTCTTGTGGAGGTGAAAAGATAGAGAATGAAGTAATATGGAAGATTTTGAGAACTTTGACACCGGTATTCAGGAAGACTACACAAATGATTGAACAAGTGATATCTTGTACACCAAAATTTTCAAGAGAGACTCTTCTTGGAAGATTGGAAGCAGAAAAGATGAATTTGACATTATCAGGAGAACTACCTAGAGTGGAGAAAACATTCAGTGCTCTTAACATCATACCTACTTTGTCTAGAAGTACAAGTGTGAATGGAGAATATGCCAGCAGTAGCAAATCCAAATATGATGAAGAGAAGAAGATTGAAGAAGGTACTTCCTTGCTTGTGAAAAGAGAACTAGATGGTAAGAAAATCTTTAAATGTTGGACATGTCAAGAATATGGTCATTTTGCATCTAAGTGTCCTAAGAGAGTTAAGAAGTATAGAAACAATTTTAAGCCTAGAAGATCTAAAGAATGTTATTATGCAAATGATGAAGAAATTGAAGTAGGAATTGAAAGACATTTAAGTGATAGTGATAATGATAACTTTGCTGACATAGGATTTGTAGCAATTAAGGAAGAAAATTCTAAATCTGATATTAAAGAAGAAAAAGCCTTAGTTTCCCAAGTTGAAAAGAAAGTTTATTGGATTATAAATAGTGGTTGTTCACATCATATGACTGGTGATAAAGGAAAGTTCATAAAGTTTAACAATTATGATGGAGTTGTTAGAGTTGATAACAATGCACCTTGTTTGATTAAAGGTATATGATCTATTACTCTTGATGGAAAGACTAATACTAATTTGGTTTACTGAGAAAACCTGTGTGATTAAGGATAAAGATGGAAATCTGATTGGAACAGAATCTAGAACCAGAGTTAATGTATTTCATTTGAACCCTAATGATATGACATGTTTGATGACTAAGATTGATGAAATTTGGTTATGGCATAGAAGGTTTTTTCATATAAACTTTGATAATATTGTGAAAGTAAGTTCTACACTTGCAGTAAGAGATTTACCTAAGATTATGAAGCCTACTAACATGATTTGCAAGGAATGTGTGATGGCTAAGTAGAAAAGGAGTTCATTTCCTAGCAAGAAGTTCACATCTATAGAAAAGCTAGAGATTGTTCATAGAGACTTGAGCGGTCCTACTAGGACTAGAGGATTCTATGGAGAAAGGTATTTTATGATTCTTGTTGATGATTTTAAAAGAATGATGTGGATTGCATTTTTGAAAGAAAAATCTGAAGCATTTGATAAGTTTAAAGTCATGAAGAATAAAGTTGAGACTGAATCAAGAATGAGGATTAAATGTTTGAGATCTGATAGAGGTGGAGAATTTACATCTAAAGAGTTTAACACCTTTTGTGAAGTAAATGGTATTAAGAGACAGTTATTAGCCCCTAGAACACCTGAACAAAATGGTATTGCAGAAAGAAGGAACAGATCAGTGACTGAAGCAGCTAGAGCTATGTTGTTTGAATGTGATTTGGCAAAGGCATTTTGGAGAGAAGCAATGAATACAACAGTATATACAATGAACAGAGTACAAATTAGAGCAGACACAGACAAGACACCTTATGAATTGTGGTTTGGACATGCACCCTTAGTTAAGTATTTTAGAATTTTTGGAAGCAAATGTTATATTAAGAGAGATGATGATATAGGAAATTTTCTTGGATATTCTTTGAAAAGAAAAGCATATAGATGTTACAATAAGAGAACTAAGACTATTGTTGAAAGTGCAAATGTAAAAGTTGATGAGAAGTTTAAAATTCAGGAAAGAATGCTTGATTATGAATCTGATGAAGGAACTAACCCTCAGCCTAACATTGAAACTACTAAATAATTTTTGAGACTGACAGTGAACTGTTGAATGAAAGTCATGTTGAAGAAAATAGAGAAGAATCTAGAGAAGAATCTATAGTTGAAGAAAGATCAGTGACTATGACACCTAACAGGTATATATCAAGACCTCATCCTATTGAACAAGTGATTGGAAGTTTGGACAGAGGAGTTATGACTAGAAAGAAGGTACATTTATGTTTGATTTCTTAAATTGAACCTAAGTATACTAATGAAGCTTGTGAAGATGAACATTGGATTAAAGCTATGAAAGAAGAATTGGATCAGATTGAAAAGAAAAAGACATGGGAATTGGTCCCTAGACCTAAAGACAAAAATGTGATTGGAACTAAATGGGTATTCAAGAACAAAATGAATGAACAAGGAGAAGTAATTAGAAATAAAGCAAGATTGGTATGTAAGGGATACTCACAACAAAAAGGAATTGACTGTGAAGAGACTTTTTCCCCTGTGTCAAGACTTGAAGCAGTAAGAATATTTTTGGCTTATTCAGCATTTAAGAAATTCAAAGTGTATTAGATCGATGTGAAGTCAACATTTTTGAATGGTGAATTAGAATAAGAAGTCTACATTGTGCAGACTGAAGGTTTTCCTTTGACTCAAGAAGGAGACATGGTATGTAAACTAAAGAAAGCATTGTATGGATTAAAGCAAGCACCTAGAACTTGGTATGCTAGATTAGATAAGTATTTGTTAAAATTGGGATTTACAAAAGGAACAACTGATAGTAACTTATATAAAAAAGAAATTGAGAATGGATTGTTAGTTTTGGTTATTTTTGTTGATGACATTATTTTTGGAGGAGAAGATGAAGCTAGTGACAAATTTGCTAATGAAATGAAGATAGAATTTGAAATGAGTATGATTGGAGAAATGAAATACTTTTTGGGTTTACAGATAACACAAAATAAAGATGGTATCTTTGCAAGTCAGACAAAGTACTTGAATGATTTGTTGAAAATATTTGGTATGGAGAATTGTAAACTAGTTGGAACACCTATTATTACAAGACATAAACTATCTAGTAAAGATGAAACACCAGCAGTTGAGCAAAAGAAATATAGATCTATGATTGGTGGATTACAGTACTTGACACACACTAGACCAGATATACAACATTCAGTTGGAATGGTAGCAAGATTTCAAGCTGAACCTAGAGAATCACATTATGTAGCAGTAAAGAGAATATTGAGATATCTTAAAGGCACAATGGACTATGGATTGTGGTATGGAACTTCTAATGATTTTACCCTATGTGCATATATTGATGTTGATTGTGGAGGAAATGTTTATGATAAAAAAAGCACCAGTGGTGGAGCCTTTTTTTCTTGGAGCAAGATTAGTTTCTTGGTTGAGCAAAAAGTAGAATTGTATCTCACAAAGTACAATAGAAGTAGAATATGTAGCAACAACAAACAATTGTAATCAGATAATTTGGATGAAGTAGATGTTGATGGACATTAGAATCAAGTCTGATGAGCCTATTGTCATAAACTATGATAGTACAAGTATAGTTAGTATGTCTAAGAATCCTGTTTTACATTCTAAAACAAAGCATATAGAGATCAAGTATCATTTTGTAAGAGAGAAAGTTGTAGATAAAGAAGTCAGACTAGAGTACATAAGCACAAACAAGCAGATAGAAGATATATTTACTAAGCCTTTTCCTAAGGATACATTTGAGTATCTGAGAGGTATACTTGGGGTTATGCCCCAGCCTACTTTTGAGTAATGATGTAGTTGGTTGCATCCATCCAGTGGAATATGGCCCTATCTATTTTTTGGGTTGGATGTTGGTACTTATTCTATGGGGGAGTATGTGTATCTGAGCCGAGTCATTGAGGACTCTAGTGAATATTTTTTTTTTAACAGTGTCTTTTGACATTGAGCTATTGTTGACATTATGATAGAATTTCTATCATTGATGTCAATGGGGGAGAGAATCATGAAAAACATTGAGGAACTACATTTGTTGAAGAGACTGAATAGGATAACGAAGCAAGATTTGATTGATGAAGAGCAACAGAGCAGTTGAGCAGCAGTGATTGGATTTTTTTTATCTATGTTTCCATCAATGCCAATGAGGGAGATTGTTAGGAATGAATGTTGAATCCTTTGACAGTCATTCTATAGCAGTAGTTGTTGCATTCATGACTATGATTGTCATTGATGTCAACACAGTGATATTCTGGAGTTTAGCAGAGAAGCAGGCATAGTTTTGTTTTGAGCACATGTTATATTGAAAATTGAGTTATGCATAGTTGATGGTATGTTCTTTGGTGTGTTATTAACCTATGGTTAAGAGCACAAAAAGAAATTCATTTAATCATCCAAGTTATAAGCATTTTTGTGGAAGTAGTATTCCGACAGTATTCCTGAGTAGCAATTTTTGGTAATCAGAGGATAACTCCTAACCGGGATGGAATCTTATTTTGTGTAGTTAAAGGGAATTTTAAGACTCATTGGTGGTGATGTGGTTCATAGCAAAAAATTTGAGGTCACACTATTAGAAAGTTATTGTATCTAAAAGCTGACAGTTTTATGTAATTTTGATGTAGCGTGTTAAAATTATTATTTTGTATTTGCATGCCGACTCATTTGTAATTATTTGAGTGTGGTATAAAGGAAGGAATTTTTTCCTTGTTGTAATGGGATTGTAATAGTTTTGATATGAAATTGTGAAAGTTGTGATGTGAATGTATGCATGAAGTGAAGAAAAGAGCTAATTCAGTGATGAAGGAAGACTTGCGAAGTACAAAGATCTAGATTTGTGATCTTGTGTAGTAGAGAGTGTGGTTTTGGAACAGTGTGAAGGAGGTAACATATTTCATATTATTCTATTGAATAATCCTAAGATCTATTAGACAGTGAGTTCAGAGATCTTGCCTTGAAGCTATTTGGGCAGTGGGTCCTTCTGTCTTCCATAACTCCTAACAGGGTTAGAATCTTTTAATAGGGATTCAAAATCTCCTAACAGAGATTCATATGTACTGAATGTATTTCATAAGACTCCTAATAAGGTCCATCCTTTCACAAGGAACTTTCATATTAGTGCATCATTTTGTGGGCATCATTCCCACTAGGGTTTACTCTTTGATCAAGAGGTTCCCTAGTTAACATATCTTGTGTTATTGTGTCATTGTGTATGATTATCTTTCTATGGTTGGTTACTCCATTGATTATATGGTTTAAAGCTGTTGAAGTTGATAAATAGTTTAATTATCAGATAATGGATTCACCCCCCCCCCCCCCCTCTTAGTTATCTTGGTGGTCTTTACTTTCTAATAGTCTTGACTAGTGAGTGCTAAAAATTTCAATTTTAAGGGCAATTCTCTAAATGCACACACTAAATAGTGCACTTCTCTAAGTCATTACTTCCAAGGGAATCCATGAAAGGGAAACCTTGAGAAAGTGACCTAGAGCTCCCTAGGCATGGAGTCACAAGGATGTTGATTGTGTTCTTAGCTAGAGCTATTGAATCATGCAACCTTGCTAGTGAAGCACACAATGGGAGATTCAAAGAGACAAGGGCAATTCGGTTAAAGTTTTAGTTTGAAGGTTGGATTTTTTGATTTCAAGCATAGTACTAGCAGTAATCAGATAAGTTAGCAAATAGTAGGTGATCAAACATGTCATAAAAAACTTGCACAAGGGCAAAAGCAACCTTGCCAAGACAAGTAATTGTGATATCAAAGCAATAAAATCCTATGAATGCTACTATGATGTTTGATGTTTAAGAATGTTTACATGGGTAGATCATAGCGAGAACACTCCAAGAACTTACTATCCTAGAAAGAAAATGGCTCAATAATTAACACCTTGGCCCACACTTGATGCTCCATTGCCTCACACAAAGTGGTTTCCCACAATAGATATTGGCTTTGTTGTGGAAGTGCCAATGACACAACCAAAGGAACACAGATGGTGATTAATCTTAGGGTGATCTGGGTTAGTCCACTAGGATCAATCCTTACACCAAGAAGACAAGTAGAAAAATAGGGTGGCTTCTATCTATGGTTCTTAGTAAGGGCTTCCATTCATAATACCCCTCATGCTCCCCAAAGGGACTCCTTACCTTGCAGCAAGTAACGGACTTGGTGGCCACAAGAGTACCTTAAGCATTCTTGGTCAACATTTTCCTCATGGTCACAATCCCACAAATACTCACATCAAGTGAAGACAAGTGCTACGTCTACCAAGGTTTTTTGTCCTTGATAGCCTTGAGTTTATAGTGGTTCAGAATAGATGGCAAAAAGCTTGCCCCACTTGGGTTGTTCCTCTTGATTTCTCAAGAGCAGGCCTGCTAAAGGATTCTAAAACTAAACAAAGAGTGGATCAAATTTTGAGTTTCAAGATTTCTGGTTCACCTCAAGTGTGAAGAGCATATTCTCCTAGCTCAAAAATTTCTCCCAAACACACCAAGCAAAAGTTTAATTACCCTCTTTCTTTCAAAATCCAAAGATGGGTCAACATTTATGTTTCACCACAAGGGTGAAGAGCATACTCTCCTACCACCCAAAGATTCCTACAACAAGATATTAAGTGCCTATGAAAAGAAACAACTAGTATATGCCGCACTAAAAAAGAAAGTAATTAAAAAAGCACTTAATTGGTTTTTATGCCTTGGGCAGCCCTGTAGAAACCATTAGTATCCCTTGTGCATTTGGAGCTTTGACATGTGTTCTTTTAAGTGAATATTTAAGCAATGAGAGCACCTACAAGCACAACTTGTTAGCCCTACAATGGTTAGCACATGAAAATCAAGTGAAATCTACAAATCAAACTTTGTTCTACCACAACAAATCATAAATCTGAAACAAATCAATCAAATCTTGCAAAGAAATGACCAAAATTAATCACTGTCAGGCCTGGGTGATATTTTTGTCAGAGAAGGAATCATACAATATGTCACTGTATACTGTTGTGATACTTTATTTCTGTGTGATAGTTTGTGATACCTGCATGTGACATAATACAAAACAACAGTATGACAAAATCTGCAAAGGTGCATGATAATTTAACTGGTAAAGTATCACACTGATATAAAAGGAACTATCTATTGGAAATATTCAGGAATTAACCGAGTTACTGAGAGGGGAGGGGTGAATCAGTAACTCCAAATTTTCTTTCAATTACAGATGTATTAACATGTAATTTACTTTAACCTTTGCATACAGAAAGCATGAAACTTAAAAGCATTCACAATAATGACACATAGATTTGGTTACCCATAAACCTTCCAAAAAGAAAGTAAAAATGGGGTGGGGATGAAACCCACAAAGCTTTAATACTGCAGAATAAAGTTGGCTAGTTAAGGCTTACAATTTGATCACTTCTGATGATCTGCCCTGTTAGGAGCAATAAGGATTGCTAGATCCACCTTGTTAAAGGATTTACAAACATACAATGAAGTATGCACTCGGTAAAGAGATTTTACAAAAGACTGTTAAGTCTACCCGGTTAAAGGATTTAGTACTGATTCACCTGTTAGGATGAAATAGTAGATCTCTTGCTTTGCAACTAGATTGCTGATTGAGATTCACTGATGTACTGATCACCTTCTATGATGAATTTGTCTTTGTTGTTCCTTATATTGCTGAAGCCCTTTGTAATTCGCTTATCTCTGCCTTTCTTTCTTTTTCACATATATGCTTCTTACATTCTTCTTGACATTTTTACAACATTGTTTATATACAAGTCTTAAAAAATTAATTACAATTACAATTACAAAGTCGGCTTGACAAATAAACATAAGTGCTACTAAGTCGGCCCAAGTATGGTTACATGGTTCCTTCAAACTAACTCGGTGACTTTCTAATACTCAGCGTCCACTGCATTACTCGGCATCGTCATGCACTCGGTAGAAGTGAAGGCACGGTTCATACTAACCACTTGGTAGGTTTTGAACTTGGTAAATATTGGTGACTCGGTAGACATGATGTTACTCGATTTACACTGTCTTGCTCGGTTTGTACTAACTTGCTCGGTTTGCACTATTTTGCTCGGTTTGCACTATTTTCTCAGTTTGCACTATCTGCTCGATTTGCACCGTCTGGTCGGTTTGCACTGTTTGGTCGGTTTGCACTGTCTGGTCGGTTTGCACTGTCTACTCAGTTTGCATTGTCTGCTCGGTTTGCACTGTTTGCTCGGTTTGCACTGTCTGCTCAGTTTGCACCCAGAATGCAAATAAGTGTTGTCACTAGTGGCAATTCTGCTTAATGCCAACAATCTCCCCCTTTGGCATTAGTGACAAAAACACTTATTGGCCAAAACTTATATACATGAATCATGCTGAGTTTTATTTTGATTTTTCAAAATTTGTCTTTGTTATAGGGCTTTATACATTGTCTCCCCCTTTCAATGTGCTAACTTTTTCTATACAAATCTTCTTCTATACATATATCTCCCTCTATACATATCTCCCCCTTTTTGGCGATAGTGCCAAAGAATCATATACAAGTGATTTACAGAGAGAATCCAAAATTTGATAGAAAATTAGAATGTACCTTCATTATTAGTGCCGGAGTTCTGTCCCAACTTTCTTGCAGAATCTTGCATGTTTGGATTGTAATTTGGACTTTTGCAGAGAGTTCAATCATGTGATCTACTATAGAGAACTGATTGTCATGAATCAATGTTTTGGAATGTTCAATGTGCTTATACATTGTATTCATGATGGGAGGGATCATGTGTTGGATGTCTAGCAGTGTGGACCGGATCCTTGTGTCTTCTTTCAGTAGATCTGACTGCATATTTGATAGGTATGAGATTTTCATGTGATGAGCAGAGCTTGAACTTGGTTCAAGTTGCAGCTTCTGTATGCTAATCTTCATATCCTCATCCATTTTATTCATTTTATCCGTGACATCCTTTGTGAACTCGGCAATGTTGCACAATCTGGCCAAAAGAGAGGTAGCATTCGAATAGGTAGATTCAATGTTTGACAAAACTGAAGACAATTCTACCTGGTTAATAGCTATGTGCTAAGCAATGTGCTCAAGCACTTTATTATTGAATCTCTTCTCGGCTCTTTCAACTAAATTTTCTATCCCAGATGAATCCTCATTGTATTTATTAACTGCTTCTGCTAATTGTAGCAAAACATGTTGGGAGGAGTCTACTTTAATACCTAATGCATCAGACAAAATGTCCTTAGCATCCTTGATGATTTGATATTCCTTGTCTCTCTCCTCTTTAAGCTTCTTTTGTTTTTCTTTCCTTTGGAGGATCTCACCTATATTTTGCATTTGGTCTGCTGATAGATTTGCGAAATCTAATGTTGGAATCTCTATCTCTTCATCTAGGTCTATATCCTCTACTATATTCTTACCCAAAAAATTTATACTTGGTAGAGCCTTAGGCTTATCTATACTTAATGCCTTAGTAGTAGTGACAGTAGATATAGTAGGGCTGGCTATAGAGACTGGCACACTGTCTACTGGAGAGCTTAAAATATTTACACTTGTAGATTCAAAAACTGGAAAACTTACTGCTGGAAAACTTGATGATGTGGGAGACTGCAACTCGGTAGAAGAAATGGTAGTTGCTTCTGTTGTTGCTATAGATGATTGGACAAATGTTGAAGTTGTCACAACCATGCCTGAAGGTGTCTCTGGGCTGGATGTAGAAACTTTTACTGGAGAGGTAGGAAGGGATGCAATGACTTTTGTTGCTATCCTCACAGTATCATCTACCTCAGTGGCTTCTTCTTGTTCATCACTGTCATCTTCAATATCTTTTATTATGACTGTTTCAATACTCGGTTGGTGAAGCATTTGTAGCCTTCACAACCGATTCAATATTGTTGATCAGAATCAAACAAGTATTGAACCTTAGTGTCATCTTATTTTCATTTTCTTTTAATGCCTTCTTTACTTCATCATTTTTCAAGCTCGACATTAACTGTCTCAGGGTTTGATCAAATATGTCTATCACAGTTTTCTTTGCATTGCTCCATCTCATTTTTATTGGATTTAATAAGACAGCTGGAACCTGTGGGGCTATGTCATCAGGAGAGTATTTCCACTGTCCCATCTTTTCAATAAAAGCATCTTCTATTTCCTTATGTTCTGTTTCTGATCTGGTTTCATATTTAAAAGATTTTATGTTACTTACTCCAGATCCTGATCCGTCTCTAAAGAGTTTGATCATTTCTTGAAAGTTTAGAGGAGGCCTTTTGAATACTATGTCTTTATCTGCCTTGTCTACCTTGTCTGCCTTACCTCTTGCATTTCTCCTTGTAAATACAACAGTGGGAGGCTTAGGTGCCTTAGTGATGAATACCTTTCCTTTCTTCTTTGCAGGTTCTAGTTCCTCTGTTTTCTCATCCTTTTCCTCTTCTTCTGCATCTTTTTCTTCTTTGTCCTTGGTTATCATTTGCATTTTGGCTATCCTCTTCTTTCCTTTGTTTACCGCCTGTGGAAGCTTTATGCTTAGTTCAATTCTCACCTTAGCTTCATCATATGTTCGAAAATATGGAGCTTTGGGATTGACAGGCTGATTAAGAAGAGCTTCAATAATATTCTTGGTTTCATCAATATTTACCTCATAAGGAAGAGGTTTTACATATACAGTCCTCGGTTTAGCTGCTTGAATATATACATTGTCACAATCCACCATAAAACAAATGTCATCCTTGTAATCTTCCACCAACTTCTGTGGAATCCAGAATCTGTCATTCATTTTCTCTTTGAAAGACTCAAAATAATTATCCATGATGCTTTCAAAATTTTCACCCATTTCTGAGATGTATTCATTTATTTCATAAAGGACTGGGACATCTTTTCTCCATACAACTTTTCCTTTAGAAGGGAAGAATTTCTAAGCATAGAAGAATAAACAGACCAATAAGGATCCAAACTTACATGGATTGTTTTTGGAAGTTTGAATGCTTTCCATGTTTTTGTTAAACTGCTTTAACAATAAGATTGCTAGGTCAAATGTTAAGTTATTCTTGACCACTTTGTATGCTAGGTCAATAGCTTCACAGGAGACACTATTCTGTCGACTTGAACTGTAAATCTTATGGGCAATTATGTGTGTACCAAACTTCAGTTCAGCATCGGTAATGCTGCTAACTTTCATGCCTCTATCGTCCCATTCAGCTAGGGTTTTCTTCTCTAGTTCCGTCCGACATAGGGTTTTGGTAGTTTTTGCTTTGTTCAACATGGGAAGACCTGTGATTTGATGAATCATCTTCTTTGTGATCTCTATGGGTTGCTCAAGCCAAATTTTGCCATCATGTACACGGCTGAGAATGTATCTAACCCATTTCTCCTGAAAGTTTCGAGGTAGATGTGCAATGTGAACTAATCCCTTATCTTCCAGATGTTTGTGCTCAGGTTTCAGATTACCATCCACACACAGTTCCTCATGCACAATATCTAGTTCTAGGTTCCCCATTTCATGAATTGAACAGTCGAAATGATTGCGGATATCATTAATAAGTAGTACCTTAGGAGGAATCTGAGATTGAGCTCCGTTTGGATCTAGGGCTGCTGCAATTGCGGGCATGATCTTGAAATCTGTTGCTTTCCATTCCCCTTGAACTAACATATCAGATCCTTTCTTCGCTAAGGTGCTGGATGATGCCATGGTAGCTCATAGAAAATTCCTTTCACAAAAGTATTGAATGGCTGGGTTGCTCTTGAAATTTTCTGCTCTCAAAGTGCTAAAGGTTCGCGGTGAAGAATGAGTTCGATTACTTGCCTTTTGTTTATAACTCTGTCATTAATGCTTAGTACAAATTAGGGAATGAATTCTGACAGACTGTCACCACTAAGAATTAATTTCTCAGTAAAGACTTCCCAACTCGGTGAACTTGAGAATTCATATTGCTCCGACCTCGCTCGGTAAAGACGGGTACCGACCTTGCTCGGTAAAGACTGATACTGACCTTCCTGTGATCTTACTGCATCTTGTATGCTGATTTAGATCTTTCTTTTAATTCAGTTCTGGAACTGCTTGAGATTGGTCTATGAGAATATAGTTCCAGTGCTTTCTTGGAAATTTAGTTTGAGTCGGTAGAGCCATCCATTCCATTACTTGGACTGGTTTGCTCGGTAGATTTAGGAATCCATTTTTGTCTTACCTGTTTCCTGACCTTAGTTGCTTCATTCTTCTTTCCATCTTCAACTTCACTAGCATTCATGCAGTTTCTGGCTATGTGACTGAGTTTAGTGCATTTGAAGCATCTTACGGTAGTATCTCTTTTCCTTAGATGATGTTTTATGCAATTCATGCCAATGTGTCCATATTCTCCATAGTAATGACATCTACACCAGGTGTTGTAGTCCCATCCAAACATTGCTTTCATAATTTGTTCTGCTGGATTGAATGTCTTGGATCTGCACTCGGATGCTTTGTGACCTTGTTTGTTGCACTTGTGACAATTACCTCTGAATCTTGGTTTTTCCCTGCATTCATTTGCTTTGTGACCATGTTGATTGCAGTTGTAGCATTTTCCATTGAATTCTTCTTTTTCATTGTTCCAACATTTATTTGAAGTATGTCCTATTTTACCACAGTGATTACAAGTAGGTTTCTGATTCCTTTGAGTACCTTGCTTAGGAGATTCACCTTCTCCTTTGTATCCAAGTCCTACTTTTCCTTTTTGCCTATGAAGATTTTGCTCATACAGCTGATTCAAGTCTTCTTGGCTTTTTAGCATTCCTTCATTGATTTGTTTTTCAGCGTTTAGGTCATCCACCAATCTTAGATTGATTTCCTTTTCAGATCTTAGCTCTTCTCTTGTGCTTTCTATTTCTGATCTTAGATTCAGAATTTCCTCATTTGTATGAGAGATCTGATCAATTAGGTTTTCTAGCTGAAGGGTTTATTTTGGACTTCAATGTTCCTTCCATCTAATTCATCTTTGAACTTGTTTCTTTGTTCCAAGATCTCACAAAATCTTGTAGAGTGTAGCTCTTGTTCTCTTTTTAATTTTCTCACTTCTTCCTGCAGAGACCCATTCTTTTCTAGGAGTTCTTTGACAGCATTGTTTGCTTCATCTGAGCTATTTGAGGGAAAAATATCTTCAATCTTTTCTTTAATGTAATTCTGATCATTCATCTGATTTGCAAGTTCCTTTCTTCTTCTTAGGGATTGGGAAAGATGTTCTTTTGCTTCTTTAAGTTTAGCTATGGCCATTTCCAGATCTAGCTTTTCAGTTTCAATCACCTTGTTCAGTTTGAATACCTCCATTGTCCTGGATCTTCGCTCAAGCTAGTTAAGCTTTGTCTTGAGAACCAATGCTGCTCTGATACCAATTGTTGGAAATATTCAGGAATTAACCGAGTTATTGAGAGGGGAGGGGTGAATCAGTAACTCCAAATTTTCTTTCAATTACAGATGTATTAACATGTAATTTACTTTAACCTTTGCATACAGAAAGCATGAAACTTAAAAGCATTCACAATAATGACACATAGATTTGGTTACCCAGAAACCTTCCAAAAAGAAAGTAAAACTGGGGTGGGGATGAAACCCACAAAGCTTTAATACTGCAGAATAAAGTTGGCCGGTTAAGGCTTACAATTTGATCACTTCTGATGATCTGCTCTGTTAGGAGCAATAAGGATTGCTAAATCGACCTTGTTAAAGGATTTACAAACATACAATGAAGTATGCACTCGGTAAAGAGATTTTACAAAAGACTATTAAGTCTACCCGGTTAAAGGATTTAGTACTGATTCACTTGTTAGGATGAAACAATAGATCTCTTGCTTTACAACTGGATTGCTGATTGAGATTCGCTGATGTACTGATCACCTTCTGTGATGAATTTGTCTTTGTTGTTCCTTATACTGCTGAAGCCCTTTGTAATTCTCTTATCTCTGCCTTTCTTTCTTTTTCACATATATGCTTCTTACATTCTTCTTGACATTTTTACAACATTGTTTATATACAAGTCTTAAAAAATTAATTACAATTACAATTACAAAGTTGGCTTGACAAATAAACATAAGTGCTACTAAGTCGGCCCAAGTATGGTTACACGGTTCCTTCAAACTAACTTGGTGACTTTCTGATACTCGGCGTCCACTGCATTACTCGGCATCGTCATGCACTCGGTAGAAGTGAAGGCACGGTTCATACTGACCACTCGGTAGGTTTTGAACTCAGTAAATATTGGTGACTCGGTAGACATGATGTTACTCAGTTTACACTGTCCTACTCAGTTTGTACTAACTTGCTCGGTTTGCACTATTTTGCTCGGTTTGCACTATTTTCTCAGTTTGCACTGTCTGCTCGATTTGCACTGTCTGCTCGGTTTGCACTGTCTGCTCGATTTGCACTGTCTACTCGGTTTGCACTGTCTCCTCAGTTTGCACTGTCTGCTCGGTTTGCACTGTCTGCTTGGTTTGCACTGTCTACTTAGTTTGCACTGTCTGCTCGGTTTGCACTGTCTGCTCAGTTTGCACCCAGAATGCAAATAAGTGTTGTCACTAGTGGCAATTCTGCTTAATGCCAACACTGTCATATGACACTAGAAAACTTTCACATGATAATTTTGTCTGAAAAATATAGAGCTAAAACAAAATTGATGGAAATGCATAAAAAAAAGGACAGAACAAGAGTGTTCTGCCCCACGGTGGGTGCCAAAAATGTACACACTAAATAGTGCACTTCTCTAAGTCACTACTTCCAAGGGAATCCATGAATGGGAAACCTTGAGAAATCGACCTAGAGCTCCCTAGGTATGGAGTCACAAGGATGTTGATGGTGCTCTTAGCTAGAGCTATTGAAGCATGCAACCTTGCTAGTAAACCACACAATGGGAGATTCAAAGAGACAAGGGCAAGAATGCCAATATCCTCAAGAATCAACAATGAAGATGCAATGCAACTATGCTAAGAATGAAGATGCAAGCTAAGCTATGGAAATGAAAGTATTACAAACCCTTGCTAATCAAGCCATGTGAGCTAATCTAGAGCATGAAAGAAACTAAGCTAGAAAGCATAACCATGACATAGTCTTTTGTGCCATAGCCAACTGTCATCTACTTTAGCATTAAAACAACTTGCTTCTGGATTGAGCTGAAAAACATTGCCTTTAGTCTTTGAACCTAATGCAATTATTTCTCCTTGTTGTTAATGATACACGTGTTTCCATTGAACTCCAATATGTATCCTTTGTCAAGCAACTGCCCAACACTCAGTAGGTTATGTTTCAAACCATCAACATTAAGAAAATTATCAATGCTATTATTTCCATCTAGGGTGATGGCTCCTCTACCAATGATAGGTTTAGGATTGTTATCTCCAAATTGGACCATGCCTCCTTTGTATCTGTCCAATTGAACAAATCTATGTTTGTCACCTATCATGTGATGTGAGCAACCACTACCAATGATCCAATCTATCTTGATGTCTTCTTGTGAAATCAATGCTAACTCTTGTGAATTATTTTCATCTTCAAGAGCAATGAATCCAATCTCCTCTTCTCCTGATTCTTGATCTGATACTCCATCTCTAGCATAGTAACATTCCTTTCTATACTTAGGCTTGTATTTATTGTTGAACTTTTTAACTCTTGTAGGATACTTAGATGGAAAGTGACCAATCTTATTACATGAAAAGAATTTGAATGGTAATTGACCTTCATATTTTCCTTTTCCTTTCTTTTCTCTTTTAGCAATCATAACAATGAAATAATCTAGTGTTTTATCTTCATCATCATCATCAAAATTACCAAAGGTGTTTGCAGATTTCTTACCATGGACCAAAGCTTTGAAGGTTGTTTCACTTTTAGGTTCTGCCTTCAATCTTGAAATCTTAAAAGCTGAAATTTTTTTGATCAAGGTTTCTCTTTTGAAATTTTATGTAAGTTGCATGGTCTCATCAAGTATGTTGATCTTGTTTTCATATTCTATTGTGAAAGTGGTCATCAATTTATCCATAATATCTTCTTCTGAGATCTCTCCACCATTGTTCCTAATTTATGCAACTACTTCATTAATCATTTGGTTGTAAGATCTAATGTTCTCTTCAGGTAGCTTCTCTAATGCATTGTATCTTTTCTTCCAAGTTTTTCTGTGTGCATCCTTTTCTTCTTTGTCTCCTTCAAATATGTCTTCTAGGTACTTCCATATTTTGTGGGTTGTATCTACTTTCTTTATTTCTAAAAACTCACTATCAGATAGGGCATTGATAAGGGCTTCCTTGGCTATTGCATTCTAATGAAAAAATTCCTTTTTCTTTTCAGAAGCATCATGCTTTGCAAGGTCTTCTAAAGTAGGGATCTTGACTTCTTTAATAGTTACATCAAAAAATTCAAAAGAAATGCATTGCAAATGTGTCACCATCTTGTTCTTCCAATCAAGAAAATTCTCTCCATCAAACTTATGACTTTATTTTCTGAAGAATGCCATTTGATCAACCTCTATCTATTAAACTTTCTCTCTGAGGCACTTGGCTCTGATACTAATTGTTAGGAATAGTCCCAAGAGATAACAAGGGGGGGGGTGAATCAGTTATCTATAAGTTTCAATTCTTTATCCAATTAAGTATACTTAAACATAAAGCACAAACACAATGAAAGAACACTTGAACAAAACACCAATATTTTGGTTATAGGGAAACCCAAATAGGTGAGAACCCTGGTGGGAATTGACACCCACTAATAATCTGCACTAGTGTTTTATGATCCTTGTTAGAAGATCCTTAACCCTATTAGGAGTTTCTTTACAATATATTTAGTACAGTAGACCTAGTCAAGGGTCGGATCCTATTAGGAGTCTTTTATAATTAAACCTATTAGGGGTGAGGATGCACTGTTCAAGAGCACACTGCTCAAAGGCGTGAAGGCTACAACCTTTTGAATAATAGATACACACTATATCTGGATCTTGGTGAACTGCACTTTGAACTACTATCTAGATCAGTTCCAATGTATAACACAAACACTTTACTTGGTCACATAGACCTTTTGCTAATGGCTCAACACTTTTCACACTCTGCTCTATTCTTCACAATCAACTATGAACCACACCTTAGCAATCACAAATGACTGCCTATAAATATCTTTCCTCTAAATGATATAATCAAGTCAGCCTATTAGAACTAGCTTGAAATCATATTAGAGAAACCATAAAAGACTCCAATAATAATTTTGTCAGCTCTACTAAGCATGCAACACAATCTAGGACCTGTCCAATAATAATAAGTGTAGACACTCGCTACACACTGTTGGCTCTACCAAAGTAACTGAAACTTTCTCCATGAGCTGAATTACATCATGCACTCTTAATCAAACATTAATAACTCTTCTCCAAGCACTAATCCAAGGGTACATACCAAAATGATAGGCACAACTCTAGAACCAATATAATCTCTATTGGCTCTTCTGAATAAACCCAAAAAATTGCTGCTGCTGAATAGTGACTTCATAACTTTACATCTACTGATCATCAAACTCTACTTCCATGAATGTAACATCAATAACATGTCTCAATCACATATCCAAAAGTGTAAGGCTCCATGATGACTGTATAGACAATCACCTATAGAACAATGCCTATAACTCTGTCAAGAACATTGCTGACACAAGTTGTTATATAACTGTGTACTAATAGTTAACCTCTGCATCCATGATATCATGCTAATAGCATGTCCATGCAACATATACTCAAAGCTTAATGCATAAGTATTCAACACATGCTACTTACCATATGTTGTCATCAATGGAAAACATACAGTCAACACTGGCTTGCTGGCAAATCTCCAACATTACAAACTTCTACAAAGATGATCCAAATTTTGGTGATATATACAAGGTTTTCTCCACACTCACTAATGCATAGAATACTATATATTCAGAATATTTATTGCAAAATGGTCTTTTGTTTAGGGTGGGTCAACTAGGCATTCCTAAATACTCCATGAGAGAGAATCTTATAAGGGAAAAACACTTTGGCATCCTAGATGGTAATTTTGACCTTAACAAGACCCTTGAGTTACTAAGAAGAAATTACCATTGGTGAAGGTGTTAGGAATGGGAATACTGAGAGTAGGGGGGTGAAACAATGTTCACTATATTTTATCTTTTTTACTTAATCTCAAACTGTACTTCAATACTTAAGTACTGAAATGAACATCCACATAAACATGAAACATGAAATCAACATATAACACCAATATGATTATGGGAAAACTCAAATAGGTAAAAACCTTGGTGGGAATTGACACCCACTAATATTATGTACTAGTGTTTTATGATCCTTGTTAGAAGATCCATAACCCTATTAGGAGTTTCTTTACAATGTATTAAGTACAGTAGACCTTGTCAAGGGTCAGACCCTGTTAGGAGTATTTTACAATAAACCTTGTTAGGGGTGGGGATGCACTATCCTAGAGCTCACTACTCAAGTGGTGAAGGTTGCAAACTTCTAATCTAAGATACACACTATATCTACAGGATGAATTGTCATTGTGACACTTCTTATCTAATCAGTTCCTTTGATGTGTTGATGATTTGAGCTCTTTCAAAGCTCTAATACATCTTATAGATTCTTCACACACTTTTTCTCTACTTATCTCCACTCTATTACAACTTCCATGCTAATTACAATGGGTGCATCTCATATTTATATGTGTATACAAAACAAATAACTAGGTCGACCCTTTAATCGATTACATACAATGCTTCCAATTGAATTGGCTCAAGTGTGTTTAGAAACAAATGTATTTACATGTCAGAATCCTAATTAAAATAGGCACATAGCCTTTACAATAGTAGAATATAACCACAAATCAAAATGCTAACAGTCCGCTGCTTACTTTGTTCTTCTTTGGCACACACTGGCTGTATAACTTCAACTGTTTGTAACTTTTTCATACTTACAAATATGATCATGCGCTCATAGACTAAGCATGAATATAGTCTAACCAACTTATCTTCTAGGGTGCATACCATAACTCGGTCGTACGCACATGCACTGATGCTTTGAGCTTTAGGTACTCTGTACACTATCTAGTCTTCAACACTTAGCCAATTTCTGATCTTCTCATCAAGTGCGCTGACTCCAAACTACTATATGACTTTATTGCTATATTGAAAACACTATACTAAGTCATATAGACTAGTATAGACAACTTGCCAAAAATCTCCCCCTTTGTCATTGATGGCAACAAAGGAATATGGCCAAGTTTCTAACTATTCCTTAATACAAATTTTTTTGTCTTATATCTCCCTATACATATCCTTCTATCTTATATCTCCTTATATATATCTATAACCATATATTGTATATAATCCCCCTTTGACATTAATGACAAAGGTGTTTCAAAAATATATCCACAAGTACTTACTATGATAGAACATCTAGATATGCTATCTGCAGGTTTTGGATCTCCTTCTTCCAAATTGTGATCAGTGAATTTACAATCTGTAGATGGGCACATAATGCATACTGTAGCTTCTCCATCTTCTCCAAATATATGCTAGGACCTTGATCATATTCCACCATGGTGGTATCGATCTCCTTAACATTCTAATTAAGTATGTCTAATGAGGGCACAAGAGAATTCCTTAACTGAGTCTGTCTAGCCCTTATCTTGGACACCTCCTTTTCTTCCTTCTCAATCTTATCTATCTATCCTTGGTAGACATTATTGCACATGTTGACATCAAATGATGGATATTCCACTGATTTCCTTATGGTGTCTATCATAGCTTCAACCTCTTGTATCTTTTTGTATAGATCACTAGTGATCTTGTCTTGGTTCATACAGTCAGCAATAATCTTTTTTCCCTTTGCTGCAAACTCCTTAGAGGATGCTTGATCAGTCTTTAGTGAGCTTAGGTCAAGTGCATAGTTGCTAACCAATTCATTGAGCCTCTTCTTCAAATATTTCTCTTCTGAAACTAGGGATGCATATTCTTCCAGGCTAGAGAAGTTACTCTTGAACTTTGAAATGACTGTACTCACATCATCAATGGAGTGTACCTTAGACACTTTCTTGTCTGTTAGTAACAAGTTATTCAAGATGTTTACTGATTCTACAAGGAAGTGATTTCTCATCACCTATTTCTCCTTGGCTTTCTCCATAGCTAAGATGCTAAACTTGATTAGGTCTTCTTCTCCCCATGAGTCCAAACTGGTTGTGTCAGGTGTCAAAATTGACAACAATGTTGCTTAGGGAGTGATAAGAGTGCTATCCATCACTTCTTGTTTTACCTTGATTATTTCAATTGATGGTTCATCTTTTTGCTCACTTCCTTTTACCTCTTCTTCTCCCTTTTGTTTTTCAGCTTCTTTTTCTTTTTCTTCTTCTTTCTTTTCTTCCATCTTTTCTTCTTCTTTCTCATCTTTTATATCCTCAATAAATACTTCTTCTTGTTCATTAGGAGTGTTACTACATAAGTTTTCAGCCTCTTGAGTGCTTAAAAATGCCTCTTCAAACTTGTTCAGATCCATATCTATGGCCACCATAGTAACTTTTATATTGTCAATGAAGATTGAATCATCCTTAGGTGTCTCTATCATGGGCACAGTCTTCTCTACCTCTGTGGATGTGTCAATTGTATGCGCTAAATCCTATGGACTTATAGATTGTACATTGATGGTCTTTGACTCTTTGGAAATCATAGTAGGTACTTGGGATTTGGGCGCAGTAGCTGGATACATGTGCCTATTCATGAAGAGCTTCTCAAATGCCTTCTCTATTTCCTTAGCCACCAGTTCATAGTTTTTGTCCATTATATGCAGGGTCCTTGACTTTGTTCTTAGATGAGGCTTTATCAGATCTAACAATAGTGAATTTTCTTCTAAGGAACATACTGGGAGGGTTTCATCTAAGGTCTTTTCCCTTATCCTTAGATCCTCTTCAATAGCTTGTCTCTTTAGGGACTCTAAGATGTTCCACACATTATCAGGAATCATAGTCTTTAGTTCTAGGACTATTTTCTTAAACTTCAACATATGTTTGACAATCATAACATGTATATTTGATTTGTCAATCTCACTGTATTTTTCATAGAACTTTCCAACTTGATCAATCCTACCTTCATCAATGATTCTTGTACTTAGCACATTGAGACTAGGTTTGAAACTTACTTCAGGAGGTGCTTGAGTCTTCCCTTTGTTCCTTGTTACTCTCGAGGATGGATGACCAATGCTGATTTATTTCTTCCTCTTAGGCATTGCCTTATACTCAGGAGGAATAGCAAGGTCAATGGTTTCTTTGGGTGCAAAAGGAGTAGCATCAGTATTACCCTTCTGAATATCAGACTTTTCTATCTTCACCTTCTTTACCTTAGGATCTTCTAATCCAGTCTTTGTTGTTGCTGCGCTCTCAATTTCCAAAGCAATCCTTTTTTCCCTTTCTTTGTCTAGGTCTTCTTGAGACACTCCATGAATTCTCATGATCTTTGAGGTAACCTTAGCAACCTTCCTTTTTGTTGCTGCAATATTTAACACTGCATCAACTTCTCTTGTTTTCTCCTCATAGGCTCCTTATCTTGGCTCATTAGGGTCTTTAGGTGCTGACAATAGAACTTGAGCATAAGCCTCTAGAATAGGCTCTTCCACTTCATATCCTAGTGGATGAATCTACTTTTTTCTTGGTTCAACTCCCTCCATGCATGTTGTGTCTATCTCAAACATGAAGCAAATAGTATCTTTTTATTTATCAACTATTTTCTCTGGTATTTTGTATCTCATCTACATCTTAGCCCAAAATGTCTTCAACTCCAAGATCATGTAATCTCTTAGAGTGCTCTTAGTAGATGCCTTGAGGGATATGTATGGCATGGTGGGAATAATTTTGTCTAGGTATAAATTTGACACCTTTCCAACACTATTAAAGTACATGTATATGATTAAAGATCCAAATCTGAATATCTTGGTATTATCATGCTTGATTGCCTTAATGTTATCAATTAGTTGTGCACACAAGATCTTGCACAAGTTGACCTCTCCATTCTCTTTTACAAGTCTTATGGCTACATACACACTATTTACCCTACTGGTCTGTTGGAACCTATATCCTAGTATCATGGACATCAATTTGATGTCATCTTTCTCAATAGGCTCTATGGTCATTCTGCACATATCACTTCTTGATTTGCAAGTCTGTTCAACAATATTCCTCACATATTTTCCCACTGGAAGAATGACACCTATCTTTGAGAGGCCTATTATCTCATGAATTAGGTCACCAGTAATTCTGACCGATACTCAACCTATCCAAAATAGGTCATCATGAATCCTCCTAAGTAGAATCTTGATCCATTCTGATTCGTAGAACTCATATGTCATAGCATAATCCACTATAGGGTGATTATTCCACCACACATACTCATCCATGAATGTCTTATTAGGTTTTAACATTGTTTCCATGTGCGCCCTTATCCTATCCAAACCTACTAGTTCCTTCTTGCCATAAATGTATGCCCTAATGTCTTTGACATGCATAACACCCACGGGCATGTGGGAGAACACCCCTTCTAGGTCATCAAGTGTTGATTTAAATGGATTCCTCTTAAACACATATCTTTTCTTTTTTGCAACATCAAATACTATAGGAGTAGACATCACTTTTATATCACTTTATTAATGGATTCCAAGATCTTCTGAATTGGCGTGACAAACTAGGGTTTCCACAACCGAACAAATGCACAACAAATCACTTGATAAATCAATTTGCAATCCTTCACAATCAACTACTAGGGCTCTTCTACTCTCTAATCACTCTCAATTCAAATGCAATGAGAGATTTTTAAACTTTTGTGTACTTTAAAGTAGAAATTCTACTATTAATGCTTGTTGCATAAACCAAGCTATCACTTGAAAATTTATATCTTGCATTTTGCAAAAAATAAACTAGTGTGCTCTTGCACATAGGTTCTGATAGTCTCCAAAAGCTTAAGTTCAAAGGCACATACTTTGAGAGTGAGTATACCAGCCACGTAGGGGTCTAGAGCTAAATTAGCTTCCCCTATGACCCTAAGGGATGTTCATTTAGATGTAGAGGGTGCACCCACTGTGGAAGCATCCAATACATTCTTATCAACCTTATCCTTCTTTTCTTCTAACCAAATCAAGCTCGCATCGTCTGAAGCTTTCACAAAATTGACTTCTCCTTCAGGATCCATTACTGGTTCTTTGGGCTTTTTAGGTCTTTCCTGACCTTGCATCCTTGATCTACAAAACTTTGAGATGTGTCCAGCCTTGTTACAAGAGTGACAAATGACTAGAGGCCTTATATTCCTTGGCATATTGACATGGGTCACCATTTTACATTGTCTAGCTGAGTGACCATTATAGTTACATATCTGACATGTAACATTTTAAAAACTTCTTACATTTGACTGATTCTAATTTTTCTGATTATACTGAGTCATGTTCTTTTGACTTATCTTACAATTCATATCTCCATGACCAAATTTATTGCATGAATAACAGTAACCATTGAAAGGTCTTACCTCTATACAGTTCCTTGCTATGTGTCCATGCTTGTTACATGCATAACAAGTGTGGTCTACTAGCTTGTGCTCATTCTTAGCTGGTTCAATATGATCTTTAGTCTGACTTCTAGTCTCTTTAGTAATTGAGGTGGCTTAGGGTGCTTTCATTCTTGCTCGCATGTTTTCAATCTGATTTTGTGCTTCATTGTATCCAATGAAGCTAGTATCTCCTTTAGCTCTTCTTGCATACAACTAAGATTCTATTAAATCAGAACTAGTGTGTAATTTATTGATGTAATTCTTAGCCTCTTTCAATTCAAATTCCAAGATTTCTTTGTTTTTCCTTAGCTCCAAGATTTCCATGTTTGCTTTCCTTAATTCTTCATTGAGTTGAAGGTTCTCTTTGATATATTCATCATAGACTTCTTGATTGTTAATCAACTTATCATCAAATTCTTCAAGCTGTTCTTTCAAGGATGCATTTTCTTCATTCAACTTCTTGACCATTATCCCTAGATCACTGGTAGAGCATTCTTTCAAATCCTTTCTTAGCCTTTTGATGACTAATTGGGCATCACTGAGTTTTTCCTTTAGTTCTTTAATTTCCTTTTCAGATTTGTCCAAGTCTTTAAGAGTAGCTTCAAGATTTCTTTTCAGATATTTTATTTTTGCTTTGTCCATGATCTCCTCAAGTGGTTAAAATTATTTGCTAAGGACTAGAGCTCTGATACCAATTGTTAGGAATGGGAACACTAAGAGGGGGGGGGGGGGTGAATTAGTGTTCATTGCATTTTATCTTTTTTACTTAATCTCAAACTGAACTTAAATACTTAAGTACTGAAATGAACATCCACATAAACATGAAACATGAAATCAACATATTACACCAATATGATTATGGGGAAACCCAAATAGGTAAAAACCCCAGTGGGAATTGGCACCCACTAATATTTTGTACTAGTGTTTTATGATCCTTGTTATAAGATCCTTAACCCTGTTAGGAGTTTCTTTATAATGTATTAAGTATAGTAGACCTTGTTAAGGGTCAAACCTTGTTAGGATTCTTTTACAATAAAACTTGTTAGGGGTGTGGATGCACTATCCTACAGCTCACTTCTCAAGTGGTGAAGGATGCAACCTTCTGATCTTAGATACACACTATATCTACAGGATGAACTATCACTATGACACTACTTGTCTGATCAGTTCCTTTGATGCACTGATGCTTTGTCCTCTTTCAAAGATCTAATACATCTTATAGATTCTTTGTACACTTCTTCTCTACTTATCTCCAATCTATTACAACTTCCATGCTAATTACAATGGGTGCATATCATATTTATATGTGCATACAAAACAAATAACTAGGTTGGCCCTTTAATCGATTACATACAATGCTTCCAATTGAATTGGCTCAAGTGTGTTTACAAACAAAAATATTTATATAATGACAACCTAATTACAATAGGCACATAGATTTTACAATAATAGAATATAACCACAAATAAAAATGTTAATAGTCGGCTACTTACTCTGTTCTTCTCTGGCACACACTAGCTGTGTAACTTCAACTATCTGTAACTTTGTCATACTTTCATATCTGATGATGCACTCATAGACTAAGCATGAATATAGTAAAACCAACTTATCTTCTAGGGTGCATACCATAACTCAGTCGTACACATGTGTGTTGATGCTCTAAGATTCAAGTACTCTATACACTATCTAGTCTTCAGCACTTAGCTGATTTTTGATCTTCTCATCAAGTGCGCTGACTCCAAACTACTATATGACTTTGCTACCATAATGAAAACACTATACTAAGTCATACACACTAGTATAGCCAACTTGACAATAGAAGGTTACCCACTGATGTAAGGAAATTTGTTGAAACTTGCACCATCTTCCAAAGAAGAAAAGGAATTAGAACAAATCAAGGACTTTACCATCTACTTCCAATCCCAACAAAGCCATGGTAAAATGTGAGCATGGATTTTGTCTTAAGACTCCCTAGGACCAAACAAGGATTTGATAGCATTTTTTTCATTGTAAAAAAATTCATCAAGATGGCATATTTTGTTCCTTGTAAGAGTTCTAATGATCCATCTCACATTGCTAATTTCTTTTTTAAAGAAGTAGTCTAGATTAATGGCTTACCAACATCCATAATCTCAGATAGAGATGTGAAGTTCCAAGGGCATTTTTGGAGAACCCTTTGGAAAAATTTAGGCACAAATATTTCATTTAGTTTTTCCTATCATACCCAAACTGATGGACATACTGAAGTGGTAAATAAGTCCTTGGGAAATCTCTTCAAATGCCTCACCAAACAATATGGGAAAACTTGGTATTCAATTATTCCTCAACTTGAATTTGCATTTAATGATTCAGTCAATAGATCAATAGGGAAGACACCATTCCAAGTGAACTATGGAATTCACTCTAGAGGGGTAATGGAATTGAGGGAATTACCAAATGACTTCAGGGTTAGTCCTCAAGGAGATGAGATGCCAGTATGGATCAAACAGATACATGATCAAGTGAGAGAAAACCTAATTCAGACCACTTTAAAATACAAAGAATAAGAAGACAAAAAGAAGAGGCATGTTACCTTCAAATAAGGAGATCAAGTGTGGGCGTACCTAAACAAAGAAAGGCTACCTAGAGGACACATAAAAATATCAATGAGAAATATTGGTCCTTGTCAAATAATCCTCAAATTTGGAGACAATGCATATGAAATATCTCAGCCACCCACAATTGTCATTTCTCTTATTTTTAATATTTTTGATCTCACTCATTTTAAAGGTGATATATGATATAATATTTCTTTGTGGGAAAATGAAGATTCACAGGTTGAATGACTCAAGGACCTACCACCAAGCCAACCACTACAGTTGGAGAAAATTATTGAATCCAAGATAGCTAAACAAATAAGGAAAGAGACCTATACATACTACCTAGTAAAATGGAAAGGACTACCTAACATAGATACAACTTGGATGAATGAGGACTATATCAAAAATAATGGAACAACACTTCAAGAAGTGCTCTCAAGTGGAACTTGAGTTTTCAAAGAAGGGGAGTATGGTGCAGGAGTACCTCCTTATCCTTTTCAAACAAGAGATATTCATGAGGGGTATCCAAGGATACATCCAAGGGATTCCATTCCCAAGTATCTACAAAACATTCTAGTGTGGTTAATGAGCCCAAATGTAAGGCCTAGTTACCCTTGGTGTGTTTATAAACCTTGGATTTTTTTTACTATGGTCAAAGGGAATAGATAGGTGTTTGGATTTTATTAGGTATTTACATATGATATTTCTTTGAAATTATGTTAGGAAGGATCCTTACGACCCTAGGGTAGACCTAATAGGCTCATTGGGAGAAAAAGTGCAAAATTTGCAAGAAATGCAAAAAGTTGCAATATGCAAGAAAAACTTGCTAAGAAATTTTTTTGAAATGTTGGTAAAAGTTGTAAACTTAACCGCAATGGTCACAACCTTTGAAAAATGGTTTGATTCATTGGGGAATGTATTTATATTAATAAAATCAAACCTTTTTCCTATTATTGTAGGAGTTTCTAAAAGTGTACGATGTTGTAGAAATGAATGGGAGCATGAGTTCAATTGGAGAAGTTGAAGAGTTTTATTATTTTTCATTTGTAAGTGGTTTTGGCTTCTAAATTTTTTATTTGAGGGAGATATCCAATTTTCTATTAGTGGGAGTCCCAAACCCTTAGTAACATAGGGTTTCATAGAGAAATGTCAATTTCTCATCTCACCACCATGAAAAAAGTCTAAATTTGGCTGATATGAGACTTTGGCATGTGTATAATATGATTCTAGTAGTGATTTGTAGGGAGAAGGGCACAATGATGAAGCTTGAGCAAAACTAGGTAGACATCTCTATGTGGCTACCTATGCATAGTCAAGAAGATTGAAGTATTGGAGCACTCTAGGGTGGAACCAAGGCTTGTGAGCTTGGAATTGGAAGTTTTTAAACCTATCCTAACCATGTGTATAGGTAAGAAGGTTTTGGATTACATAATCATTGCACTTCCTTTGTAAATTTTCCTGATTAGGTCTAGTCCACCTAGAAAAGAATTTGAGGGTAAACCCCTTAGATCTCAGGATAAGGTCTTGTGATCTAAGGTCTCTCATGTTTGTCAAAAATAGTATCCAAAAATGTAAAAATAGAGAAAATAATTTGTGCTGGTCAACAGTTGTAGTCGAAAACCTCTATGGTGAGGGCTACAAGTTTTACGGTCCCTCAAAGAAGGAACTACCCCTAAGAACCCTAATAGGAAGGATTGGGTTTTTGGATCATGTCCTGTAGGATCCAATTTGACAATACTTATGATGGTTTCACCCCATCCAATCAGTAAAATAGATTGTCATCTCTTTGACACTATTGTCCTCTAGGGTCACTAGGGGTAAAATCTATGAACTATAGTTGCTTTGAGATTAGTTCAAAGAACTTGCTAAGTTTTTGATGCAAGTGAGTGTGGAAGGTTGGAAGGTTTTAATTATGTTTGGAAGGAACTCAAAGGTGTGAGACCTTGGCTATTTCCTTAGACCCTTTTTGATATATCAACTCTAGGAGGGGTTTGATGTGGGTAGTTTTGACTACCACAAGGGTAAGGTTTCCAAGTTGTTGGATCTCATCTCTTAATAGTTAGGGGTTCTATGTCACAACCTACCTACTTTTCATTATTTCAAGAGAAAAATTTCTTTAGAAATTGTCCATGAACAAGAAATTTAAGAGTGTTTTCGGTCACGTCTTTCAGCAAGTATGAGTATTCCCCATATTTGTTGTCAATAAGGTATTGACCTAACCAGATAGGGTCTAATTTTCCATTTTTATCATTTTATTTTGATCTATCATTCCAAATTAGGATCATGTAATCCACTTCAAACTTTCTGATTGTAGTCTTTCTTTCATATAAATATTTAACCTCCAATTGTAGGTTTTCATTTCTTGCATGTGCTTCTCTTCTTGTCTCATCTAACTACATTAGATTATTTTTCATCATTATCAATTAATTATCTAAATTCTCATCACAAAATTGCACAAAATTATAAATATGCATTAATTTATTCTATAAAAACCTGGCTTGAATGCCATATATAAGATCAAAAGGTGTATATCTAGTTGCCCTTTTTATAGTCACTCTATTATCCCTTAACTTAGAATCCCAAGAATTCTTATTTTCTTCTAGAATTATTTTGAATATTTTGATCAATCTTTTATTTCTTTATTTAACTTGGTCATTCCCTTCTAGGTGATATCGAGAATATTAAGATATATGGATCCTAATATTTATGATAGAATGTACTAAATTCATAAAACTTGAGATATATTACATTATCAACTACTATTTTCTTAGGGTAGTCAAATCTTGTAATAATATTCTTCATCATAAAATATATCACCCCTTTACTTATAGCTCTTCTAGTAGGTATGGCCTCTACCCACTTAGTAAAGTAATCAGTATCCACCAAAATCTATGAATTACCGCCACTTGATTTTCCAGAAATTTTCCCAATAAAGTCTAACCCCCGCTACTGAAATGGTGTTCGAACATTTAAAACCTTAAGAGTTAAGTTACCATAAAAATTTTAATTACTCAAGAAAACCACTGACATGCATCACACTTTTTTACCATTTGATGTGCATCTTTTAATATAGTATGCCACTGAAAACTAGACCTCAACACCTTATGAGAAGTAGTGTTAGCCATGTAATGGTCACCACACACTCCACTATGCATTTCTTCTAAAAGATTATTTTCCTAATTCAGATCCACACATTTAGGAAGCACACCTTTATTTCTTATCCACTATAGTCCTCCACTAACTATAGTGTATTTGATAGCATGCAATTTTAAGGTTCTTTTCTCGTTCTCATCCATATCATGAGGGAAAATCATTTTTTCTTGGTACAAAATAATGTCCTTGTAGCATTCACATTGGTCAAGATCACATATGAATTGTCATTGATCTTCAAATACATTAATATGGTTAGCATCAAGATTTTTTTGAGCCATTAGTTGTGTCCACCCTTGGCCTCTTACCAACTTGGTAACTTGAATGTCTAAATTAAAATCCTAGATCCTATTAACCCATCTATATCTCCTCACAGAGGTCTCTTGTTCAATGAAGATGTTCTTGTTAAATTAACTGAGAGGGGGGTGAATCAGTTATCTAGTGTCCCACTATTCAAAATGTATAATCCAAACAATTCTACAACTTCTGCTATTTGGTAAACCTAAAATACTTTCACTATCTTTGTATTTACCTATTGTCAGTCTAAACTTTATAATAGTTAGCGATTAAGTCTAACATGTAATATGCAAAGTATGATAACAAACAAATATCACAATCAACACATAACACAAGAGATTTAACATGGAAACCCTGTGAAGGGAAAAACCACCTGGGACCGGCAACCCAAAAATTGTTCACTCTTCTGAAGTGAGGTTAGTGAAGACCCAACCCTATTAAAGGTTACAAACACACTGTTAGGTGTGACCTTGTTAGAGGATTTTAGACCATAAGTTATCATCTAACCAACAGTCACTCTAGGGTTGATAGGCTAACAAAGTTCACTCTATGAATGAAACATCAAAAGAATTTCATAGTCCACTCAGTTAAGAGATTTGACTATGTACAATGGTTAAATATGTAACAGTAGATGATCCACCTTAAAACAACTTCAGTTTGTAGTTTATAGATCAATGTTCATCTCATTAAAATATTTTAGATCAATATAACACTTTAGATTGAATACTATATCAACTTACTATCCATTGGTAATTATTCTCTGTAGCTTGGTGATTGTTCTGCAGCTTGATTCTTATTAACCAGTATGATCATAATGCATGAAAACTTCTACACGTGATAATTCTGTAGTATCTTCTTCTTCCGGCTTCTTTCAATAATGAAATCAATGTCTCTTATATAGATGAGTAAATCATTTTCTTTTCCTCCATCAGATTTTGCCGCTTAATCATATTCATAGATTTTTCCACTTTAAGCTTCCTCGGTTGATGTGTCGGTAACACGTTTCAATCTATTCCATTAGATCCCTTTTGATTTATGTTAGCCATCGATCTTCATAACAAACCTTATTTGTTAGCTCAATTTCATACCCTTTACAGCTCATCACTTTATCGGCTAAACTGATCATTTAATTCCTTTCTATTTTACTTGATTAACAAAGAAATGCATTGGTGAACACAAGCTCAGTTAACACTATGCTCAATATACACTACACTTCGTCGGTGTATACTGAAAATGCTTTATTTACCGACAACACTGCTTTGTGTCTTTCAGCTCTATTCTTCATCATAGATGAATGCAACATAATAAAGTCAATTTCATCAGGTCATAGACTCATCAAAAAGTTACTTAGTGTATTCCTTATCCTCATCTATCATATACACCTTCCTCATGTAGATATTTATGTTCTTCATCTCTTTCACCTTCCTTCAGAAGTGTCAGTATAGTAACTTACAAGATAAGTATAGTCAAGCTAGTTGACATCAATGACAACATAATATTGATTTAATCATCTTGCATATCTAATCATCAACTCCTCAGTAATCTTAAACTATAGATTCTTCATTTAGGTTCTAAATCAGTTGTAGTTCATCAATCTCTCCCTTTGGCATTGATGGCAACTCAAGTAATATGAAATGTGCCATAGACATACCAAACATGTATTCTAAAACTTTGTGATCAAATGCTTTGCTAATCACTTCGTTACTAAACAACATTATAAAATACAACTTTGTCATTCTATAAATATAACCTTTTCAGCACTTAAGCTCCTTTTAGATTATCTCTCCCTTAGATAGTTCTCATCGGTGCATATCTCCTTTTCTGTTCATATTATTTATCTCTCCCTTTGACAACAATGCCAAAGAAACAAATAAATAATCATCTCTATAGTAGCTAAGTAACTCTCTATTGTCAATTACTTCCTCTGTATCTTAGTATATTGATATCCGAGTTTGTTTCAATTCTTCAAACTTAATCACAACCTTGAACAAAGTCCAAAGTATGAACTATGTTGCATCAACATGAATAATCTTTTGATAAGATTAGGCTAATGCAACATCCAGATCACATTAGTGACTGATAGACAGGGGACATACCCTAAGTTTAGTCCTCAAATATTCAAATGTGTCCTTCGGTAGAGGCTTTGTTAAAATGTCTGCAAGTTGTTCTTTAGATGTGACAAATTCTAAATTTTCTTCCTTCTCTTGCACTTGTTCTCTTAAGTAGTGATACTTAATTGACATATAATTTTTCTTAGAGTGCATCATAGGATTCTTTGAAATATTGATAGCACTTGTGTTGTCACAGTATATGATCACCAGGTCAGTGATTACCTCATTCATTCCTTCCAACACTTGCTTGATATATGTAATGTTTGAGAAATTAGTAGTAGGAGAAACATAATCTACTTTAGCTGTAGACTAAGAAATACAAGCCTAGTTTTTACCTGTCTAGGTTACCAGTCTTTCACCAAAGAAAAATGCTCCTCTGGTGGTACTTTTTCTGTCATCCACATTTCTAGCCCAATCAACATCGGTATAAACCTTCAACTCAAACTTACCTTCCTTCAGATACCATAATCCATAATCCTCTATCTTTTTTAGATATCTTAAGATCCTTTTAGTAGCAATCATGTGTGATTCTCTAGGTTTAGCAAAATATCTAGCAACAATTCCCACAACATGTGCTATATCTGGTCTACTATGAACTACATACATGAGCTTACCAATCATGGATCAGTAAAGTGTCTAGTTTACCTCTGTAGTTTCATCTCCCTTTGTCAATTTACTTCCAGTAGCCATTGGTTTTCCCATGGGTTTTGCATCTTTCATCCCAAATGTCTTCAAGACTTCATTTATGTACTTGGACTATGTGATGAATATCCCATCACTCTGTTGTATCAATTGTAATCCAAGAAAGAATTTAATCTCTCTAAACATAGACATTTCAAACTCATTCCTCATGTCATTAGCAAAAGATTTACATACATGATCTTGACCTCCAAAAATAATATCATGAACAAAAATTTCAGCAATAATAATAGTGTCATCAGTATCACCTTTCATGTACAGATTACTGTTCTCACTAGTTCTTACAAATCCAATACTTAACAAGTAAGTATGCAGTCTTTCATACCATGCTCTTGGTGCTTGCTTCAAACCATATAAAGCTTTGTGTAATCTACATACCATGTTTTTGTTGTCTGGATCAACAAATCCTTCAGGTTGTTCTATGTAGACCTCTTCTTCAAGTATACCATTTAGAAATGCTGATTTCACATCCATTTGATAAACCTTAAATTTCTTGTGTGCAACATATGCAAGTAACATTCTAACTCCTTCCAATCTAGCAAAAGGTGAAAATGTCTCACCACAATCAATGTCTTCTTCCTATGCATATCCCTTGCATACCAATCTTGCTTTATTTCTTTTCTCTTCACCATTTTCATTCATTTTTTTTCTGAATATCCATTTAGTACCGATAACATTTTTATCTTTAGGTCAGGATACTAAGGACCAAGTTTTTTTTTTCTCTATTTGTTCTATTTCCTCCTTTATTGCATTAACCCATTCTTCATTTTCTAATGCAATTTTCACATTCTTTGGTTCAAATTCACAAACTAGACATGTACCTTATCTTGTTTTGCTTCTTGTCTGCATTCCAGCTTGTCTATTTCCAATAATTTGTGTCTTAAGATGATGTCTTATAACAAAACTAGCTAGGTTTCATCTTTCTTGTTCATCCTATTCAGGTTCATTTTACTGCTCGGTAGCACCATCTTGTTCCTCAGTTTCCCTTTCTTGTTCCTCGGGGTTATTTTCCTACTGATCAGTTATCATAGGTTGTGACTTCGGTAGATAGTCAGGAAGTTCAATGTAAGTGAATCTACCATAGTCTTCCAGTTCCTTTCTTTCTTTTGTGTTTGTGTCATCATACTCATCAACACGAACATTAGTACTTTCAATCATCTTATTTCTAACCTTATTTAGACATTTGTATGCTTTACTCTTAGTAGAATATCCTAAGAATATTCCTTCATCACCTTTAGAATCAAATTTCCCATTTCTCTCATCTTTCAGAATAAAACATTAGCTTCCAAAAATCCTGAAATAACTTACAGTAGGTTTGTGTCCAAACCATAGCTCATAAGGTGTCTGGTTGGTGTCATTCTTTAGTTATACTCAATTAAGCACATATATAGTTGTGCTGACAGCTTCCCTCCAATATGTTTGAGCAACATTCTTTTGTAGCATTATTGTTCTAGCACAGTCAATGATTGACCTATTCCTACTTTCAGCAATCCCATTCTATCGAGGTGTTCTCGGTGTAGAGACCTGTCTCTTAATACCATTCTCATTAAAGAAATTAGTAAATTCATCTGAAATAAACTCACGTCCTTTATCAGATCTTAAGCATTTAATTTCTTTTCTAGTCTCTTTTCCTACCTTCACCTTATACCATTTAAACAACTTAAAAGCTTCAGATTTCTCTTTCAGGAACATAACAGTCATTAGTCTAGTATAGTCATCAACAAAAAGAATAAAGTATCTATCACCATAATAGCTCTAAGTTCTCATAGGACCACACAGGTTGGTATGAACCAACTCAAGTATCTTCTTTATTGAGTAGTCTTTGCTTTTAAAACTGGACTTGGTCATCTTACCTTTCTAACATTCATGGCACATAGCATGATCCGGTTTTCACAAGTTAGGAAACCCTCTAACTCTTTTCTTCTTACTAATCTTGATCATGTTATCAAAATTCACATGACATAACCTCTTATGCCAAAACCATGCATCTTCATCTTTCATTAATAAACAAGAAGACTGATCAATATCAAGATAAAATAGATTACCTTTGGATTGTGTACTAGTTCCAACAAGTCTTCCTCCATCATCGTAGATTCTTACCATTTTTCTCTCAAAAGCAAGATAGTGACCTGAGTTGTTTAGCTTAGCCACACTTAACAAATTGTAGTTCAGTCCATCTATCCAGTATGCATTCTCATATTTTATTCTATTGTTAATCATCAATGAACCTTTACCTCTCACCATACAAGGTGCATCATTTCCCATTATAACAAATCCACCATCATATTCATCAAGCAGATCAAATTTCTCTATATCACCAATCATATGATGTGCGTAGCCACTATCTATGATCCATGTATCATTTATGCTTACTTTAGAGATTAATGTTGTCTCTTCATGTTTCTCTTCTCCCTCTTAATCATCCTTCATAGCAACAAATATTACTTCTACATTGTCATCAGTGTCAGATTCAGATTCAAATTCTTCGGCTATGAAACATACCTTTTTCCCTTTGTCATAGCTATCTCAGTTGTCTCTATTGTTGTGTCGGTAGCCTCTGTTGACTCTTCTCCCATAACTTCCTTCGGATCGGTCTTTGGATCTATCATCTTCTTTCTTATTTGGACACTTAGCAGCAATGTGGCCAACTTCTTTACAATTAAAACATGCTAGAGGTAACTTGCCTCTATACCTTCCCTTACCTTTGGGAAATCTTCTAGCCATAAGAGCTTCAAGCTCATCAAGTTCATCATTGGTATTACTATCACTATCATTATTCTTATCATTCCTACTACTAGACTTACCAATCTTCAAAGAAGACATGAAAGTGGATTCAAAAGAAGGTACAACACTATTGTCAAAGTTATTCAATTCAAAGGTTGTAAGCTTACCGATCAAAGTGTCAAGGGTGAGATTGGATGTAGCCCTTGTTTCATGAATTACAGAGATCCTGATCGCATAAACTAGCGGCAAAGTTCTGAGAATCTTGCTTATTATTGTTTCATCGTCAATAACTCCACTGGATGCTCTAATAGCATGTACTACCTCTTTTAGTTTGTTTGTATATTGCACAATGTTTTCACCTTCTTTCATCTTCATATCATCAAATCGACCTCTTAGGCTTTTTTCTCTGGCTCTCTTAACATTTATATCTCCACTGTATATTAGAGTCAGCTTATCCCACATCTTCTTAGCTGTATCACAATCCTTGATGTCATCAAATTTGGCATTGGTACATCCAGCAACAAGTTCCATCATAGTAATATTGTGTTCATGCCTATCCTTTAGTTGATCAAGAGTCAGGGGACCTGGTGTTGGTTCAATGTAGCCATTCTCCATTAGTTCTAGTGTAGAATTCCCAATTCTAGATATGTGCAACTTCATCCGGTTTTGCCATACTGTGAAGTTATCTTTGTTCAGCTTTGGTACTTCCCTCTTATACATCTTGAGACCTTTTCGCTAGAGTCCTTAAAACTCTATTCTAAGAAACCACGACTCTGATACCAATTGTTAGAATAACTGAGAGGAGGGTGAATTAGTTATCCAGTGTCCCAAAATTCAAAATGTATAATCCAAACAATTCTACTACTTCTTCTATTCGGTAAACATAAAATACTTTTATTGTCTATTTATTTACCGATTGTTAGTCTAAAATTTATAATAGTTACCGATTAAGTCTAACATGTAATATGAAAAGTATGATAACAAACAAATATCACAATCAACACATAACACAAGAGATTTAACCTGGAAACCCTGTGAAGGGAAAAACCACCTAGGACCGCCAACCCAAAAATTGTTGACTCTTCTGAAGTGAGGTTAGTGAAGACCCAACCTTGTTAAAGGTTATAAACACACTGTTAGGTGTGACCTTGTTAAAGGATTTTAGACCACAAGTTATCATCCAACCAACAGTCACTCTGGGGTTTATAGGATAACAATGTTCACTCTATGAATGAAACATCAAAATACTTTCATAGTCCACTCAGTTAAGAGATTTGATTGTGTAAACTGGTTCAATATGTTACTGTTATACACTAAGTTTTCACCCTGGTTTCAATCTCTCTTGGTCTTGATAACTTAGTATAACATGGGAATCATCTCCAAGTTGTGGGACCTATGCTAACTGAGATGAGACCTCTAGGTTCTAGGCTGGTTCCTCTTGGATAATCACCTTAATTTTCTTCTTTAACAGGAAAGTAAATTCTTTGAGGGGAAAAGAGATAGAAGGAGTGCATGAAAGGGAAAATAACTTGAAAGAAAACTATCCTACTAGGTGATACACCGAAATGATGGTTTGAGTTACAGTATGGAGGATGAAATCAGTGCACAAACTCAGGTCCAGGAGATCACAACTTACTAAATAGGCTTGCATCAATATTTCATAGAAGGGTCTACAATAGAAAGAGGCTATTCAGGGAAAGAGAGAATTTCACAAATAATAGCATTCCTAAGAATTGAACACAATCTATAACCTGCAAACAAACATTCACTTCTGCAAATAGGTATAGGAATGAGACAGATTGTCAAGGGGTTAAAGTATACCCACAAGATCATTCAAATCAAATCACCCACAAGAATAGACATGAATTTCAAAAAGAAAGAGGGATCAAGAACCCTAAGATATCACTGAAAACATACATATACTGAACTCAATAAGAGAAAGTTCAGAAAAGAAGGCATAGGGATAGAAAGAATGTCACAAAATACCTTTGCAATATCTAAAGTTTCCATGAAAGTTACAAACTATAGAAAGTCAGAGGGCAGAAAGAATGCCATGAATAACTCCTCAAAGAGAAAATTCTCTTTTAAAATTGCCAACTCTTAGCTCTAAAAAGGTCCAAAAACATTATATACATCTCCCTTTGCATGCAAGCAAGAGTCAAAACCTAATTAGGGTTACATATGATTTGACATAAAATAATCAAAAACCCTAATTTTGTCATGTCTAATCATAAATGTGTCTTTGAAAGTATCCTAACTAATCAAATCTCATATTTGCATGTCCATCCCTATACTATATCTATCTACAAACAAGCCACCTTGACCTATCTACCCTTCTGCAACTCGGCCTTGCCATGAATGCTCAAATCTGGTCCAGGTTTGATTTTTATTTCAAAGTATAGGAGGCCATAGGTGGTGCCACCTTAATATTTTTTTGGCATGAGAATATCAACATGGCACCTTGAGAAATCATAGGAGATGGCCAACAGATCTTTCTCAACATTCCCCCAACTACAACTATCCTGGAACTATCAATTCTGAGCTACCCGAAGCCACGCAATCGACCAACCGCAATGGACCAGGAAGTAACCCTCGAGAAGATATTTAAATTTGAAAAATAATGGCTAGTAGGCTCAGTTTTAAAATGTGACTGTCGATATCATTCTTTTCTAGTAGATGAATGGCCTAGATCATCCTTGTAACAGTCAGGAGACCCTTTGAAAAGTCTAGTGCCAACTCATCGGTCAGAACCAATGAGAATTGACCATGTTAGCACGACTAGTACCTCAGCAAGTAGAAGAATCTTTGAATCTATATCAAAGAGTGGTTGCATGATCAAAAAGGGGAAGAAGATTCCTCTTGATCATGCGATGACTATAGACCTTTAGTAACTACCACCTCACTTAAGATACTTGGACCCACTGACAAATCCCTATCATCAACCGGCCAGCCAATGAAAGGAAAGCATGTCACAACATGAGGACCCACCTGATAGAGCCCTAGAAATAAAGAAAGATCAATGACTAGCGTATGATCTCATGGGCTAATAATATTCCATGTGATCATAAGATAGCCATTAGATCTTAAAGGAAAGACAACTTATTGGGCCTGCTCTGACATGGCTCCACATCGTAACCTTGTGACCAATCAGGAGCAAACACCTTAGACTATGGGGCAGTGGACCCACTGGCATAGAAGCACTGCATTGAAAAGAAGATCAACAGTCAGCATTACATCATGATGTTAAATTTTGAGGACATCTCCTCGGTAGTATAGCAACAATCATCGATTATGTTTGAGCTTTAACTGCCAAGAAAGTCAAGACTGCTAGAAAAAGATAACCATTCGCCAGGTCGCTGTGTGTTAAGGACTTAACCACCAGGTATAAGAGATCTTGAGATCAGCTAGAAAATAAAGCACATGTGAAGAAATGGACCCTTAAGTGATCGAAAAAGGTAACGGTGAAATATAATAGACCAAAGGGTTTTGAGGGTTTTTTCTTACAACAGCTAGATTAACAAATTAAGAGCTTGCAAACCAAGGAGCAAAATAATTTGGAAAGACTAGAAGACAAGACACAAGCCCATGAAACTTTTAAGGTTCTCAATAGGAGTAGAATGTAGAGCCTTGGATGGAGTTCAAGCAATAGCCAAATTTGTATGGAACAGGAAAAATTGGGTAACATTTTGGTGATTTCTGCTGGATGTCAGCCTGCTAGACATTGATCAGTGGCCTTGAGAAATCCATTGGGCATGGAGTCATCTATGAGATATAAAACTTGCTAGAGAGATAGACCTAGAATGAGAGGGACAAAAACTATGCACGAGCACTTCTTGGAAAGCAGGAAAAACTAACCTAGAAAGCAGGGATAGAAAACATGAAGCATATTTACAGATATTTACAAGGAAGGATTGACCTCAAAGAAAGGCTTCAATTGGAATCCATTAACTGAAATAGGCAAGGCATCTCCTTCAAGAGTTGATAGCTAGAAATAATTAGGCCCCTTGCAATCTGTAACAACAAATGGTCCACCCCAAAAGGAATCAAACTTTGTATGTCTGCCAGGCCTTGATCTGAATTCATCCCACTTGAGGACTACATCTCCGATCTTGAAATTTCTAGCCCTGGCTCTTTTATCAAAACTTTTCTTTGTCTGAATCTGATGGAGCTCCATATCTTTCATGGATTTACTTCTGAGTTCTTTTAACTCCATGAGTTGAACATACCTGATTTTCAAGGGATCTCCTTCTTCAAACAAGGCATATTGAGCGGCCAAGTCCAAAGCTGGCAATTCAATTGAAATGGACAACTTAGCCTCTTTACCATATACCAACACATAAGGAGAATTCTCAATGATCTTCTTTGGAGTGATCCTATCTAACCATAAGGCAGACTTCAACTTAGTATGCCAATCCCTTTGATTATCTTGGAGAGTTTTCTTGATTATCCTAATCAAGTTCTTTTTAGTTGATTCAGCCAAATCATTGCCTTGAGGGTAGTAATTTGAACTTGTATTTAGATAAATGCCATTTTTGATTGCCCATTCTAAGACTTTAAGGCCTATGAATGCTAATGGATTATCTGATATTATGGAGTCTAGAGTGCCGAATCTATGAATTATATCATGATAAAAACTTAAGACAACATTCTCATTTGATTCTTTCAAGGAAACTGCCTCTGTCCATCTAGTGAAATAATCTATTGCAGTGATTATCCACTTGTGTCCTACACTAGATGGAGGATTAATCATACCAATAAAGTCTATGCCCCATCTCATGAATGGTTTCTTTGTTTTGACTGGCTGAAGGGGTAGAGCCGCAAGCCTTTCTTTTCCTACAAACATAGCACATTTGATGCATTTCCTCACATAATCATGACTATTCTTAAAGATAGATGGCCAATAGTATCCAGCCCTCATGATTTTAAAAGTAGTAGTCCTAGGAGAAAAATGACCTCCAGAAGGTCCATCATGAAATTCAAATAGGACATCCTCTATCTTGTCTGAATCAATACATCTCAAAAGGACACCACTATGATCCTTTCTAAAAAGAACCTCATCTATCAGCACAAAGAGAACAGATTGTAACCTATAATATCTTCTTTTTTCTGAATCTAAGCTTGCATGACATTGTCTTGTCTTTAAGTAATGAATCATGTTAGGCAACCAACCTTATGCCTTTGCATGTTCTTCTATAGAATGCACAACCAAAGATGCATCTGTTTGTTCTGATTTCTTTGAACTTTCATCCTCTATCAAATGCTCACAAAGACCTCTTCCTGTAACTAGCTTGGTGGTTTGAATATCAATGTCATATTCCATCACTTTGGTAATCCAACCAACTCTTTTTTCATTTACGTCCTTGGAAAGCAAAAATTCTTTGACACTTGGATGAGTAACCTTCAAGTGTACCTTATTATGGGTCAATAGATATCTAAACTTTTTAAGGCTCTTTACCATAGCAGGTACATGTTTCTCTACAAAAGAGTATCTTTGTTCATACTCCTCTAAACCTTTGCTGAAGAAGGCAATAGGCTACTCCAATCCTTCTGAATTTTCTTGAGTCAGCATAGCAGATAAAACATCATGACCTCCACAAGCATAAAGGATAAAATCCTTACTAAAATTTGGGTTTAATAGAGCAGGAGCTTCTATCAAGGCCTCTTTGATAGCCTGGAAATTGGCTTTTCCTTCTTTAGTCTAGCTGAAAGCTAAACTCTTCTTTAACATGGCTATCAAAGGCTTTAGTAAATCCACAATATTAGGCAAATGCCTAACAAAATTAATCCTTCCTATGAAAGATTGGAGACTTTTCTTATGATGTGGCAATGGTAGCTCTAGGATGGCTACAATCCACTTAGGGTCTACTGTATTTCCTTTCTTGGATATTATATATCCTAACAACTTTCCTTCATGAACTGCAAACAAACATTTCTTGGGATTAAGAGATATCCTAAACTCTCTACATCTTTCAAAGATTTTCCTTAGATGTTTGATAGGATCTGCTGCATGTTTAGAATAGACAATTATGTCATCTATGTAGACCAATACAAATTTGTACATGAGGCTTTTAAATTCCATATCCATTGCCTTTTGAAAAGTAGCACCTGCATTTGACAAACCAAAGGGCATCTTTTGATAAGCCATGGTTCCCCACTTGGTTGTAAATGCAGTCTTGTATTGATCCTCTTCATTAACTAAAATCTGAATGTATCCTCAATAGCCATCCAATAATGAAAATCTCTCAAATCCAGAGACACATTGTAAGATTTGCTCCATAGAGGGTAATGGATGGTGGTCTTTTAAAGAGGCCCTGTTAAGATCCCTGGAGTCAACACATAACCTCAACTCCCCATTCTTCTTCCTGATAGGAACAAGGTTGGAAACCCAACTAGTATGCTTGATGGGGTAGATGATACCACTTTCTATCAATTTGAGCACTTCTTTATGCATAAGTGGCTCAAGCTTGGGATTAACAAGCCTTTGTTTTTGCCTCACTGGTTTGGCATTAGGCTCTAATTCAATAGTGTGTTGAGCAAGGGATGGATTAAAACATTTAAGGTCTTCATATTCCCATGCAAAAACATCACTAAATTCTTTGAATAATTGGGTATAAGCCTACTTTTCTAAATTAGTGTTTACTTTTCCAAATTGTAAACTTTTACCGGGTTCTAGCTCTAATTCAACATAATGTTCTTGTTGAACTACCAGGCCAAATTTATTCTTCTTGACTTGATCATCCTTGTTGAAGATAGTCTCTAAGGTGACAAGGCCTCTAGGCATCTTATTAGACTTGAGTTGTATCACTTGGTCACCATAATTTTGCAATATTCTATATTGGTTATTTTTTGAGAAAACATCTTCTTCAAACAAGAATTGCACAATTTGTTCATCATTGTCAAACACTTGCCAATTAGTATTATTATTAGGGTTAGAATGTCTGACAATCACTTTGATATGCTATTGGGTCTCCTCCTTTGAAACACTTTTAGGAATGTCATATTGAGACCCAATAGCAGCTAATCTATCTGCATTTTGATTTGGTTTTCTAGGGATAGAAACAATATTGAAAGCACAAAAGTCTTCAATTGCATCCTAAAATCTATGTTTGTATGCTTTCAAGGTGTCATTTTTGGTTTCACTTATGCCTCTCACTTGGCTAACTACTAACTCACTGTCACTATAAACTTTTAAGGCCTTAAACCCTCTTTTCCTAGCCCACTCCAGTCCATTCACAAGGCTTTCATATTCTACAGTGTTTCTAGTGTAGGAGAAACTAAATCTAGAAGATGTATAGTATCCTTCTCCCCTTGGGGACACTAGCATAGCACCACCACTAGATCCATGTCTACTTCTAGCTCCATCAAAAAACATTTCCCAAACCTGATTGCTCTGGTCCTCTGAACTAGTATCCTCTTTGAGAAGGTTTGGCTCTATGGATCCACTTTCTTGGATCAAATAAATTCCCAAACCAGCATCCCAAATGACATTTTCTTGTGCCTCAAAAACCTTTTTTTATTCTAATTCATCTAATAAAATACCAGGGATATTTTCTATCTTAGTGCTTGCTTCTTTGATAGTTGAGAAATCACTGTCATCAAATATAGGGCAGTTTGTATTGATGGTATTGGACACATATGGCTCTATATGGTGTGCTACCAATGATTTAGATTTAATGGTAACCTTGGTACCATATCTTGTGTGAAAAAGCATGTGAGACCAGTCAAAAGAAAGGTAGCCTCCTATTTTGGCTATGAACTCCCTTGACAAACATATGGAAAATAAAGCAGGGAGACCTATAATGTATATATCAAGTAGGATAGAGAAATTAGGACTAGCATGAAGGATTAGACTGGTATCCTTAGCCACACCTATAGTATTAACTGAGGATCCATCAAGTTATGTAACCTTCTTTTGGAGGGATTCATATTTAAGTCCTAATTGGTTAGCCACTTTTTTGGGCATTACAGTACTAGTAGCTCCACTATCTACCATACAATTATGTACTAAGGATTTTCCAATAATTAAGGATACATAAAAGGGAGGTGGTTTTGAGTTCCTACCTTGCATGGTATTGGCTTTGGAGTTGCAATTTGGAGCCTCCCTTTCTTGATCAGTGTTGACCAATACTAGCTTTACAACTTCTTTTATAGGTTGAGGAGCAGTCATTTCAGTCACAGCTTTCTTCAAATCTTAGGTTTCCCTGGAATAGCCAAAGAGTCCCACATAGACATAGTAATGTTCACCTTCTTCATGTTGTCCACAATGTTGAAAGGTGTCACAGTGTGTACTCTTTGTTGTGCTTTTACCATGATGGGCTCCACCTTCTTGAGAGTTTGGCCTTCTTTGCTTGTAATGACAAGAGCCTTCTTGAATGTGATGGGAGCATCTTGCTATATTGGCTCTATAGATGTATTATCTTTAGTACTAGAGTATGCTCACTCCATGTCTTGAGCTCTTCTCTTTGACCTTGTGTTTGCAGCAATGGAAGGTTCACCAATAACTCCATTGAAATCTTGCTGCTCCCAATTGAAAAGAGTAGTCTCATTATCTTATGGTTCTTGTTGAGGAACTGATCCACTGGAAGAAGCCTCTAATTGAACTTGTGAGGCATTTTGAACCATCAGTGCTTGGTTCATCCATCCATTTGAATAGGTAGCCTGATTATGAGGTTGATTACAAGGGAAACACCATTCATTGTCCATAGCCATATTTTTCTAACTAGGAACCATGTCCCTAATTGGATTCATAGAATTGAGAGGTACAGGGTTGTATGGTTGGAATGGTCTTTGATTAAAATTTTGCCTTTGTCCTTGATACCCTCATTGGTATTGTGGCCTATTTTGTTGATAAGGCTATCCTTGATTCTGATATTGCTGATTAGGACCATGGATCTGTGGCTTAAAGGATGGTCTAATTCCTTACCCTTGCCTCTTTAGATTTGTAACCTCTTTAGTTAAAGTCTATAGCAAGTTTGTCATTTCTTGCTGACTAGTTTGTTGGTTGTTCTTTATCTCTTGTAGCTCTTGAGAGAAACTTGTTTTTAGCTCCTAACTGCTAGTACTAGCCCGAGGTACTAATATGGTGGGAATAGGGGTAAATGAGGGTACTTGCACATGTGTAATGGGATGAAGGCTAGGAAAGAAGGGCATGGGTGGCCTTCTAGCTATCATACCTGCTTGGATTAAACAATTTTCAGCTCTGACAGCTGTGTCAAAAGCTTGGGGTAGAGAGGTACCACCCATAGATTGGATCATGAGAGAGATTTGTCCATTCAAACTTTGCAAGAAGTATAAGAAAGCATGGTCAACTGATGGCCTTACTGAGATTGGAATTCTATTCCATGTCTTCAGGAATCTATTGTTATAATCTGTCATTTGTTCTTGAGGGTCTCTTTTAATGGTTGTCAACTACTCAACCAAAGAAAAGTTGTTTGATTTATCCTCAAAATGCTTACTTAATGCATCTCTTAATTCATCACATGAAGTAATGGAGCCAACTGTTAATGTTCTAAACCATTCAAGAGCCTTGCCTTTGAGAGAGGCTGCTAATAGTTTGGTGGCCACATCTTCTTGAGTTATATTGTGTATGCTATAGATAGTGGTCACATCTCTTCTATGCTCAAAAGTTGTAGTTTTTCCTTGACTTGTGAAATCAAGTAGACTCTTTAGTGCCACCAAGGGAACATCATGATGTTGAGCAAAGTTCAATGGGCTCCCCTGGTTGAAAGGTGCAAAAGCAAACTGCCTAGCCATTGCAGGAGCTAAAATTTGATTAGTAGCAACTATGTGAGTTGTATTTGGTGTTGAATTTGAATCTTCTTCTAGACCTCTGGTTAGAGATCTTCCTCTTCTTCTTAGATGAAAAGGAAAAGGTCTCCTTTCTGAAGTATCAGGTGGTGTAGACTGTACTCTCCTTGAAGGAGATGTTCTCTAGGTTGATCTACCTTTGTAGCCTCTTTTTAAGGGAAACTCTAAAAATTTAGTAGGCTTTGAGCTTCTAGTCTCAATCTTTCTCATAAACTTTGAACAAGTTTAGCTTGGATCTGTGAAATCAATGGAGTCGCCAGATATAATTGATAGAAAACTTTTAAAAGTCTGTATTATGCAATCAGTATATCGGAGATAACATAATCTTTTCAAAATGAACTTCTTTTGCTGTCGCACCAGGCATGCCAGAAATGTTATACACTAAGTTTGCACCTTTTTTTCAAGCTCTCTTGGTCTTGATAACATAGTATAACATGGGAATCATCTCCAAGTTGTGGGACCTATTCTAACTAAGATGAGACCTCCAGGTTCTAGGCTAGTTCCTCTTGGATAATCACCTTAATTTGCTTCTTTAACAGGAAAGTAAATTCTTTGAGGGGAAAAGAGATAGGAGTGCATGAAAGGGAAAATAACTTGAAAGAAAACTATCCTACTAGGTGATACACTGAAATGATGGTTTGAGTTATAGTATGGAGGATGAAATTAGTGCACAAACTCAGGTCTAAGAGATCACAACTTACTAAATAGGTTTGCATCAATATTTCATCGACGGGTCTACAATAGAAAGAGGCTATTCAGGGAAAGAGAGAATTTCACAAACAATAGCATTCCTAAGAATTGAACATAATCTATAACCTGCAAACAAACATCCACTTCTGCAAATAGGTATAGGAATGAGATAGATTGTTAGGGGGTTGAAGTATACCCACAAGATCATTCAAATCAAATCACCATCAAGAATACACATTAATTGCAGAAAGAAAGAGGGATCAAGAACCCTAAGATATCATTGAAAACATACATTTAAGAAACTCAATAAGAGAAAATTCAGACAAGAAGGCATAGGGATAGGAAGAATGTCACAAAATACCTTTGCAATATCTAAAGTTCTAATGAAAGTTACAAACTATAGAAAGTTAGAGGGTAGAAAGAATGCCATGGATAACTCCTTAGAGAGAAAATTATCTTTTACAATTGCCAACTCTTAGCTCTAAAAAGCTCCAAAAACATTATATACATCTCCCTTTGCATGTAGGTAGGAGTCAAAACCTAATTAGGGTTACATATGATTTGACATAAAATAATCAGAAACCCTAATTATGTCATGTCTGATCATAAATGTGTCTTTGAAAGTATCCTGACTGATCAGATCTCATATTTACATGTCCATCCTTGTACTATATCTGCCTACAGATAAGCCCCCTTGACCTATCTACCCCTCTGCAACTCGATCTTGGTATGAATGCTCAAATTTGGTCTAGGTTTGATTTGTATTTCAAAGTACAGGAGGCCATAGGTGGCGCCACCTTAATATTTCTTTGACATGAGAATATCAACATGGTACCTTGAAAAATCATAGGAGACGACCACTAGATCTTTCTCAACATACCCCCAACTACAACCATCCTAGAACTATCAATTCTAAGCTACCCGAAGCCAGGAAATTGACCAACCACAATGAACCAATAAGAAACCCTTGAGAAGATATTTAAATTTGAAAAATAATGGCTAGCAGGCTCAGTTTTAAAACACAACCATCAATATCATTCTTTCCCAGTAGATGAATGGCCCAGATCATCCTCGTAACAATTGGGAGACCCTTTGAAAAGTCAAGCACCAACTCATTGGTCAAAACCAATGAAAATTGACATGTTAGCGTGACTGGCACCTCAACAAGTAGAAGAATCTTTGAATCTGCATCGAACAGTGGTCGTAGGATCACAAAGGGGAAGAAGATTCCTTGCAATCATGCAATGACCATAGATCTTCAGTAACTACCACCTCACTTAAGATACTCAGACCCACTGACAAATCCCTATCATCAATCGGCCAACCAATGAAATGCAAGCACATCAAAACATGAGGACCCACCTGATAGAGCCCTGGCAATAAAGCAAGATCAATGGCTAGCGTATGATCTCATGGGCTAAGAATATTCCATGTGATCATAAGAAAGCCATTAGATCTTAAAGGAAAGATAGCTTACTAGGCCCACTCTGACATGGCTCCACATTGTAACCCTATGACCAATCAGGAGCAAACACCTCAGACTACATGGCAGTGGACCCATTGGCACATAAGTGCTACATTGAAAAGAAGATCAATGGCTAGCATTACATTGCAATGTTAACTTTGGAGCACATCTCCTTGGCGGTATAGCGACAATCATCGATTCTATCTAAGCTTTAACTATAAGGAAAGCCGAGACTATTAGAAAAAGATAACCATTCACCAAGTCATTGGGTGTTAAGGACTTAACCACCAGGAATAAGAGATCTTGCGACCAGCTAGAAAATAAAGCGCATGTGAAGAAATGGACCCTTAAGTGACCAAAAAAGGTAATGGTGAAATAGAACAGACCAAAGGGTTTTGAGGGTTTTTTCTTACAATGGCTAGATTTTCAAATTAAGAGCTTGCAAACCAGGGAGCAAAAGAATTTGCAGAGACCAAAAGACAAGACACAAGCCCATGAAACTTTTTAAGGTGCTCAATAGGAGTAAAATGTAGACCCTTGGATGGAGTTCAATCAATAGCCAAATTTTTATGGAACAGGAAAAATTAGGTAACAGTAACAGTAGATGATCCACCTTAAAACAACTTTAGTTTGTAGTTTACAGATCAATGTTCAACTCATTCAAATATTTATGATCAATATAACACTTTAGATTCAATACTATATCAACTTACTATCCATCGGTAATTACTCTCTGTAGCTCAGTGATTGTTCTGCAGCTCGGTTCTTATTAATCATTATGATCAGAATGCATGAAAACTTCTCCACGTGATAATTCTATAGTATCTTCTTCTTCTGGCTTCTTTCAATAATGAGATCAATGTCTCTTATATAGACGAGTAAATCATTTTCTTTTCCTCCATTAGATTTTGCCGCTGAATCACATTCATAGATTTTGCCACTTTAAGATTCCTCGGCTGATGTGTCAGTAACATGTTTCAATCTATTCCATTATATCCCTTTTGATTTATGTTAGCCATCGATCTTCATAACTAACCTTATCTGTTACCTCAATTTCATACACTTTACAACTCATCACTTTATCAACTAAACTGATCATTTAATTCCTTTATGTTTTTCTTGGTTAACAATGAAATATGTCGGTGAACACAAGCTCGGTTAACACTACGCTCGGTATACACTACACTTCATCGGTGTATACTGAAAATGCTTTATTTACTGACAACACTTCTTTGTGTCTTTCAGTTCTATTCTTCATCATAGATGAATGCAATATAATAAAGTCAATTTCATCAAGTCATAGAATCATCAACAAGTTACTTAGTGTATTCCTTATCCTCATCTGTCATATACATCTACCTCATGTAGATATTTATGTTCTTCATCTCTTTCACCTTCCTTTAGATGTGTCGGTATAGTAACTTACAAGATAAGTATTGTCAAGCTAGTTGACATAAATGACAACATAATACTAATTTAATCATCTTGCATATCTAATCATCAACTCCTCAGTAATCTTAAATTATAGATTCTTCATTCAGGTTCCAAATCAATTGTAGTTGATTAGTTCTTAACAACTACATTGGGTACATAAGAAACAACAATTTCTCCAATTATATATCACCTAAAAGATTCAATGGCTTTCACCAATGCATATGCTTGTTTTTCATTAATTTAATACTTTAATTCTACAACTTGCAATGATTTACTAAAGAAAGCTATGGGTTTTTCAAAGCCTTTAAATATCTTGTGCAAGGGCACTGCAACAATAGTGTGGAAAGATGCAAATAAGAATATTTCCATAAGCTTGTCATAATCAAGAGTCCTAAAAATAGGAGAATCCTTGATACCTTTCTTAATATCTTGAAAATCCTTAAGAGGTTCAACATTCCATTCAACCTTGGCCCCTTTCTTTAGCATCTTTAAAATAGGTATGATAATCTCAGAAAAATTAGTAACAAACCTCCTTATGAAGTTTACCTAGCCAAAGAATGGCTATATTCTCCTCATAGTTTTGGTCCATGTTACTTTATCTATTGCAGCCACCATCTCTAGATCAATTCTAAATCCATCATTTGAAACAATGCGAGCAAGAAACTTACCTTCAATAACCCAAAAGACACATTATCTTGGATTTAAGGATACAACACAATCAAGTGCTCTGATAAAAACAATTCTCTAAGTGTCCACAATGTTCACTTTCCTCCTTTGAATAGGTTATAAAATAATCTTGATTTACCACCAAAAACATATCAATGAAATTTGCAAAAGTAACATCCAAGGCTCTTTGGAATGTATCTCCTACATTTGTTAGCCAAAAGGCATCCTAACATAAAGATAAGTGCTCCATGGTGTTGTGAACGCAGTCTTGTATTTCTGTAATTCTTTCACCATTTCTTGGTTATATCTAGATAATCCATCAATCATAGACATGAGTTCACACCCAATCACCCTTTGCAACATTGCTTCCATGTTCAGAAAACCATAATTATCTTTCAATGAAGCCATATTTAGATTTTTGAAATCTACACATAATCCTATGTCTCCATTTTCCTTTCTCACTGGCACAAGGTTAGAAACCCATGAAGAGTTTCTTATGGGCTTGATGATGTCAATATCCCTCATTTTCATCTATTCTTCTTGAATTTTGGGAGCAAGAGTGGGATTAATGGGCCTTTTCTTCTTCCTAAAGATCTTAGCATCATCATTTAAGGGGATCACATGTTGGAATAAATCTTCCCTATAATCCTTCAAATCATCATACAACCAAGAAAACACATGCCTACATTTTCTTAAAAGATGTAATGATTTCCTTACCTTTGGAGATAACTTCTTACAAATGTATATAATTTTTGGACCCTTTTTTGTTCCAAGGTTTATTTATTCCAAGTCCTCGAGATTATGTATAGACCTCATAGTCATTATTTTATCTTTTTTGTTAAAATACTTTTCTAGGACTACTGGAACTTTGGGAACCTTATTTGTCTTTAACTACAATATTACCTTCCAAAACATTATATCTCTACCGTTTGTACTTTCTATATATCCACTCAAATCAATCTCCTAATTACAGTAGTCACCTTCATAATTCAAAAATATTAGAATGTTGATGTCATTATCAAATACTTACCAATTCTCTCGATATTGTCTAGGACCGAGGACCTGGTTCATACTTTAACCTTCAAAATTCCTAAAGATGTGATATAATTTAGCTTAAGAGAAATTTTAGCTAAGAGATCTACCATTTTTTTGTCCATACAGTCCATCTTGAAAGCATCAAAACTCTCAATCTCCTCCCAAACAACATTCCTATATTATTTTAGTCTCTTATCTTGGAAGCATATTTGTATCTAACTTGGGATATGACCAATTTTGAATCTCTAATTATACCAATTTTTTTAATTCCAGTCTTAGAATCTAATCTCATCCCAATCAATAATGCTTCTTACTCTATAAAATTATTTGTACAATAAAACAACATAGTGAATGAAAATTTAAAAGTCTTACAACTAGGAGAAATTATTAGAACACCTACACCTAAACCTTCCTTTGAACTGGCACCATCAAATTACATAGTCCAGAGACCATTGTCATTAGATAAATTCTCCTTATTCTCAAATATGGATACCTGCATCTTCCAATCATCTATTTTTAGATCTTCAACATTGAATGTGTCCTTGTGAATGTCAAGGAAACATGTCATCCTCTCATCTTTATTGACCTCAATCATGTGTGTGACCCTTGACTCATAGTCAACCTTTACATTTTAACCATCAGTATTAAAATTATGAAAAGAAAGATCATATTGAAAAATACCTCCCATAGATGCACCCCATTTTCTAGATTACAACATGCCATAATGAGGAGGAATATCTAAAATAAGAACACTCATTCTTAGATCCTTATTAGGGTATGCAACCAATTTATATGGTAGGCCCTTGATAGTACAAATAATAGGCTCTTCCCTTGAGTACTTGGCTTGATATCTCCCATGAGGGTTTTCAATCTTCAACCCCATAAACTCTATAATTTTGACTGACATTACTGTATTCGATGCCCTTGAGTCTATTATGTAGTCCTTAAGCATTTTTCCATTAATTATCATACTAAAAAAGAAAGGGTACACATTTCCTAGACAATCATTCATAGAGATATCTAAATACAATTGAGGAATTTATGAAACTAATCCCTCATGATCCTTTTCTTTCTTTTCCTTTTTACTTTCCTCATCATTTTCTATCTTATCTTCATCTAATTGTTCAGTTTTAAATAGGGATACACCATTAACCCATGCTAATTTTTTTTCTTTATGCTCCTCTATCATCATCATCTCAAGAAAAGGAACCTTGACTACAATTTGGGAAAGTAACTACAACATGTCTATAGGAACATATTTAGGGATAGAGATTTCCTTACCTATATTATCTTCAACTTGAATTGCATGGCTGCATTCAATCTTCCTTTTTGTCTTAATGTCATCTTGAGTAGTAGTACACTTTTTAGTAGCTTTTATTTTAATTTTGGATGTATAAGTTGCATCAATAGGCTTAGGGAACTCATTCTTCTTAGCCCAAACCTTGGTTTTCACTTCTTTGATCTTCACAACATCTATATCCTTCTTTTATAATTCTTTTTTTTACCCTTCTAATCTTTAATGAACATACCAACAGGCTTACCATTCTCACTTCCAACAACTTTATTTCTCAAATGATAATTACCTCTTACTTAGGTAACCTTATCTTCTGATATTTATGCTATTTCTTCATCAAAAGGTCTTCACAGTGAAAAGGGAGCAAAAACATGTTTAGTATTGCACTCGTTATCAACAATTTCTTCATTACCTTTAGAGAATAATTCTTGTTGATACACCTCTTTCCTTATCCTTGATTCCATGACATCTTCATCTTCAACATCATCACCAGAATCAAGTTCATCCCATAAACATGTTGATGTCATGAGACAATCTACATCATCATAAGTTTCACCAATCTCCTCTTCCTACTCTTCACTAGCATATATGTTTTATGTAATGACACAATAGTTAGGACCATGAGGTGATTGACATGCCACACACCAGAGATAATCTTCATTCACATTTATAGTTTTTTTAATGTAAAGGATGATGGTCTACTAAATCTCATTTCCCCTTTTGTTTTGGTTGCACAAGCTTCTCATCCTTCCACTCACTATTGTAAGGATAATTATGCAATCTAGGTTGCCTATTAAATTTATTAAAAGTGGTCTTATCACCACTAGTGGCCTTTTCATTCTCATTTTCACCAATCTAAAGTCCCTTTACATTTATAACCTTTTCCAATTTATCATCCCTCTTAGGCTTTGCATTAGAGGATTTATCATTATCTTTCTTTTTAGATCTATAAAATTTAAGACCATATCTTCTCCAAAATTTTCTAGACACCCTTCTATTAATTTTAATGTTTATAGATAACTTAAATGATTCCTTGATAGTTTTAGGCTATGTATCCCTAATAAAGTAAGCCATATTTTCATCATAAGTATTTAAGTAAGTATCCAGACATACTTTCTCATCCAACCTCATGACATGGAATAATTTATGCATATCTTACTAAAACCTTATGTTGAATTCAATGACTTCTTCATTCTATTTTTTCTTGATGTTATTAAACTAATTCAACATAAAACCTTCATTTGTCTTATTACCATATTTTTATCTAAATCACTTTTAAAATTAATCCCATGAGCCTATACTATCATCAGCTAAGCCCCTAAACAAATCTCTAGCATCCTGAACTAAAGATTGAACAAATAACTTCATTACCACATATTCATGCTCAACCACATAGTTATTTAACATATCAATAAAATTCTTTAGATGATCCTCATAAGTAATATCATTATTCTTGGAGAAGTTGGTCAATTTTTCCCTTATCTCACTTGAACTGAGTTAGGGTAACAAAAAATACTAGTACAGAATAGTTGTATATGCCTATCAATGTTAATTGGTTTCCTTTGGAATTGGCCAGTAGCATCTTGGCCACTGGTGCTAGCTCCCATATTTTTTCCAACAACCAAAAATTTTAAAATGAAAAGTGGTGGGACATTAGCTCCTTGGTAAATATATGACATAGCTACAATACAGAAGAGATAGGTTTAGCAGATTGTTTCAAGAAAATATTCTTCTTGATTTCTAATGTGGTTTCTTACATATCTTCCTTTTACAATTCATTTGCAAGAATCTCTCTCTCCTTTCTTTCTCACTCCAACTCAATATCCAACTAAGACATACCACCACCAACATGACCCTTACTAATAAGCTCATTAATAAATATGTCAACAACTTTCTTCTTTCATTTATCCTGATCACCCTCATTATTTTGTGGTGCTAGTTTATTCTGAGGGACATAAATATTATTAGGAATTCCAGAATTGTAAATCTGGTAAACAAAATGACCCTCAACATTTTTCTTAGTTTATTAATAATTTATGGCTTTAATTTCTCCCAATTACTTCAAAAGTCTAGTATTTTCAATGAAGGCATCTCTAACTTCCCTTTCTCTCTCTTTCTTTTTTCTATTTGTCAAGGTAATCTTCTCATGAATTTGTATCCTCAAGGAATCAAGATCCTCAAAAATTCTTTTGAGGAAAGAAAATTACTTTTTGACTCTAAGGAGGCATTTGGGCTCATTGTTTCTTTGTCATTCTAACCCAATGTGTGCCTAAAGAGAGAAAATATATGCAGAGGAAATGTATCATCAAATCTTCTATTCAGGACATCTCTAATTTTGCTTCATGATCTTCTACTGTTATTTGTATAAGTAGTATGAGTTACTCCATTTTTATGTTGTGTTTCTCCCTCTTGATTAGAAGGAAATTAAAATAAGTTCTCATACATCCCAAGCCCTATAGGTTCATAATCCTTAGGGAAAGTTTCACTATTTTGAGGAACAATATTGAAAAACTTTCCTATACTTACAGTTCTATTTTTGGGTTTCCATAATGGGGGAGCACTTCTTGTTCCTTAATTTTTACATGGAAATACACTCCTTGAAGTATTATCAAGCTCACCCTCTATTTTGTCCTTGGGATGCTTCTTCATCCAAGATCTTGTGACTTTCTTTCTCATTTTGTATGTTTTGAAAATATCAAAAAATTTACTCAACACTGGTGTAGAGCTTCGAGTCACCAAAATAAATTTAGAAAGATTTTATGAAAATTAAAAGAAAAATCCTTACAACATGAAAACCTACAATAAAAACATGACTCCTCACAAGTTATCAAGATTGGATGACAAAAATGTATATCTTAGACACAAAACAATAACCTTTCTACCCCAAATCATGAAAATATACTATCAACTTTGTGCAATCCAATGAAAAAACTAATTGAACTAAAATCAACAAGGAAAGGAGAAATATATTCAACTTTAAACCTTATCAATTATGCAATTAATACACACCTCACCATCAGAGTTGCCATTTTGTTGGTTCCCAAAATGTTTTTATGCTTCAATAGATACCAATACACTCACTACAAATTTTAAAGAGTTGCCAACTCAAATTATCAAACCCCCATTAGTGATTGGACCAACTAATCTGGATAAAGAATCCCCCTACACTTTTGGCTCTATAAGACCAAGGTGGGTAAACCTAAACTCATTGAGATACTACCCTCATTAAACACATCCATGAATTTGATAAACAAATAATGTCATAAGAGGCTCCATAATAACAAGAAAATACTAAGTAATGGCTAACTACTCATTGATTCTCAATTGTCATGGTGCATGAGATCCACACCACAAATAAAAATGGAAAATAAAATGAATTTAATTGAAAGGTGGTATAACTAGATAACATGAGCCAACAAATTAACCATTATAGCATATTTAGATTAGTACCTTATCACTAGGTAATACTCTTAGTTTACAACTAATTATATGAATGACATAAAAATACTAATGATACAAGAATTAGATTATTATTGCATTACGATAATATCTATTCATGTAATCAAGAATTAGACTTCTTATAATGATCCTTATGCCAACCTTATGAACTTATGAATTAATTTTCAGCATTTTAATTGATCTTTGATCAAAGTTTAGAATTAAAACATACACATATGAAAGATATGCCATGAATTGTGTTAGAATAACTAAGAGGGGGGTGAATCAGTTATCCAGTATCCCAAAAAGAAATGATGCTCATTGGGCTGGAAATGTGGATGATAGAAAAAGCACCACCAGAGGAGCATTTTTCTTTGGTGAAACACTTGTAACCTGGACAAGTAAAAAATAGGCTTGTATTTTCTCAGTCTACAGCTGAAGCAAAGTATGTTGCTACTGCTACTAACTATTAAAACATTACATATATCAAGCAAGTGTTGTAAGGGATGAATGAGGTAATCACTAACCTGGTGATTATATATTGTGACAACACTAGTGCTATTAATATTTCAAAGAATCCTATGATGCACTCTAAGACAAAGCATATATCTATTAAGTATCATTACTTAAGAGAACAAGTGCAAGAGAAGCAAGTGAAGTTAGAATTTGTCACATCTAAAGAACAACTTGCTGATATTTTTCCAAAGCCTCTACCGAAGGACACATTTGACTACTTGAGGACTAGACTTGGGGTCCGTCCCCTGTCTATTGGTCACTGAGGTGATCTGGTTGTTGCATCAGCCTACTTTTATCAAAATATCATTCATGTTGATGCAGCATAGTTCACACTTTGAATCATGTTCAAGGTTGTGATTAAGTTTGGGGAACTTGAACCGATTGGAATATCAGTATATAGAGATAGAGAGGAGGACAAAATTGTTTGTTTATTTGTTTCTTTGGAATTTCTATCAAAGGGAGAGATAAATAATATGAAAAGAGACAAGCACTGATGAGAATTATCTAAGGGAGAGACAATCTGAATGAGACAGAGTATTGAAGATTAGTTACAGAGAACAGAAGTAGGAACAAGAGAACTGAAAAGATCACAACTACAAAATGGTAAAGTTGTATTATCTAATGTTATTTAGTAATGTAGTGATTAAACGTATTAAGTCTATTTGACTTACATCATTTTGTTCACAAAGTTGTAGAATATATGTTTGGTATGTTTATGGTACATTTCATATTACTTGAGTTGCCATCAATGCCAAAGGGAGAGATTGTTTGACTACAACTGATTTGGAATCTGATTGAAGAATTCATGATTAAAGATCACTGAGAAGTTGCTAATTAGATATGTAATATGATTAAATTAGTATTATGTTGTCATTGATGTCAACTAGTTTGATAGAACTTATCTTGTAAGTTACTATACCGAGACATCTAAAGAAAGCAGAAAGAGATGAAGAACAAAGAAATCTACATGGGGAAAGATGTACATGATAGATGAGGATAAGGAACACATTGAGTAACTTGTTGGTGAGTCTATGACTTGATGATATTGACTTTATTATGTTGCATTCATCTATGATGAAGTATAGAGCTGAAAGACACAAAGCACTGTTGTCAGTAGATGAAGCAATTCTAGTATGCACCGACGGAGTGTTGTATACCGATCACAGTATTAACTGAGTAGTGTTCACTGATGCATTTCTTTGTTAACCGAGTGGAACAAAATGAATTAAATGATTAGTTTAGCCAATAAGATTGATGAGCTGTAAAGTACCTCAATTTTAGTGATAATAGATAATGTTTGTTATGAAGATCGAGGGCTAACAAAATTAAAGGAAGATCTAACGGATTAGATTGAAACATGTTATTGACATGTCAACCGAGAAAGTTTGAAGTGGCAAAATCTATGAATGTGGTTAAGTGGAAAAATCTAATGGAGGAGAAGAAAATGATTTACCCATCTATATAAGAGACTAGAATGTCATTATGGAGAGACACTAGAAGAAGTAGAAACTGTAGGAATATCACGTGAACAAGGTTTTCATGCATTCTGATCATACTAGTTAGTAAGAACCAAGCTGCAGAACAATTACCTAGCTACAGAGAGGAATTACCGATAGACAGTAAGTAGATATAGTATTGAATCTGAAGTGAAATATTGATCAAAAGGATTTGTATGGACTGAATATTGATCTATAATCTACAATTGAAGTTGTATTAAGGTAGGTCATTTACTATTACATATTTAACCATTGTATACAATCAAAATCTCTTAATCAAGTGGACTCTGAAAGTCTTATGATGTATCATTCATAGAATGAACATTGTTATCCTGTCAACCCCATAGTGAATGTTGGTTGGATGATAACTTCTAGTCTAAAATCCTCTACCAAGGTCACACCTAATAGTCTGTTTATAAACCTTTAATAGGGTTGGGTCTTAACCAACCTCACTTCAGAAGAGTGAACAATTTTGGGTTGCCGGTAACCCAAAATTGTTCACTCTTATGAAGTGAGGTCGGTTAAGACCCAACCCTGTTAAAGGTTTACAAACACACTATCAGGTGTGATCTTGTTAGAGGATTTTAGACTAGAAGTTATCATCCAACCAGCATTCACTATGGGGTTGACAGGATAACAATGTTCATTCTATGAATGATACATCATAAGACTTTCAAAGTCCACTCAGTTAAGAGATTTTGACTGTATACAATGGTTAAATATGTAATAGTAAATGACCTGCCTTAATACAACTTCAATTACAGATTACAGATCAATATTCAGTCCATACAATTTTTTTTAATGAATATTTCACTTCAGATTCAATACTCTATCTACTTACTATCCCTCGATAATTGCTCTATGTAGATCAGTAATTATTCTGTAGCTCGGTTCTTACTAACCAGTATGATCAGAATACATGAAAACCTTGTTCACGTGATATTCCTACAGTTTCTACTCCTTCCAACGTCTCTCCATAATGACATTCTGTTCTCTTATATAGACGGGTAAATCATTTTCTTCTCCTCCATCATATTTTTCCACTTAACCACATTCATAGATTTTGCTGCTTCAAACTTTCTCAACTGATGTGTGAATAACATGTTTCAATCTGCTCTGTTAGATCTTCCTTTAATTTTGTTAGTCGTCGATCTTCATAAAAAACATTATCTATTATCATTGAAATTGAGGTACTTTATAGCTCATCAAACTTATCAGCTAAACTAATTATTTAATTCATTCTATTCCACTTGGTTAACAAAGAAATGCGTCAGTGAACATTGCTCGGTTAATAATACGATCGGTATACACTACACTCCATTGGTGTATACTAGAATTGCTTCATTTACCGAAAACACTGCTTTGTGTCTTTCAGCTCTATACTTCATCATAGATAAATGCAACATAATAAAGTCAATATCATCAAGTCATAGACTCACCAAAAAATTACTCAATGTGTTCCTTATCCTCATTTGTCATATACATCTTTCCCCATGTATATTTCTCTATTCTTCATCTCTTTCTCCTTTCTTCAGATGTCTTGGTATAGTAACTTACAAGATAAGGGATGTCAAACTAGTTGACATCAATGATAACATAATACTAATTTAATCATATTACATATCTAATCAGCAACTCAGTGATCATTAATCACAGATTCTACAATCAGATTCCAAATCAGTTGTAGTCCAACATAATTAAACAAAAAACTTTGAATTATTAAATTCATATCTCATAGAAATAACACAGAGGAGAGAACCAAATCTGAATTATATTTCATTAACCTCACAATCATTTTCTTCATACATTAGATTTTCTCATTAAAATAAAACACAACAAGAGTAAGACTCCAGTACTAAACTTTTAGACAAAAATTCTCAACCACTCCTAAGTGATCTTGGAAATCCTATTATAGAATAAGGATTGCAACAAGCTATGGATCTCTTAGGGAACATAAACCTAACTACACAACAACAACAACATAAAAAGACAACCAACTAACAAACTAAAGAAGCTCAAAGAAATGAGATAGATTTTCAATATAACTATGGAATCATCATCCAAATAAAATGACAATTAACAATGGAAAATACTAAAAAAACTAAATCGGGTCTTCAAAATTGTAGTGCTGGAAACTGAGCATCAACAAAATAACAACTGACAATTTTGTCTAAAGATAAATTAGATATAATTTCTTTGAATCACATTGGCTACCCACAAATTTTGAAGGAAAATTGAAGGTACGTATTGAAATAATTATTCTCCCTATAAACATGCTCCAGTGTCACATTAGTAACCATCCACAAAAGAAAAAATTGATGGAATTTGACTATTAAAAAAATTCTCTTTATTCATTTCCTTCTCCCATCTGGAAAATTCTCTATTTGATGGCCAACTAAAAGTCTCAACAATATATAAATTTCCAACTACCTCAATCCAATGAGCATCCTGAGGTTGAAGGTTTTTAAAATTCATACACATATCTCTCCATGCATGTTGATTTATTTATACTACATTCATTGTCCCTGGTAATAATTGTACCCATTCCTTAGAAAACTTTTTTTTTTGTTTCCTTGTAGCTAGAGATTGAGTCAAGGTACTAGGTTTTTCCATTTTTGTAAAATAAAAACTAAAATATCTTGGAAGAAAATCCCTAGTCATACAAAAACTTCTCTAAGAGAATGAATAATTTTGACAGACTCTCCTTTGCTAGAGTAGCCGCAAAATAAAATTGTCAAATCAGCCAGAGTTTTGAACTCTTAGTAATTTAAAATATTTTGAAAAATTACTAGCATGCCACTGACCTTGTCTAATGTGGCACAAAAATAATTGCCTAGACCCTAGCTAACTATCCTCAAACCAGGTCAAGGGTGAACCTACAATCGTGGGATGCACTCTTTTGCTTGAATGGACACTGCACTCTACGTTTTGAAAAAAACTTTCAGATTTAGATGCATATTGTCATTAAACAGCTAGAAATTGGAAGATGAAGTAAATTAGAGTCTTTTAGGATTTTCTTTTTATATTCTAAATATATTTTTTATTTTTATTTTTGAATTGATTTGAATGGTTTTTTCTTTCTCCCACGAAAATGACCATGTTGCTAAAAATGTCATTTTTAAAGAGTTACATTATTTTCATAGAGCATAACTTTTTTCCTAAAATAGATATCAATGTGATTATTTCTAATTTATTTTTGTAACATCTACATGGAGGGAATGTAATTGGTTTGATGACATTATCATAATTATTGCACATTTTATGAACGTTTGAAGTCGACTAAATCATAATTTTGACATACCTTAACTATAGAGCATATAACTTGTCATGTATTCGTCCAATTTTATTTTTATTTTTTGTATAGAAAGAGAACATAAATGCGTAGGGCATAGATATTTTTTAGAATTTTTTTTCTCTCATTTACTATTTTTTCATAAGCGTTAAATATAGAGGTAGACATACGGTGAAATATCTATGTTTAGTAAAACTAAAAATACAAAATCATAATAAACTTAATATATATTAACATTATAATAATTGGAAAGATTTTTCTTAGTAGTATCTTACTACATAGATAGGTTCTTCAAATGGATTCATTTGATCTACCAAAAGATAAGCTCGAAGTAATTTTTTGTCAGCATTTTAATAGGTGTGAAGGAGACTCCATTGTAGGTATGAATGAGGAGTATAGACATTATATCAATATTTTTTTTATCTAAGAGGCTTTGAGATAGCCATTAATTTATTCAAATAAAACCTCTCTAGGCTTAAATCATCATAATTTATTAAAAATGTGTTATTTTAGAAAAAATCAGCATGTCTAAAAAAGTGTAATCGACTATTGTGGGGTCACCCTCAACCATTGTCAAAGCATAAGTGACTAAGAGCACAAATTTGCAACTTGAAAAATTTGCCTTAAAATCAACTCATGAACTCACCCCATACTACAAATAGTCACCCTTGAAAGGTCTTGACATTTAAACAAGACCACACCATTAACTCACGATCATGCACTAACACTATTATTATATAACTCCTCACAAGATCATAACCCTAATAAGTTTGGGCCAAAAATATTTATGGAATCATGATGATCATTGATCAGAAACTTAGGGACACATTGCAACATCTTGGATGACTGCATAAAAATCCATTAACCTTCATATAACCATGCGATGATGTGAAAACAACTTCATTAACCTTTAAAGTTATCATTTCATCACCAAACACATGTCACCATCTTGCAACATCACAACCCTAAGAAGATCAGACCAAAAAGTCTTGCAAACTCGCATGAACTATTGATTAGAAATTCAGGGACATGTGACAACATCTCACACCATCACAACTCGTGATACATCCTTTCAAAAATCTTTGTGATGCTATAGAAATTATTATCTTCCTTTAGATCTCCATGGTACATGTAGAAAAATCTCGCAATACAACATGTAAAATTCAAGTCTTTATTATAATATTTCCATCTAGTGGTTCCTGCATAGAACATTAGTTAACTTCATATCTTAAGCTATGTGGCCGCCTATCCCTTGTTCACACTTCAAAAAATTAACCCTAAAATACTCTCGTAAACCTGCGAAAAACACATACTTAGCCACTAAATGACATTATCACATGATCAAAACTGTGAAAACTTAGCCATTACTTGTCATGTAATGTTTCAAAAATGTATAACTTGACCACCACACTAACCTCATCACAAGTTTGCAACATAAAACATTAACCTGTATTCAACCCTGTGACCATTCACAAACAATTTAACTTAACCACCAACATGACATTGCAACACTTTATGTTAACCTAGACATAACCTCAAAAACTTGCACAAGATAGAAACAATAACCATTAACATTAACCCTCGCATATTTCTGGCTTGGAAGTACTAAATTCCCAATAACCTAGGACCCTGCAAAAAATAAGACATGATTGCACTAACATGAGTTCACAACCATTATATGTAACATAAGAATTTTTTTTGATAGTGTGATACAAAGACTTAACACCCACGTAGGATCAAAACTTGTTAAACATAGCATTATTTAAACTCATGATCCTACACCTGACTGTTGGATGACATCACTTTTGACTAAATAATACCTATGAATACTCGACAAGGAACAACATTAAAATTTCACTTTAATAAATTTCCATGATGTAAAACATGGACCAATGAAATAGCTTGGATCCAAAAGTATTTCAACTTTCACTTGACAATAAACAGTAAACATTCTCGACGTGAGAAAAAATGAAAAGATAGAGCAGTTTTCACCAACTTTGAAGAAAATTATCATGTACTTAGCCAATTTTTTTCATTTCCAACAAATTCAAAATCATCATTACATCATTAGAGCATAAATTATAAAACTAATAAAGGGCACAACATGTAGAAATCATTTAGTCCATTAGGTGCATTAAATAATTTTAGATCGATGCATATAGATCCATCATTAGTCATTAATTGTTAAGAAATTAATAAATTGCATCATTAAAGTATAATAGAAAACATCATGGAGAGTGGATCTCATCATACATTATGCATCCATCTCATATGTGTCATACATAAGACATTCATAATATTTTGGATTAGAAAATAAACAATAAAGAATATAGATAGATCATCTAGAACTACATCCATATATATCATCAAAAACTAAGAGTCCAACATATAGAGAATATCAAATCATATAGAGGAGAGTCTATCAAAGAGATAATCGAATGTCCATAAAATTTCCATCAAGGTCTAATCACTAATGTACATTAACAAAGTCATGATGAAATAAATTACATAATTATACATAATCATACAAAGATGGAGCAATAAAATCTCTGCTAGAACCACCTACACATGCATCGTGTCCATCTATACATGTACCCCATGTCCCATTTATATCTTACTAAGGATCTTGATTGGTGTTGGTTATAGAATTTATTTGTGCAATAGAGGTCATAAAACATTACATCAATGTGGATAAAGGATCCAACCTTCTCTCTATGGATGCCACACTTTCCTTTAGAGACCTAAGCTCCTATGTCAGTGTTGGAGATTTCCCAGCAAGCCAGTACTAACTGTATGTTTGTCATTGTTGACAACATATGGAAAGTAGCATGAATGGATGACTTATGTAGTATGATTTTAGTATATATAGCATGGACATGATATCAGCATGATATCATGGGCGTAGAGGTTAACTATTAGTATAGATAGTTATATAGCAGTTGGTGTCAATAGTGTTCTTGGTAGAGTAACAGGCAGTGTTATGTTTATGGTTGTCTGTACAGTTATCATGGAGCCTTGCATGCTTGGATATATGATGAAGACATATTAGTCATGTTACATTCATGGACATAGAGTCTGATGATCAGTAGAAGTGAAGTTATGTAGTCACTATTCACCAGTAGCAGTTTCCTCTATTTCTTTGAAAGAGCCAACAGAGATTTTATCAGTTTTGGAATTGCACCTATCATTGCAGTATGAAGCCTTGGAGTTAAGCTTAGAGAAGATTTAGTGATTTTTGGTTAAGAGTGCATAGAGTAATTCATCTTGAGGAGAAAGATCCAATTATTTTAGTAGAGCTGACAGTGTGTAGCGTGCATCTACAATTATCTTATTAGATAGGTCCCAGAATGTGTTGTGTGCTTAGTAGAGCCGACTGAATTGTTATTGGAGTTTGTTATGGTTTCTATAATATAATTTCAAGGTGGTTCTAATAGGACAACTTGAATATATCATTTAGAGGAAATATATTTATAAGCAATCATTTGTGATTGCTTGTGTGTGGTGAACAGTTGATTAAGAAGAGCAAAGAGGAGTATGCAAACTATTGAGCCATTAGAAGAAGGTCTATGTGACCAAGTAAAGTTTTTGTGCTATACATTGTAACTGATCCAAATAGTAGGTCTACGCGTAGTTCATCAAGATCCACATATAGTGTATATATATCATTCAAAAGGTTGTAGCCTTCACCCCTTTGAGTAGTGAGCTCTCGGATAGTGTGTCCTCTCCCCTAACATTGACTATTGTAAAAGAATCCTAATAGGGTCTAACCCTTGACCAAATCTACTATACTAAATATATTGTAAAGAAACTCCTAACAGGTTAAGGATCTTCTAACAAGGATCATAATATACTAGTGTAGAATATTAGTGGGTGTCAATTACCACTGGGGATTTTCACTATTTGGGTTTCCCCATAACCAAAATATTGTATTGTGTTCAAGTGTTCTTTTATTGTGTTTATGGATTATGTTTAAGTATACTTAATTGGATAAAGAATTGAAACTTGTAGATAACTGATTCACCCCCCCCCCCCCCCCCCCTCTTAGTTATCTCTTGGGACTATTCCTAACAATTGGTATCAAAGCCTAGTGCCTCAGAGAGAAATTTTAACAACTTGAGGTTGATCAAATGGAATACTTCAAAAAATAAAGTCCTAAGTTTGATGGAGAGAATTATCTTGATTCAAAGAACAAGATGGTGACTTATTTGCAATGCATTGCTTTTGAAGTTTTTGATGTAACTATCAAAGCAGTCAAGATCCCTATCTTGGAAGGCCTTGCCAAGGATGATGCTACTGATAAGAAAAAGGAATTATTTCATCATAATTATATAGCCAAAGAATCCCTTATCAGCACCCTTTCTGATAGTGAATTTTCAGAAATAAATAAGGTAGATACAACCCACAAAATATGGAAGTACCTAGAAGACATATTTGAAGGAGACAAACAAGAAAAGGATGCGTGCAGAAAGACATGGAAGAAAATATACAATGCATTAGAAATGTTACCTGAAGAAAACATTAGAGCCTACAATCAAAGGATCAATGAAGTAGTTGCTGGAATCAGAAACAATGGTGGAGAGATTTTAGAGGATGACATTATGGACAAGTTAATGACTAGTCTCACTCTAGAATATAAAAGCAAGATCAACATCCTTGATGAGACCATGTAGCTTACATCAAATTTCAAGAGAGAGACCTTGATTAGAAAAACCTCAGCCTTTGAGATTTCAAGATTGAAGACAAAACCTAAAAGTGAGACAACCTTCAAAGCAACAGTCCATGGTAAGAAATCTGCAAACACTTCTAGTAATATTGATTATGATGATGAAGAGAAAACACTAGGTGATTTCATTGCTATGATTGCCTAAAGAGAAAAGAAAGGAAAAGGAAAATATGAAGGTCAATTGCCATTTAAATGCTTTTCATGTAATAAGCTTAGTCACTTTGCATCTAAATGTCCCTTAAGAGATAGAAAGTTAAAAAATGACTACAAACCTAAATTCTCTAAGGAATGTTACTATGTTGTAGATGGAGTTTCAGATATTGATTCAGATGAAGAAGAAATTGGATTTATCTCTATCATAGATAAAATGAACAATAAGATAAATCAAGAAGATAATAAAGAGAAACAAGAGTTAGCATTGATTTCCCAAGCTGATATAAGGATAGACTAGATTATAGACAGTGGTTGTTCACATCACATGACTGGTGATAAAAATAGATTTGTTCATCTAGACAAATACAATGGTGGCATGGTAAGATTTGGAGATAACAGTCCTAAACCCATAGTTGGTAGAGGAGCCATCACCTTAGATGGAAAGAATAGTACTGATGATGTTCTCTATGTAGATGGTTTGAAACATAACCTTCTTAGTGTTAGACAATTACTTGGAAAAGGTTGTCAGTTGGAGTTCAAAGATGACAAATGCATCATTAAAAATAGGATGGTGTTATGATTGCATCAGGCTCAAAGACTAGAGGTAATGTTTTCCAACTCAATTTAGAAGCAAGTTGTTTTGTTGCTAAAGTTGATGATAGTTGGTTGTGGCATAAAAGACTATGTCATATCAATTTTGATAACATAGTAAAGATAAGCAATGTAAAGGCAATAAGAGATCTACCTAGCATAGAAAAGCTAGTTGATACTATATGCAGGGAATGTGTGATGGGAAAGCATGTGAGAAATTCATTGAGGAGCATGCACAATTCAACAGAGAACAAGTTGGATCTGATTCATACAAGCCTATGCGGTCCAACTCAAACAAGATCATACTATGGTGAAAGGAATTTCATTTTATTTGTTGATGATTATACTAGGATGATGTGGGTTGTGTTCTTGAAAGATAAGTCAGAAGAATTTGAGGAGTTCAAAATATTAAAAGATAAGGTTGAGAATGAATCTAGGCTAAAGATAAAATGTTTGAGATCGGATAGAGGAGGAGAATTCACCTCTAACAAATTCTATGAGTACTACAAAGAACATGGCATAAAAAGACAATTGAGTGCTCCTAGAACCCCTCAGTAGAATGGAATTGTAGAGACAAGGAATAGAATCATCCTTGATACAACACACACCATCATGATTGAAGGAAAAGTTGTACACACCTATTGGAGAGATGTGGTCAATACAATAGTCTACACCATCAATAGAATTCAAGTGAGGCCTGGCACTGACACAACACCATATGAGCTATGGTTTGGTAATGTTCCCATAGTAAAATACTTCATAATCTTTGGAAGCAAGTGCTACATCAAGAAGGATGAAGTAGTAGGTAAGTTTGATGCAAGAAGTGATGAAGGTATTTTCCTTGGTTGCTCTACTAAAAGTAAAGGTTGTAGATGTTTCAATTTAAGATTGAAAGAGATCATTGAAAGTGCTAATGTTAAGATTGATGAAATGTTTATGGTTCAAGAAAGATATCATGATTAATCACCCATGATTGAAGAAGAATCCAGACCCTCCACTAGTGAAATAGTTATTGAAGAAATGTTTGACAGTATTGATGTGTTATTCAATGACCCTAAGCCAAGTGAAGAAGATACTCCTAAGTCTGATGAGTTAGCATCACCTAAAGTTACAAAGTTCACATCTAGAAACCATTGCAAGAAAGACATCATTGGAGATCAGAGTGGAAAATTCTTAACAAGATCACAAGCAAAGAACTCAGCTAGTAGTGAAGTGGTATGTTTACTATCTCAAATTGAACCTTTAAGTATTGAAGATGCATGTAATGATTCAGATTGGCATGATGCTATGATTGAAGAACTTGATCAGATTATTAAGAATGACACTTGGGAACTATTCCCAAGACATAGTGATAAGAATTTGATTGCAACAAAGTGGATATTTAGAAACAAGACGAATGAAGATGGTACAGTAGTAAGAAATAAAACAAGGCTAGTATGTAAGGTATATGCGCAAAGAGAAGGCATTGATTATTTAGACACATTTGCACTAGTAGGCATATTAGAAGCTATTAAGTTGTTTCTAGCTTATGCTACAGTCAAAAACTTCAAATTTTATCAGATGGATGTCAAGTCAGCATTCTTGAATGGAGATTTGAAAGAAGAAGTATACATTGAGCAGCTGGAAGGATTCACTTTATCAGATAGACCTGATATGGTATGTAGATTGAAGAAGGTCCTCTATGGACTTAAGCAAGCCCCTAGAGCTTGGTATGAAAGAATTGATGGATATATAACTAAGATTGGATTCAAGAAAGGTGCAGCAGATTGTAATCTATTCATTAGAGAGACATCTAAAGGTCTACTACTTGTAGCTATATTTGTTGATGACATTATCTTTGGAAGTAATGACAAACTAAGTGCAAAATTTTCCAAAGAAATGTAGAATGAGTTTGAGATGAGTATGATTGGTCCTATCAAATACTTTTTGGGACTAAATGTGTAGCAGGCAAAAAAATGAATTTTTATTAATCAGTCCAAGTATGTGAAAGAGATACTAAAGAAATTCAAGATGGATGATTGCAAGCCAGAAGGAAAACCTATGATGACTAGATGCAAGCTTACAAAAGAAGATGACTCACCAGTAGTGGATACAACATTGTACAATTCTATGATTGGTAAACTCATATATATTATTCAGACTAGACCTAATATTTCCAATGCAGTTGGCATAGTTGGAAGATTTGCAACAAAACCTAAGAAAAGTCACCTCATGGAAGTAAATAGAATATTCAGATAATTGCAGGGCACTATAGATTATGGTCTATGGTATCCTAATTCATAAAATGTTGAGCTTCATGTATACACTGATGTTGATTGGGTAGGATACATAGATGATAGAAAAAGTACATTAGGTGGAGTAGTGTTTCTTGGTGATAGACTTGTCACTTGGAAAAGAAAGAAACAAAAATGTATTTCTCATTAAATAGTAGAAGAAAAGTATGTTGCAGCAGCCCTTAATTGTTCCATAATTGTTTGGATCAAGAAAATGGTAAAGGATTTTGGTATTCAAATTGATTATCCTATAGTTATTCACTATGATAACACTAGCACTATCAATATGTCAAAGAACCCTGTGATGCATGCAAAGACAAAGCATATTGAGATCAAGTATCACTTCCTAAGAGAGAAAGTGGCAAAGAAAGAAATCAAGTTGGACTATGTGAGCACTAAAGATCAGTTGGCAGATATATTCACAAAGCCCTTGCCTAAGGATACTTTTGAGTATCTCAAGGAGATGTTGGGAGTAATTCCCTTCCCTAATTCTACTTAAAAGAAAGAAGCAAAGGCATCAGTCCTTACGGACTAATGGAAGGTTGACTACTCTACCTCAGGAGTAGTACCAGTGCTTAAAATGAATGGTTCCCTTTTCCATTGATGTTAAAGGGGGAGTAATATATAGAGTCATGAAAAACAAAATCAAAGAAGGAGAAGTATGCTAAGGGGGAGTAGTATTCAGTCTTGGAAGTAGTTTAGTTGAGGAAATAGAGAATATTGAAGATTAGTGCAGAAAAAGGGGGATTCATCTTTGGGGAAGTTTTTGATGAGGAAATGGAGAATGTTATAAAATTATATCTCATTGGGTTGGTGGTTTTTTTTCATTCCACATGTTACCATCAATGCCAAAGGGGGAGATTGTTGGAGATTTTCCAGCAAGCCAATACTGACTATATGTTTGTCATTGATGACAACATATGGAAACTAGCATGCATAGATGACTTATGTAGTAACATTTTAGTATATATAACATGGACATGATATCATGGGTGTAGAGGTTAATTGTTAGTATAGACAACTATATAGCAGCTGGTGTCAGTAGTGTTCCTGATAGAGTAATAGGCAGTGTTTTGTGTATGGTTGTTGGTACAATTATCATGGAGCCTTGCACACTTGGATGTATGATGAAGAAATATTAGTGATGTTACATTCATGGAAGCAGAGTCTGATGATCTATAGAAGTGAAGTTATGCAGTCACTATTCACCAGTAGCAGTTTCTTGTGTTTGTTCAGAAGAGCTGACAAAGATTTTATTGGTTCTGGAGTTTTCCTATCATTTTGATATGCACCCTTGGAGTTAAGATTAGAGAAGAGTTAGTGATGTTTAGTTAAGAGTGCATACATTAATTCAGCTTGAGGAGAAAGATCCATTTGTTTTGGTAGAGCCGACAGTGTGTAGCGTGCGACTACAATTATCTTATTGGATAGGTCCCAGAATGTGTTGAATGCTTAGTAGAGCTGACTGAATTGTTATTAGAGTTTGTTATGGTTTCTATAATATGATTTCAAGGTGGTTCTAATAGAACTAACTTGACTATATAATTTAGAGGAAATATATTTATAAGCAGTCATTTGTGATTGCTTGTGTGGTGAATAGTTGACTAAGAAGAGCGGAGAAGAGTGTGCAAAGTGTTGACCCATTAGAAGAAGGTCTATGTGACCAAGTAAAGTGCTTGTGCTATACATTAGAACTGATCTAGACAACAAGCCTAAGTGCAATTCACCAAGATCTAGATATAGTGTATATCTATCATTCAAAAGGTTGTAGCCTTTGCCCCTTTTAGTAGTGAGCTCTCAGATAGTGCGTCCTATCCCCTAATAGGGACTATTATAAAATAATCCTAATAGGGTCCAACCCTTAACCAGGTCTACTATACTAAATATATTGGAAAGCAACTCCTCGCAGGGTTAAGGATCTTCTAACAATGATCATAATACACTAGTGCAGAATATTAGTGGGTGTCAATTCCCATCGGGGTTTTTACCTATTTGGGTTTCCCCATAACCAAAATATTGTGTTATGTTCAAGTGTTCTTTTATTGTGTTTATGCTTTATGTTTAAGTATACCTAATTAGATAAAGAATTGAAACTTGTAGATAACTGATTCACCCCCCCCTCTTAGTTATCTATTGGGACTATTCCTAATAGTCAGTACATATGGTCCCTATGAAATAATGATGCACCGGGCACCTATGGAGCCATAGGAACTTGAACTTGAGGCATCTGAACATATATTTGTCTCACTTCTTTGCAACCCCATTGACCCTAGTCTATAATGACAACCCGATGAGGAACCCTGGCACCAATCCATCCAATGCTCATCTTCACTCTCCCACCTCTTATCTGTACTCCTCTACCTCTCATCCTCACACAACCTTGACCACAACCATTTTCTTCATCTCTACCACCAACACCACCACCCCTTGAAGGAACAATAGCTAAACCTCATACACCCACACCTTTACCTCCTGTCACTAGACCTATCCTCTATCTTTGTTGTCCACCTCTCCCATTATCATCATCATGATCATCATCATCATTTTATCCATGTGATCTCTCATAAATATCTAAGATAGGCTCTATTGGATTAGTAAAGTGACAAAAGGGATATTGTGTAAAGCATTGTGGAAAATCTTCTATCATACCAAGATCAAAAATTTGATCTCTCATATCCTAGGAAATTTATTGCATGAAAATGATCTCATCATAAGAAATGTGGTACTCCACCTACGGTCCCATAAATATCTCTTAGCGTGTACCCATGCATACAATGCTAGACCCTATGAGATACCCTTTAAGCATTTGAACTATTGGTTCCTTTTTCCCACACTATCAGATTTATAATCAATTTGATAAATTAATGTCACTGACTCTCAATAACCAGTCAAAATTTGACAAGAAAAAGGGCCAATGAACAAGGATCAAGAGAATGATCCTCCTACACTTTGAGCTCCACATCACTCAGGAAGGTATACCTCATCTACACATACATAATTTCTTGTGACAAACAATAGGCCTATAGATATATGACTGAGGAATAGCTTTCAGACCCGTATAGGTATCTTGTACCTCAATGTTCACCAAGTCTTATGCAATAACCTACTTGCATAGAATGAACTTGCAAACTAGAAACTACTCCTAACTCCTCCTATAAACATGAAAGGGAAAATGATTTTATTTGATTGAGTTTTTTGGGTTGAATGGACCCCTGAAATACCCCAAGTCTCTCATAGAGCAATTCCTTATCCAATGGGAAACATAGTCAAATAGATCACTATAATAGAGAGCTATGAACATAGAAGACAATACATTCTAATATGTTGATTTCTTACACCAAACATACACCATTGATTAGATCCTAGTTAGAAATCCACTTATGTACCAGGATATGCAATCACCTATACAAAGGATTTTAACCCTCCCCTTAAAAGAGACATAGGAACAAGCAATACATTAATCAACATCCAATGAAAGACAACTTTGAGATATCTTTGATATCCTAACTCATACACATCTGAAAACTAGTCCTAAAATCAGTTATTTTTGTGAAAAAAACTTTATTGGAGACATCTTGGAAACACAATAGAAAGACTAAAATACCCTTGATGCTCTAATCAACAAGCTCAAGAATAAAATGGAGACATTCTGATAGTAGTATGAAAATATTGAGATCTTATTCATAAGACAAACAGTTACAAATTATATTATATTCTCAAAGCCAAAAAGGAAAGAGGGAACACCCTATATGTAGAGAAGAAGGAAATATATTTACAGGAACAAAACTATTCATGGAACCTGCCCTGAATATTATAGAGAATCAAGAACCCTTCAAGGTCACCAAAAACTAGAACCCTTCTAAATGATCTTGGAAATCCTTATAAATGATTGCAAAAAGATACAGATCATTTAGGGAAAAATTAGGTCTACAACTACTAGGTACAACAAGAAATGAAAGCAATCAAGAAATCCTTGAAATTGAGGAAGACCAGATCAAATCTGATTGTACAATTATTTGGGTTTCATCATCAACAAGCTAACTGCAAATACAATTTGAACTGATTTCTTATTGTAGGCTAAACAAAATTCAATGCTAGAACCAACCAAAAGAAGACCTATGTGAATCAGAGCATGGAAACAATTTTGACATCCAAAAATCCCTAGGCGCCCCTGTCAAATAACAGTCCTTTGGATTAACTCGACATGGCACCCTAGGAAACAAAATCAGCATGCAACAACCACCAATATCTTCTTCATCATTTCTCAACCTGCAACCATCCCAAAAAAATAAATTTGATCTACCCTTGTCATTTATATTTTACTGTTCAAAACCATGCTAAGAAACCATAGCAAAAGATTCAAATCTTGGTAGTAATGGCTAGTTGATCAAATTTAAAACACGACCATTGATCTATCTATTTCTTGGTAGATCGAGCGATTCTTGTTAATCAACACAATAGTCAATTTAGCTTTGAAAATTTTGGCCACATCATCATATCTCAACATCCAATCAAAATTGAGCACCTCAGGATGACCTGGCAATGAGGACCCACTACTTTATCTATCTTAATCACCTAGAAGATTGGATGGTTTTCGTGAATCTGCAATCACTATCCCTCGAGCATATTTTCTTTGCAGCATCATGACCTCCATAGATCTTCCCTAACTTGTGCCATACTTTATCTTTTAACAATGGCCAGCCACCCTTAACCCTTAGTCATCTCTAGATCATGGGACTGAAGGCATTCTCCCTATCATTGAATACTAGCCTTAACCTTGGTCTGGTTTGGAGATCACACGAATAAATAATTCATGTAGTCTCACAATCTTTCCTTAACCCTGTGTTATATCTAGAGAACAAGCGACCACCACCCAATCATATCTTCATCAATGACCCAGATTCTATCTCCAAGCCTTTAAACTTTAACTCAAGCTTGATCATGGGATCATGTGACCGAAGTATTCACTAGATCTTGGAATATTTCTCCTAATCCTAGTTACATCTAGAGAACATGAGATAACCTTTATTCGCTAAGTCACTAGATAGAAACCGCAACCTTAGTTAACTAACCATTGATCTTTTCTACATCATCCATGACTATCATTGAATCACCAAACCTAGAACTTAACTAACCTTATATCAAGCGATTCAAGGAACAAAGGGAAAACTTGAATTGCCTTTAACTATGATTAGACATGGAGATCACATGACCAACCATTCTCCAAGTCACTAGAAAAATGCTTGACCTTGGGTTATATCACAAGAACACAAGAAATCCTAAGTTGCCAAATCACTGAATAGAAACTGAACTACCCAGGACTAACCCTTTGACTTAACCCAAGCCCATCTAGAGATTATGTGAACAAGGACTTTACTAAATCTCTTAATCATTTTCTTAACTGGGGTTAAGTCTTAAGAATACATGACTAAAGAAAATCTCCAAGTCATTGGATCTTTTCTTTATCCTAGGCTACATCTAGAGAACTAGTGCCAACCACTGATCTTGATTTTCATCTATGATCCTCATTCAATCTCAAAATTTTTCATGACTTGACCAAATCATTTGGAGAATAAGCATCTGAAGGAAAGAATAACTGCCCGCTAGGTCACTTGATGTTAAGACACTAACTATCATGATCATGAGATCACATGACCATTGTATTCACTAGATCACTCAATAGATACTTAACTACCTAGACTTGGAAATATGACATGTTCATAAAGGGGATTTAAGTGTCTAGGAAAAGGTAATGAAGAAATAGACCTATCCAGGGTTTTTGGACTTGAACAATTTTCATGAAGCCCTAGGAAATGTATAAACCCTATTTCTTAGACCTTAAAATAGCCATATCTTTATGTTTTTTTCACATTAGGCCATGCGATCTAAATTGGAGCTTGGACACACCATAAACTATCCTTGGCCAAGGTTGCAAGCTATAGAACATCATAGATCTTCTTCACAAATAAAACCAAGTTTGCAGGTAGGGCAATGCAACTTTCCTAGGGCTTTCATAGGATAAGACCATTTTCTTTAGATTTCTTGCAATGATAGGAAAATGGCCTAACAATGGCTCTATCTAGGGATGCATGATGCAGGAGCATCTTGGGTCCTTGGCAATCTTGTGTCACCAAAAATAATTTGGATTTTGTCTGTGTTGATCAATTTCTACTTTGACTAAGTTGGTCGGTCTCCTTTGGTTACCAAGTGTGGTCAGTTATCTCCTGGGCAGTCAGTTGTCTCACTGGCGCTTGACATTGCCTGTTTGCTGCTTAGTTATCTTGCTCACTGATGGGTTTAGTTTTAGTTCCTCTTGTGGCCAACTTGTGCATTTATATTGGATCATGGATTTAATGTTTGAATCCATCATTGTGAAGAGTGTGGTCCTAGATCTGACTGTTCCTTCTGTTAATTGTAGATCTGAAGGCCAACTCATTTTGGTAGCTTCTTGTATAAATGTAGTTGTTGGTTTAGAGTTTAGGAGGTAGTTTTTGTATAGGATTTGGTAGAAGATAGAAGTAGAGATTTTGATAGATCCTCTCATGTTTGAGGACTTCTATGATTCACTCTAATATTTGGCCCTAACTGGGAAGGCCTTACCACCTGACATATATCATTCTATTTGATGATAATATATGAAAGATCTAACATTCTCTCTCTCACTGTTGTTTTTTGTTGCTTCTACATGTGTTGGGTAGGCTTGAATCATTAGGGTGCACCATTGTTTGGCCCCTCTTACTCCCTACCTTGCATCAGGTAGTATCAAAGCGAGGTGAGATCTTGATCTAGTTCTATGGATCTACGTTTGTAGGTTCCTCTTGAAGCCCTAGTTGATTGTTGGGGGGTAGCAGATTGTGATCTGACCTGCAATTGTAGAGGGTTGTCAAGATGGTTTGTGGGAGGTGAGATGCAGATCTAGGATTGGAAGATATGCTAAGGCATATTTCTACTAGATTAGAAGCTATTGAAATAGCCCAAAGAAGAGGGCAGACATCTTGAAGATGTTAGTGATGATGAAATTGAAGAAGAACAGGCGAATACAGAACTTGCATCTATTATGGATCAAGGTGAAGAAAGATTTTTGAAGGCTTTGACAAGTCTAAAGTCAACACCATGTTTCAATCCTCCTAAATATGGTGGAAAGATAGATTCTGATGAATTGGTGGATTGGATCATCGAGATGGAAAAGTAATTTGAATATGAAAACATTTATGAGGATAAGAAGGTAAAGATTGTAAGCACAAAGTTGAAAATTCATGCATCCTTATGGTGGGAACATCTGCAATTGGATAGGAAAAGTAAAGGCAAAGAAAAAATCAAGGTATGGAATAAAATGGTGAACAAATTGAAAGGAAAGTTCTTACCTTGTGATTATCATATTAAGCTAGTTCGGTGAATGCAAAGTTTGAGACAAAAATATAGCTTGGTAAAAGAGTATACTAAGGAATTCTATGGATTAGATGTTAGATCTGGACATGATGAAGATGATGTGGAGAGAATCAGTAGATACCTAAATGGTTTGAGAGTTTCCATCCAAGAGGAAATTACTATGGTCAAGTTGGAGAACATTGAAGAGGCTTATCAATTTTCTTTGAAGGCCGAGGAGAAATTGAACAAGAGACATGAGAAAAGATAGAGAGGTCAAGTTGGTAGATTCCCTAGAGGAAGAGGTAGATCAAATGGTGAAGATAATATATCTGAACTAGAGAAGACAAATCCAGACAAAGGCAAGAACGAGTGGAAAGGTGAAAGTTCATCTAGAGGTACAGGCAGTAACTACCAAGGTGGTTATGGCAGAGGAATTTTTTGAGGAACTTGTTACAATTGTGGAGAAGAAGGACATATATATTTTGAATGTACACAGGCTAGTAAGAAGGCTAGTAGCAGTAGAAATGCTTTGGTGCAAGAAGACTCACCGAATGAACCTGAGAAAGAAAATAACTTGATGGTAAGGAGAGCACTGTGGAATGAAAGCAAGAAGGAAGATCCAGTAAGGAAAAGTTTGTTCAAGACCAGATGTAGAGTTTCTCAAAAAGTTTGGAAGGTGATCATTGACAGTTGTAGCTTGAAGAATCTAGCATCTGAAGAGATGGTCATAAAATTATAGTTGGAAAGGTCAGTACATCTAAAGCCCTATCAAATTTCATTGATCAAAGATGAACATACACTCTTGGTAAAAGAACAATGCTATGTGAATTCAAAGATTGGAAAATACTATGATAAGGTGTTATGTGATATCATGCCTAAGGATTGTTCTCATATTTTGTTGGGTAAACCTTGGCAATATGATAGACATGCTATATATGATGGTATATTGCATAAGTATACTATTATGGTTGATGGAAAGAAACAAATCTTGTTACCCTTGATGGAAGAACCTATTAGTAATGTTTGCACATCTGTGAAATTTTGTTTGATGGAAGGAATAAATTTTGTTAACTCTTTGAAGAAAAATGATGTGTTATTTTTTGTGATCCCTAACAAATTGAGTAATAAAATAGATGATAATGTCCCTAAGGAGATTGATAAATTACTCACCGAGTACAATGATATCATTTTTGATAATGTACCTGATGGTTTGCCACCAAAAAGTAGCATTGATCATTGTATAGATCTAATCCCTGGAGCTAGTTTACCAAATAAGGAACCTCATCAGTTGACAGCTACTGAGAATTAGGAATTGAACCGACAGATTCAAGAGTTATTGGAGAAAGGTTTGATCAAAGAAAATTTGAGCTCTTGTGTAGTACCTACTATATTGGCACCGAAGAAGAATGGATGACATAATGGATAAATTTGAGCTCTTGTTGATTCTAGATAAATCAACAAGATAACAATGAAGTATAGGTTTCCTATACCGAGAATGGATGACATAATGGATAAATTGACTGGAGCAAAGTATTTCACAAAGATTGATTTGAAAAGTGGGTATCATCATATCAGAATCAGAGAGGGTGATGAATGGTAGACTGCTTTCAAGACAAAGGAAGGTTTGTATGAGTGGTTGGTTATGCCTTTTGGTTTAACTAATGCACTGAGTACATTTATGAGGTTGATGAAGGAAGTTTTGAAGAAATTCTTGGGTAAGTTTGTGATTTTATATCTTGATGATATTATGATATTCAGTAAGACCAGAGAAGAACATGTTGCATGTTAAACAAGTTTTGCAGAGATTGAAAGAGGAGAAGTTGCTGATAAATCTAAAAAAGTGTTCATTCATGAAAGAGGAGATTCTGTATTTGGGATTTTTTATTTCAGCTGGTGGTTTGAACATGGATCCTGAAAAGGTCAAAGCTATTTTGAATTGGCCTACACCTGTGGATGCTAGTGAGGTAAGATCATTTCATGGTTTGGCAAGTTTTTACTGAAAGTTCATAAGGAATTTCAATTCAATTTGTAATGCTATGACTGAGACTATGAGAGGAAACAAAAGAGCATTCAAGTGGACACATGGAGCTGACAAAAGCTTTGAGACTCTGAAGTAGAAGGTTGTTGAATTACCTATTTTGGCATTACCTAATTTCAGTAAGGTATTTCAAGTGGAATGTGATGCAAGTGGAAGTGCAATTGGAGCTGTGTTTAGTCAAGAAGGTAAACCTCTTTCTTTCTTTAGTGAAAAGTTGAATGATGTTAGAAGGAAATATTTTGTGTATGATCAAGAATTCTATGCTATTGTTAAAGCACTGAAGAAATGGAGACATTATTTGATACCGATTGAATTTGTGTTGTATACTGATCATAAGGCTTTACAGTATTTGGGTAGTCAAAATAAGTTGAATCAGAGACATATGAAATGGGTTGAGTATTTGCAGAGTTACACATTTATGATAAAGCATAAGAGTGGCGTCACTAACTGAGTTGCTGATGAATTGAGTAGATGGAGATCTTTGATGATAGAGATGAAAGTTGAAGTTCTTGGTTTTGATGAGATGAGATATTCTTATGAGTTTGACCCTAATTTTTCTAAGCCATGGAGAAAGTGCAGAGCACCTATTCAAGATCAAAAAAATACTAAATGGGATGAATATTTTATTCAGGAAGGTATGTTGTTTAAAGGTATTCAGTTGTGTATACCAAGAGGAGTAATGAGAACTTATCTGATAAAAGAAAAACATAGTAGTGGTTTGGCTGGACATTTTTGTATTTATAAAACATGGAATTTTCTTAAGGAGAAGTACTATTGGCCGTAGTTGTATAAAGATATTCAAAAATTTGTAAAAAGTTGTGGAATTTGTCAAGTTGCAAAAGAAGTAAGAATAATGGATTGTATACACCGATTGTTGTTCCTGAGAAACCTTGGATTGACATTAGTATGGACTTTTTTCTTGGCTTATCGAAGACAGTAGGAGGTAATGATTCTATATTTGTTGTTGTGGATAGATTTTTAAAAATGGCACATTTTATAACTTGTAGAAAGACATTAGATGCAGTACATGTAGCAGATCTTTTCTTTAAGGAAATTGTCAGATTGCATGGATTACCGAGGAGTATTATCTTTGACCGAGACTGTAAATTTTTTGGGTATTTTTGGAAAACCCTTTGTTAGAAATTTGGCACTAAGTTGAAATATAGTTCTACATTTCACCCACAAATTGATGGAGAGATTGAAGTTGTGAACAAAAGTTTGGGAAATATTTTTAGATGCTTAGTTGGAGACACACTGAGTAATTGGGATTTTGTTTTGGCACAAGCAGAGTTTGCATACAATAATTCAATGAATAGGAGTACTGGAAAGATACCATTTGAGATTGTGAATGGCACACAATTGAGAGGAATATCTAATTTGAGAAACATTACTTATGAGAATAAGAAAAGTGTTGAAGGAGTAAAGTTTGCTGAGTACATGAAAACATTACATGAAGATGTGAAGTTGAAACAGGAAGATAGTAATCGGAAATACAAAGATAGAGCTGATAGATCAAGAAGATATAAAACTTTTGATGTTGATGATGAAGTGATGGTTCATTTCAAGAAAGGTCGATTTCTTGTTGGAACATATGGGAAACTAAAGATGAAGAAGTTTTCACCTTGCAAGATTTTGAAGAAATTTGACAGTGGAAATGCATTTGAGATTGAGTTACTTGAGGACATGGAACTATCACCAATTTTCAACATTAATGACTTGTATGAGTATCATGAACCTGATGAAGAAGTAATAGTACTGATAGAATATCCTAAGAAATAGAACAATGAAGTTGAATAGATTTTGAAGGAAAGAGTTGGCAAGAGTACAAGAGGAAAATATTATATGGAATATCTGGTAAAGTGGAAGAATAGACTGATGGAAGATAGTTCTTGGATTTCATAGTTTGAGTTAGATGTAGCTCAGACCAAACCTACCAAATGATTCAGAGAATCATTTGAAAATAACCCCAGGTGTCTGATGCGAGAGCATCTTGGGTCCTTGGATATCTTGTGTCACCAAAAATAATTTGGAGTTTCTTTGTGTTGCTCAGTTTTTTCCTTGACTGAGTTGGTCAGTATCTGGTCAGTTTCCTTTGGTTACCAAGTGTGGTCAGTTATCTCCTCGGTGGTCAGTTGTTTCAATGGCACTCTACATTACCTGTCTGCTGCTTGGTTATGTTGCTCACCGATGAGTTTAGTTTTATTTCCTCTTGTGGCTGACTTGTGCATTTATATTGGATCATAGATTTAATGTTGGAATCCATCATTGGAAAGCCTATGGTCCCATATCTAACCTTTCCTTTCATTAATTATGGATCTAAAGGCTGACTCAGTTCGGTAGCTTCTTGTATAAATGTAGTTGTTGGTTTAGAGTTTAGGAGGCAATTTTTGTATAGGAGTTGGTAGAAGATAGAAGTAGAGATTTTGAAAAATCCTCGCATGTTTGAGGACTTCTATGATTCATTATAACATCTAGCCCTAACTGGGAAGGCCTTACAACCTGGCATGTATCATTCTATTTGATGATAATATATGAAAGATCTGGCATTCTCTCTCTCACTATTGTTGTTTGTTGCTTCCGCATGTTTTAAGTAGGCTTGGATCATTAGGGTGCACCATTTTTTGGCCCCTCTTGCTCCTTTCCTTGCCTTAATGCATGCCTCTTGTAGGCATGACAAGGATTCAAAAATACTGGAGGAAGAAGACCACCCACAACACAAAAACTGACACGAAACCTCCTCAAAAATTGGAAAATGAACTAGGGAAATAGGAAGGGAAATACAAAATTAAAAGGAAATATTTATAAATATCTTACAAGATTAAAACTTTACTTGGTGGCCCCAAGCCACCAAAATAAAATCAAAACCCTCCTGAGTCAAAGGTTTGATTTTCATCCACATATGTAACCTACCACCTAAAAGTGTCATGATCATCTTGCTGCGAACAAATGTGGATATTTATGGGCCTGAGAATGAAACTACAATCATCACTATCCATGCTCTTCTAGTCACAACCATTATCATACTCATGCTCCAAGAAGTATGGGTCATTATTTAATTCTTCTTGATGATTGGAAATAAAAAATTTATCTAGTAATGCATCATAATATAAAACATAATGACCATCATGCATTACTACAAAATTACTTGGCTGAGAAGGACTTGGATCCTCAGATTTACCTTTATGCATTTCTTTAGCCACTGAGAAACTTGGTTCCTCCATGATATCTTCATAAAATGGATCATGAACCAAGTGAAGGTTTCTTTCATACATTTTGTGACAGTGGGACAACTAATCTGCTTCATCATTTTCATCATAAGATTTTCTATACCAATCATTGAAGACAAATTCCTCAATATAGTCACCTTCACTATCATATTTGGCAAGAAAAGGAAAAGGATATGAACAAGAAACTTTCTCATCATTGGAATCTTTATGAAATGAAAACACATTGTCATGGCCTTCAATTTCTTCTTTTGCAGAGTCACTACATGAGTAGAACTCTAGTAAACATGGATCATCTTCATCACTTTGAACACCCACCTCATTATCAGTGTCATAGGATATGTCAAAGGGGGGACACAAATCAAAGTCCATATTAGGTGCATACCTTTGGAATTCATCAGTGAAGAGTGCTAAAATATTTTCATTGCTCAATGGACTTTGGATTCTATTATCATCTTCATTGGCCTCACCCCTAGTGCTGCAAACATCATCCTTGTCTGAAACAAGGAGCAAAATATCTGGACTCCAATCATCTTGTGTAAAGAAAAGACTACAAGAATCATCATCTGCATCATATTCATTTTCTTTCCCTTCACACAAAACATCCTCATACTAGGACAAGAAGGTTGCCTCCTCATGCTAATAAGAAGAAAAATCTGCAGACATATTGCAAATATTATCAACCTCAAATTCATCTTCAACATCCTCATATGCATTGACCTTGAATTCATCATCATAATCAATACTCTTTGCATAATGAGAATCAACATCAAAACAACTAGCCTCTTCATGATCAACACAAAGAACTACCAGTTCCCTCAATTTCTTGTACTCCTCTAACTGCCAAATCTCAGCACTGTGATCTGCAATTTTCTTCTTGAGAGTAGTAATTTTGGTGAGAAGATTTTGATAATCAGTATCTTCGATGGTGGGATCAATAGAGATAGTAATGTCTTGTACTTTATCCTCATTCTTTTCTTCATACACATCCATATCAGCTCCTTCATCAAAATGTTCTATAAATGTTTCTCTTAATACATCCCAAGAAGGGATTGAACATGAAGGAAGGGATAAGAAAAAATCCCTTGCATTATGTGAAAGAGACTACACAAGAAACCTCATGGCAACATCTTCTTGCTCAACATCTATTTCACCAAAAAAACCCATTAGATCATATACATACTAGCTTGCCAAAACTAATACATTAACCATGAATCTTGGCAAGCCCTCTCCATCCTCACTAGAAAACTCATTAGGGGCACCTTCAATGTCATCCAAACTAAAAGGAATGCATTCCTCCATAAGTAACTTCCTACTAATACTCATCCCTTTATACTAGTGTCGAACACTTGATAGGGAAACATTTTTTACACTTGATTTTCATAAAAATGTTGCATATGAAAATCAATGTACCTGGAAGTACTTCAATTGAAACTTAGCTTGTTGACTGGGAAGTCACTACCTCCTTTGTATCTCCATCAGGTTCTTTGCTTTGTAGAGTCACTACCTCCTTGAAGAGGACAATATTGCACTTATTTTTGTATCTCCTTCTAATTAACATAAAACTTAACTAGGATTTCATAGACTATTTATCAAGAACTAAACTAATCAAATAGAGAACTCAGAGTCACCACCCACACTTAGTGAGAAGATTTAAAATATTTGAATCTGACTCTATTCCTTCAACCAGAATCTGAGAAGATCCACCAAATCAAGGAAACCACTATCATAAACTTGTTTTCATTTAATCCTTCCCCAGTAGAGTCACCATTTTGTTGGTTCCTTTTTACCACACTATCATATTTACAATCCAATTGACAAAGTAATGTCACTAACTCCCAATAACCACTCCAAATCTGACAAGAAAAAAGGCCAATTAACAAGGATCAAAAGAATGATCCTCCTACACTTTGAGCTCCACATCACTCAGGTGGGTCTACTATTAGGAATGAATGCTAAAGCCTTTGGTAGTCATTCTATAGCAATGGTTGTTGCATTCATGACTATGATTGTCATTGATGTCAACACAGTGTTATTCTGGAGTTTAGCAAAGAAGCAGGCACAATTTTGTTTTACGCACATGTTATATTGAAAATTGAGTTATGCATAATTGATGGTATGTTCTTTGGTGTGTTATTGGCCTATGGTTAAGAGTGCAAAAGGAAATTTATTTATTCATGAAATTTATAAGCATTTTGGTGGAAGCAGTATTCTGGCAGTGTTCCCGAGTAGCGGTTTTTGGTAATCGGAGGATATCTCCTAACCGGGATGGAATCTAATTTTTCATAGTTAAATACAAGTTTGAGACTCATTTCTGGTGATGTGGTTCATATCACAAACTTTGAGGTCACATGATTGGAAAGTTATTGTATCTAGAAGCTGACAGTTTTATGTAATTTTTATGTAGCATGTTGAAATTATTATTTTGTATTTGGATGCCGAATCATTTGTAATAAAGGAAGGAATTTTTTCCTTGTTATGAAGGGATTGTAATAGTTGTGATAGGAAATTGTGAAAGTTGTGATGCGAATGTATGCATGAAGTGAAGAAAAGAGCTAATTCAGTGATGAAGGAAGACTTGTAAAGTACAGAGATCTGGATTTCTGATCTTGTATAGCAGAGAGTGTGGTTTTGGCATAGTGTGAAGAAGGTAACATATTTCATATTATTCTATTGAATAATCCTAAGATCTATTGGATAGTGAGTTCAGAGATCTTGCCTTGAAGCTGTTTGGGTAGTGGGTCCTTCTGTCTTCCATAACTCCTAACAGGGTTAGAATCTTTTAACAGGGATTCAAAATCTCCTAACAAAGATTCATATGTATTGAATGTATTTCATAAGACTCCTAATAGGGTCCATCCTTTCACAAAGAACATTCATATTAGTGCATCATTTTGTGGGCATCATTCCCATCGGGGTTTACTCTTTGATCAAGAGGTTCCCTAGTTAACATATCATGTTTTATTGTGTGTTTATGATTATCTTTCTATGTTTGGTTACTACATTGATTATATGGTTTAAAGTTGTTGAAGTTGATATTGAAGTTGATAAATGGTTTAATTATCAGATAACTAATTCACCCTCCCCCCCCCCCTCTTAGTTATCCTGGTGGTCTTTACTTTCTAACAATTGGTATCAGAGTGACAGGTCCTTGAAAGAGAAGTTTAAAAAATTAAGGAGATCCATGGAAAATTTTAGGAAAGAAATCCCTAAGTTTGATGGAGTAAATTTTGACAACTGGAAAGAAAAGATGAAGACACATCTCTTGTGTTTAGGACCAGGTTATTGGTTGATTACAAAGAATGAAAGGACTAAAATTGAAGAAGACAATCTTGAAACAAGTACTAAAGATGAGGTAGATCTATTCATGTGTAACATACTTGCAAGAGAAGCACTTTTATTAGCACTTCCAGAGAATGAATACAGTCAGGTAAAAGGTTTAACTAGATCTCATGATATTTGGAAAGCTTTACATTCTACTTTTGAAGGTGATAAACATGCAAAGAAAGCTAGGTTACATAATTGGATTTAACCATTTGAAGACATAAGAATGATGGAAGATGAATCTGTTAGAAGCTATATTGGTAGCATGCCAGAAATTGTTAAAGGAGTAAAGTCTTATGGAGGTGAAAAGACAAAGAATGAAGTAATATGGAAGATTTTGAGAACATTGACACCGGTATTCAAGAAGACTACACAAATGATTGAACAAGTGATACCTTGTACACCAAACTTTTCAAGAGAGACTCTTCTTGGAAGATTGGAAGCAATAGAGATGAATTTGAGATTATCAGGAGAACTACCTAGAGTGGAGACAGCATTCAGTGCTCTTAGCATTAGACTACTTTGTCTAGAAGTAAAGTGTGAATGGAGATAATGCTAGCAGTAGCAGATCCAAATCTGATGAAGATAAGAAGATTGAAGAAGGTATTGCCTTGCTTGTGAAAAGAGAACTAGATGGTAAGAAAATCTTTAAATGTTGGAAATGTCAAGAATATGGTCATTTTGCATCTAAGTGTCCTAAGAGAGTTAAGAAGTATAGGAAAAATTTTAAGCCTAGAAGATCTAAACAATGTTATTATGCAAATGATGAAGAAATTGAAGTAGGAATTGAAAGACATTTGAGTGACAATGATAATGATAACTTTGATGACATAGGATTTGTAGCAATTAAGGAAGAAAATTTTAAATCTAATGTTAAGGAAGAGAAATCCTTAGTTTCCCAAGTTGAAAAGAAAGTTGATTGGATTATAGATAGTGATTGTTCACATCATATGACTAGTGATAAAGGAAATTTCATAAAGTTTAACAATTATGATGGAGGATTTGTTAGAGTTGGTAACAATGCACCTTGTTTGATTAAAGGTATAGGATCTATTACTCTTGATGGAAAGACTAATATTGATGATGTTTACTTTGTTGATGGATTCAAACATAATCTTTTAAGTGTTGGATAGTTAGTGGATAAAGGATATCAAGTTTGGTTTACTGAGAAAACTTGTGTGATTAAGGATAAAGATGGAAATGTAATTGGAATTGGATCTGGAACTAGAGGTAATGTATTTCAGTTGAACCCTACTGAGATGACATGTTTGATGACTAAGATTGATGACAGTTGGTTATGGCATACAAGGTTCTATCATATAAACTTTGATAATATTGTGAAAGTAAGTTCTACACTTGCAGTAAGAGATTTACCTAAGATTATGAAGCCTACTAACATGATTTGTAAGGAATGTGTGATGGCTAAGCAGAAAAGGAGTTCATTTCCTAACAAGAAGTTCACATCTACAGAAAAGTTAGAGATTGTTCATACAGACTTGAGCAGTCCTACTAAGACTAGAGGATTCTATGGAGAAAGGTATTTTATGATTCTTGTTGATGATTTTACAAGAATGATGTAGATTGCATTTTTGAAAGAAAAATCTGAAGCATTTGATAAGTTTAAGGTCATGAAGAATAAAGTTGATAATGAATCAGGAATGAGGATTAAATGTTTGAGATCTCATAGAGGTGGAGAATTTACATCTAAAGAGTTTAACATCTTTTGTGAAGTAAATGGTATAAAGAGATAGTTTTCAGCCCCTAGAACACTTGAACAAAATGGTATTGCAGAAAGAAGGAACAAATCAGTGACTGAAGTAGCAAGAGCTATGTTGTTTGAAGGTGATTTGGCAAAGACATTTTTGAGAGAAGTAGTGAATACAATAGTATATACAATGAACATAGTACAAATTAGAGCAGACACAGAAAAGACATCTTATGAATTGTGGTTTGGACATGCACCCTCAGTTAAGTATTTTAGAATTTTTGGAAGAAAATGTTATATTAAGAGAGATGATGATATAGGAAAGTTTGATCCTAGAAGTGATGAAGGAATTTTTCTTGGATATTATTTGAAAAGAAAATCATATAGATGTTACAATAAGAGAACTAAGACTATTGTTGAAAGTGAAAATGTAAAAGTTGAAGAGAAGTTTAAAATTTAGGAAAGAATTCTTGATTATGAATCTGATGAAGGAAATAACCCTTAGCCTAACATTGAAACTACTGAACAATTTTTTGAGACTGATAGCAAATTGTTGAATGAAAGTCATGTTGAAGAACACAGAGAAGAATCTAGGGAAGAATCTACAGTTGAAGAAAGATCAGTGAATATGACACCTAACAAGTATATATCAAGACATCATCCTATTGAACAAGTGATTGGAAGTTTGGATAGAGGAGTTATGACTAGAAAGAAGGTACATTTATGTTTGATTTCTCAAATTGAACCTAAGTCTACTAATGAAGCTTGTGAAGATGAACATTGGATTAAAGCTATGAAAGAAGAATTGGATCAGATTGAAAAGAACAAGACATGGGAATCGGTCTCTAGACCTAAAGACAAAAATGTGATTGGAACTAAATGGGTATTCAGGAACAAGATGAATGAACAAGGAGAAGTAATTAGAAACAAAGCAATATTGGTATGTAAGGGATACTCATAGAAAGAAGGAATTGACTATGAAGAAAATTTTGCCCCTGTAGCAAGACTTGAAGCAGTAAGAATATTTTTGGCTTATGCAGCATTTAGGAAATTCAGAGTGTATCATATGGATGTGATGTCAGCATTTTTGAATGGTGAATTAGAAGAAGAAGTCTACATTAAGCAGCCTGAAGGTTTTCCTTTGACTTAAGAAGGAGACATGGTATGTAAACTAAAGAAAGCATTGTATGGACTAAAGCAAGCACCTAGAACTTGGTATGCTAGATTAGATAAGTATTTGTTAAAGTTGGGATTTACAAAAGGAATAGTTGATAGCAACTTATATACAAAAGAAATTGAGAATGGATTGTTAGTTTTGGTTATTTTTGTTGATGACATTATTTTTGGAGGAGAAGATGAAGCTAGTGAAAAATTTGCTGATGAAATGAAGATAGAATTTGAAATGACTATGATTGGAGAAATGAAATACTTTTTGCGATTACAAATAACAGAAAACAAAGATGGTATCTTTGTAAGTCAGAAAAAGTACTTGAATGATTTGTGGAAAAGATTTGGTATGGATAATTGTGAACCAGTTGGAACACCTATGGTTACAGGACATAAACTATCTAGTAAGATGAGACACTAGCAGTTGAGAAAAAGAAATGCAAATCTGTGATTGGTGGATTGCAGTACTTGACACACACTAGACTAGATATACAAAATTCAGTTGGAATGGTAGCAAGATTTCAAGCTGAACCTAGAGAGTCACATTATGCAGCAGTAAAGAGGATGTTGAGATATCTTAAAGGCACAATGGACTATGGATTGTGGTATGAAACTTCTAATGATTTTACCCTATGTGCATATAATGATGCTGATTGGGGAGGCAGTGTTGATGATAAGAAAAGCACCAGTGGTGGAGCCTTTTTTCTTGGAGGAAGATTAGTTTCTTGGTTGAGAAAAAAGCATAATTGTATCTCATAGAGTACAACAAAAGCAGAATATGTAGCAAAAGTAGAATATGTATCAGCAACAAACAATTGTAATCAGATAATTTGGATGAAGCAGATGTTGATGGACATTGGAATCAAGTTTGATGAGCCTATTGTCATACATTGTGACAATAAAAGTATAGTTAGGATTTCTAAGAATCCTATTTTACATTCTAAAACAAAGTATATAGAGATCAAGTATCATGTTGTAAGAGAGAAAGTTGTAGATAAAGAAGTCAGACTGGAGTACATAAGCACAAAGGAGCAAATAGAAAATATATTTACAAAGCCTTTGCCTAAGGATACATTTGAGTATCTGAGAGGTATGCTTGGGGTTATGACCCAACCTACTTTTGAGTAATGATGTAGTTGGTTGCATCCATCTAGTGGAATATGGCCCTATCTATTTTCTAGATTGGATGTTGGTACTTCCTCTATGGGGGAGTATGTGTATCTGAACTGAGTCATTAAGGACTCTAGTGAATATTTTTTCTGAACAATGTCTTTTGACATTGAGCTATTGTTTAACATAGTGATAGAATTTTTTCCATTCATGTCAATGGGGGAGAGAATCGTGAAAAAAATTGAGGAACTACATTTGTTGGAGAGATTGAATAGGATAACGAAGAAAGATTTGATTGATGAAGAGCAGCAAAGCAGTTGAGCAACAATGATTGGATTTGTGGAACATTGGATGTTTTTCATCTATGTTGCCATCAATGCCAATGGGGGAGATTGTTAGGAATTAATTATAAAGCCTTTGGTAGTCAGTCTGTAGCATTGGTTGTTGCATTGATGACTATGATTGTCATTGATGTCAACACAGTGTTATTCTGGAGTTTAGCAAAGAAGAAAGCACAGTTTTGTTTTACGCACATGTTATATTGAAAGTTGAGTTATGTGTAGTTGATGGTATTTTCTTTGGTGTTTTATTAGCCTATGGTTAAGAGTGAAAAAGGAAATTCATTTATTCATGAAAGTTATAAGCATTTTGGTGGGAGTAGTATTCTGGCAGTGTTCCTGAGTAGCGGTTTTTGGTAATCGGAGGATATCTCCTAACCGAGATGGAATCTGATTCTATGAAATTAAAAGGAATTTTGAGACTCATTGGTGGTGACATGGTTCATAGTGAAAAGTTTGAGGTCACATGATTGGAATGTTATTGTATCTGGAAGCTGACAGTTTTATGTAATTTTGACGTAGTGTGTTGAAATTATTATTTTGTATTTGGATGCTGACTCATTTGTAAATATTTGAGTGTGGTATAAAGGAAGGAATTTTTTCCTTGTTATTATGGTATTGTAATAGTTGTGATATGAAATTGTGAAAGTTGTGATGCGAATGTATGCATGAAGTGAAGAAAAGAGCTAATTCAGTGATGAAGGAAGACTTGTGAAGTACATAGATCTAGATTTGTGATCTTGTATAGCAGAGAGTGTGTTTTTGCTATAGTGTGAAGAAGGTAACATATTTCATATTATTCTATTGAATAATCCTAAGATCTATTGGACAGTGAGTTCAAAGATCTTTCCTTGAAGCTGTTTGGGCAGTGGGTCCTTCTATCTTCCATAACTCCTAACAAGGTTAGAAGATTTTAATAGGGATTCAAAAGCTCCTAAAAAATATTCATATGTACTAAATGTATTTCATAAGACTCCTAATAGGGTCCATCCTTTCACAAGGAACTTTCATATTAGTGCATCATTTTGTGGGCATCATTCCCACTAGGGTTTACTCTTTGATCAAGAGGTTCCCTAGTTAACATATCTTGTGTTATTGTGTCATTGTGTATGATTATTTTTCTATGGTTGGTTACTACATTGATTATATGGTTTAAAGTTGTTGAAGTTGATATTTAAGTTGATAAATGGTTTAATTATCAGATAACTGATTCACACCCCACCCCTCCTCTCAGTTATCTTGGTGGTCTTTACTTTCTAACATATACCTCATCTGCACACACACAATTTCTTGTGACAAACAATAGGCCTATATATATATGACTTTGGAATAGCTTTCAGACCCATATTGGTATCCTATACCTCAATGTTCACCAAGTCTTATGAAATAACCTACTTGTATAGAATGAGCCTGAAAACTAGAAACTACTACTAACTCCCCCTATCAACATGAAAGGGAAAATAATTTTATTTGATTGATTTTTTTGGGTTGAATGGACCCCTGAAATACCCCAAGTCTCTCATAGACTAGTGCCTTATCCAATGGGCAAAAGAGTCAAATAGATCATTGCAACAGAGAGATATGAATGAAGAAGATAATACATTCTAATATGTTGATTCCTTACACCAAACATACACCATTGATTAGATCCTACTTAGAAGTCCACTTGTGTACCCAGATATGTAATCACCTATTCAAATGATTTTAACCCTCCCCTTAGAAGAGACCTAGGAACAAGAAATAAATTAATCAGCATCTACTCAAAGAAAAGTTTGAGATATCTTTGATATCCTAACTCATACACATCTGAAAACTAGTCCTAAACTCAGTTGTTTCTATGAAAACAACTCTATTGCAGACATCTTGGAAATACAATAGAAATACTAAAACACCCTTGATGCTCTAATCAACAAGTTCAAGAATTAAATGGAGACAATCTGATAGTAGTATAAAAATATTGAGATCTTTTTCATAAGACAAACTGTTACAACTTATATTATATTCTCAAAGATAGAAAGGAGAGAGGGAACACCCTATATGTAGAGAAGAAAGCAATATATTTACTCAAAGAAAACCATTCATGGAACCAGCCCTTAATATTATAGAGAATCAGGAACCCTTCAAGGTTACCAAAAAATGGAACCCTTCTAAATGATCTTGGAAATCCTTATAAAAGATTGCAACAACCTAAAGATTATTTAGGGAAAAATTAGGTCTACAACTACAAGGTACAACAAGAAATGAAAGAAATCAAGAAAGCTTGGAAACCAAGGAAGATCAGATCAAATTTGATTGTTCAATTATTTTGGTTTCATCGTCAACAGGCTGACTGCAAATACAATTTGAACCAATTTCTTATTGTAGGCAAAACAAAATTCAATGCTAGAACCAACCAAAAATAGACCTACATGAATCATAGCATGGAAACAATTTTGACATCCAACAAACCTAAGCCACCCTTGTCAAATAAAAGTCCTTTGCATTAACTCAGCATGGCACCCACGAAAACAAAATCAGCATGCGATGGCCACCAATATCTTCTTTATAATTTCTTTACCTGCAATCATCCCAGAACAATAAATTTGATCTACCCTTGTCGTATCTATTTCACTATTTAAAACTCTATAGAGAAACTCTAGCAAAAGATTCAAATCCTAGCAGCAACGACTAGTTGATCAAATTTTAAATGTGGGCATTGATCTATCTATTTCCTGAAAAATTGAGCCTTTCTTGTTAATCAACACAATAGTTAATTTAGCTTTGAAAACTCTAGCCACATCATCATATCTCAGTATATAATCATAATTGAGTACCTCAGCATGACCTGGCAATGTGGACCCACTGCTTTATCAATCTTAATCACTTGGAAGATCAGATGGTTGTTGCAAATCCACAATCACTACCCCTTGAGCATAATTCCTTTGTGTCATCATGACCTCCATAGATCTTCCCTGACTTTTACTACACTTTATCTTTTAACCACGACCAACCACCCTTAACCCTTAGTCATCTGGAGATCATGTGACTGAAGGCATTCTCCGAGTTGATTAATACTAACCTTAACCTTGGTCTGGTCTGGAGATCATGCGAATAAAGAATTCACATAATCTTGCAATCTTTCCTTAACCCTTTGTTCCATCTAGCGAACAAGTGACCACCACCTGATCATATCTTCATCAACTACCCAGATTCTATCTCTAAGTGTTTAAACTTTAACTCAAGCTTGATCATGAGAGCAGGGGACCAAAGCATTCGCTAGATCTTAGAAAATTTCTCCTAACCTTGGTTACATCTAGAGAACATGAGATAACCTTTATTTTCTAAGTTGCCAAATAAAAACCTTAACCTTAGTTATATCTCAAGATCAAACACTGATCGTTGATCTTTTATGCATCATCCATGGCTATCGCTAAATCACCAAGCCAATAACTAAACTCACCTTATATCAAGTGATTTAGTGAACAAAGGGAAAAATTGACTTTCATTTAACTATGATTAGACTTGGAAATCACATGAATAAGCATTCTCTAAGTTGCTAGACAAATGCTTGAGCTTGGGTTATATCATGAGAACACGTGAAAGCCTCAATCGCCAGATCACAGAATAGAAACTTAACCACCTAGGACTAACCCTTTGAATTAACCTAAGCCCATCTAGAGATTATATGAACAAGGACTTCATTGAATCTCTTAATCATTTTCTTAACTGGGGATAGGTCATGAGAATCTAGACAATCTCCAAAATAATCTCCAAGTCCCTGGATCTTTTCTTTACCCTGGGTTACATCTAGAGAATCAGTGCCAGTGACCAATCTTCATCTGCATCTACGGTCCTCATTCAATCTCATAATGTTTCATGACTTGAACAGATCATCTAGAGAATCAGTGACTGAAGGAAAGAATAACTACTCACCAGGTTGCTAGATGTTAAGCCACTAACTGCCAGGATCATGAGATCACACGACCACTATATTCATTGGATCGCCATATAGATACTTAACTACTCAAACTTGGAAATAAGACATGTGCATAAAGGGGATTTAAGTGGCTAGGAAAAGGTAATGAAGAAATAGACTTGTACAGGGTTTTTGGACTTGAAACATTTTCATGAAGCCTTAGGACATGGATAAACCCTATTTCACAGACCTTAAAATATCCATATCTTTCTATTTTTTGCACATTAGGCCATGCATTCTGAACTAGAGCTTGGACACACCATAAAATATCCCTAGCGAAGGTCACAATCTATAAAACATCATAAATCTTCTTCGTAAATCAAAACAAGTTTGCAGGTAGGGCAAGGTAACTTTCCTAGGGATTTCACAAGATAAGACCATTTTCTTTAGATTTCTTGCAACAACAGGAAAAATGGCCTAACATGAACTATCACATAACTCTATGAAAACTAAATCTCTGAATGACCAAAGGAGTCCAACCAAACATCCAGTGAGGCATGAACATGTAAGATAGATTTGAATCATCCTCACTCTAGGACTCACAACTAAGTTAAGATCACCATCAGACTTGATCAATTTCGTAAAGCATACACCTCTAGTAATTCATCCTACCTAGATGAGGTTGGATAATAAATCCCTCATTCATATAAATGTGTAGACACCTAAAAATCCATTGGTAAATAAAAGTATTTTTATTTTCCAAAAAACCCTGATGACATCATCATTTGTTAATTAATTAATTTATTATTATGCCATTAATTCATGCTATCTTAATTAAAAACATTTAATTAAGGAATCCCCTCCAAAAATATTTAAATCCAATTTCAACATCATTTCCCCTAATATTTGTTAACTATTTAATAAATTGACCAAATCATTTATATAAATGAAATATTTATTTAAATCCCTCAAAACCCTAAAAATATTCTAGAAAGCCCTAATCCCTTCTAGACTTTTGTAAACTTTCCTAAACCCTTCCTAAACCTTTTTAGAGGGTGATTCCTACCTTTTTTAGTCTAAACCCTCAACTTTTGACTATTGGGTCGAACCCCTTCATTAATGAGCCTTACAGACTCATTAATAGCCTCTTACACACCCATTGAAGGCTCTTACAAGACATGAGTGAACACCTATGTCTTCTCTTACACTTTGGTCCTGTTGCACACTTCCCTAGTATTTCTCACACATGTGTGAGAAACATTAACCCTTGCCCATCTAACCTTACCCCTAACTCAATCCCATACTCTACCCCAAACCTTACCTCTGACCCTAACACCTCTTCATAAGCCAAGCCCTTGGATTAAAACCTATAGATGCCCATACTTATAAGAGAAAATAATCAATTCATCTTTCATTTCATAGTAGTGTTATATGTTGGCAATTTGGCTGAGTTGGTTACATAGATGTTTTCATTATGGAAACATATGATCTACATGAAGACCACATAGGTCAGACAGCTAGTATGTCAGAGTGCAATAAAAAATTGTCTAAGTATGAGACAATATGTTTTTACCAGTGAACCTGAAGATAGTTTTTGTTTACAATGTTGACTTGAGTAAGTTCATTGCTTTCCCACTTGAATATAGAATCTATGGTAACTATTGAAGACTCATCTCAGAGTGCAAGTCAGTACGACATGTGTGGAAGAAGTTATGACAGTTTTTCTAAAGACAGTGTTAGGCCGACAGGACAAAATATGAAGACATAATTGATAAAGAGTTAAGGGATTATTTTGTTTATCAAAATAATGACTTAACAATATAAAGGGATGAAATCCTAGATGTTAACCCTTGGGTAAAGCTATTTTGTAATATGATAGCTGACTGAAAAGTTATTAGCCTTAATAACTTGTATAAATGTAATTGTAAATTGTAAGAAGGTGAATCATGATCAAGAAATGATATGATGCGAGATATATGATGTATATGTAATAGAGATAGTGAAAGAGAAGTGAAGAGATATTGATGCAAACAGTATAAGGTTATGTACCTTGACTTACTTTTTTAATCAGTAAATATTGTACATTACTTGTTTGGGCAGTGCGCTCATCTGGTAATCACTTTTTGTACTACCAACTCCTAACAGGGATGAGGCTTATAACAAGGCCTATAGTCCCTTAATTAGGACTGAGACACTATATTCATGTAATAGACTCCTAACAGGGTCAACATCCTTAACAAGATACTTTTTATTAGTGGATCTTTGTGGGAACCATCCCCACCGGGGTTTTCCCTTGGCCAGGGTTTCCTCGAGAACAAATAATGTGTTATGAGTTCTTTAGTTTTATTGCTATCCATTTTTTTTAGCTTCTTATGTTATGCATGTGTTAAGATAATCTGTTATATCCATAATTTGGAAAAATTTAAAGTTTGTAGAATACTGATTCACCCCCCCTCTCAGTATTCCCTATTTCTAACAATTGGTATCAGAGCTAAGTTACTTGGAAAATAATTAATCAAGGAAAGCCTAGCAGCTTGAGTAAGATCTCTATGGATATGAATCAACTATAGAAAAATCTTGAAGAAGCTCTTGAATAGATTGATATGCTTACTGATGAAAGAGATACTCTGAAAAGAAAATATGATGATGCAAAGAACCTCATTGAGAAAGTGAAAAATAAATTGGAAGATCTTAAATCTAAAAAGGAATACGAAATTCACATTGAAGATTATGATGACAACTTAGAAAAAGAAAATGAGATCCTTAAGCATGAACTGAAGATAAAAAATTTGAAGCTAAGTCTGAAAGATGGAAATAGCAAAAATGAAGCAAATCTAAAATCTAAGAATGAAAGGCTAAAGACCGAAAATGAAGGACTAAAATCTAAACTTGGTAAAGTAACATTTGAACTTGAGAGATTCAATTTGCAGTATGCTAAACTTGAGAAATACAATGCAATAATGAAAAGAGAACTAACTCAATCTAAGCAACAACTTGAAAGGCTATATTCAACTAGTGAGAAGATTAATGAACAAATATCTTATCAAAAACCATTCTATGATAAAATTGGTCTTGGATTCAACACTTTTAAAGAAAATGAAGAAAGCAAGGAACCAAATCTGAAAATATCTGAAAGTATAGATGGGAAGAAGTCTGAGGAGACTAAGAAATCTGAAGATACACCTAAGGAAGAAGAATCACCTAAGCAAGAGGAATCACCCAAAGGTATGCAAAGAGAATTCAAAGGTAGATATTTTTCTTGTAATATTATTGGTCATATGAAGAGAGATTTCACAGGTAAGCAATTCAAACCTCTTAATGGTTATTCTTATAATTGTCATGGTTTTGGACATAGAGCTATTGAATGCAGGAAACCTAAATTTATTGAGAATAATAATAGTAGTAGAATGTTTAGGAATACTAACAATGCAAATGAGAAACCTACTGAAGATATGAATAGAAGAAATGGAGTAGTCTATTCTAGATGCAACAAGGTTGGACACATTGCTAGAAATTGTAGATCATAGATCAATCAGCCTGGACCAAGATATGGAAACAATGGAATTGTTTGTCAGATATACAACAAGATTTTGCAAAATGAACAATAGAGTTTTTCATCCTAACCCTAACCCTAGAAGTCATGCAAGAAGAAATGAAGATGCAAGTAACAGTCAGAAAGGATGTTGTAGTAATTTAGATGAAGTGAATTTTATCAAAAGCATAGATCAAGGAGACATATTTAGCACTGAAGGCAGTTATGAAGGTGAAGTATTAAAAGGTAAGAATGAATCTTTACCTTACCATCTCAAAGTACTTAATTGATGAAAATTGCAGTAGAATAGGAACTTAGATTAGTGTAGAAGTAGATATATGATGAATTGAGTCTTATGGAATTAATGCAAGGTAGTATATGATGTTCTAATGCTATGGTTAAGAGCACAAAGAAAAAAATTATGTTTTGCGAGATCGCAAGAAGTTTTAAGTTTTGCAGGTTAACAGAATCAACTTTTTAGAAAGAAGCGGCAAAAAAATTGAATGCGATGTCAAATCTAAGTGAGATTCAATTAATAAAAGGTCATGATCGATATTATTTGATCATCAAAGAGAATTCAAGTGTTAAGGAGATCAAAGAGCAATGATTGGAAGTATTTTCCAAGGATTTGGAGAATAATTTTGTGTCGAATCTACGCAAGCCCTAAATCCTGAAATTGAGGCATTTTACTTGGTAGATCTTTAAATCAGATAAGGAATTAGAGGAAAACATGGATGTTTCTTTGATTCACAATGTCAGAGATAAAAATAGACCTAAGATGAAATGGAACTAGTAGAACCCTTGGAAGATGATCCTAGGTTAGCTCTATCATCCGTACCAGAGGAAGTTTTATGTCTAGAGAATGTTAGAAGTTATCTTGGATGCAAACTAGAGACTATCAATGATAGTGATTTCACCAAGGAATATTAGAAGATCTACAATTAGGACATGTCATTAAGAGAAGGTTTTGAACATTTTAAAGATAATGAGATCATTAAGTATGCATTACAGTATGAATTTGATAATGAAGAATGTACTAAGATAATCCTAGGTAGAATTCATAATGGGAAGTTTTGGTTAGAAGATAGAGTGATAGATATCACAGTTGATTTGATTCATGAAGTTATTGGAATACCTAAAATTGGAGCCATTCCTTAAATGATAAGAACATGAGGAAAATAGTCATAGACAACACAAATTCATCCTATAATGGTAGAGGAATTATGATTAGTAAGATTCAACAAGATGATGTCAGATACTTCTGCAAGATCCTAACCACTAAGTTTTGTGCAAACTCAAGAGAGGATGGCATGGTAGCTAGAATGATACATGTAGCTTATCTGATGTGTGTTGATAAAGTACAAGTTGATATGTGTCAAATTTTGAGAATTCAACTATTTGAGAATTTGGAAAAGATTAAGAAGACTAAGTATACACAGTTTAGATTCTCATCCTTAATCACTTATATATTTTTTCATCTATTGAGAACATTTCCTTACACCATTGGAAATGACTGGAATGATGGCCAAACTAAAATGGAAAGGATTAACCTAGTGTATAGGAGGCATTTTATTGATAAAGTGAATGAGAGTGCAGTGTTGGTAATTAAGACATTTTAAGATTTAGTGTCTAGCAGATCAAGGATCCCACAGTCTCTTGTGGAGAAGTATAAAAATGAGATATGTTTCATGGTTGATATTGACTTTACTTACATTGAAGTAGTAGAACCTAGAACAAAGTTCATAGACCCTCTTGGCTATGAGATATCTGAGGTTGAGATAGAAAAGTATGTGAGCAGGTTACTTAAGTGCAAGATTTATACTCACTATAATAGGTTTGGAACCTTTGAGGATAACTTCAACTCTGCAAAGACCCTACTTGAAGAGAAGCAGTCAAAGAAAAGAGTTGAGAGTATTATCAAGAAAATTCTAAAAGATACAGGGATGACTGAGCATGAATTCTTGGTAGCCAAGCAAACAGCAGCAACAATCAAAGATATTGGACAAAAAGAAGTTTTGTTTGCTCCACCTCAATCATCAATTGTAGCACAACAAGAAGAAACATTAGTTAAGGTGAAAGTGGAAGAAACAAAGAAGGATCAAGAAGCAAGGATATCCACTAGATCCACCTCCTCCACACCTAACAAAAGAATCAAGGAGAGTGCTATTCGACCAGGTAAGAGGCAGAAAACATTGGTGCCACCAGTTGCAAGGAAAATTGTAGAAATCAAAGATGATGACACTTCTATTAAGAAGAAAACTTGGAAACCTAGAGTTGAGAAGGTTAATGAGCAGATCATTCAAGATGGAGACTTTACAAGAATGAATAAGTATTATGATCTCTATGATTATGCAGAGAGATTAAATGTGGAAAATATAGTGGTAAAGTATATGATTTTGTCTAATAAGAAGTTTGATATAATTCAGGGTAAGATACCTGATGACTTGTATAATAAACTTGTAAATAGGAAGAAGCGAGCATCAAAAGAGGACACAACTACTAGAGAAAAGCTTGTAAGAAAGCTTTGTGTTGTGAGAGATGAAGTACACTTTAGTAAAATTATGAAAGCTTTAAGCACCCATTTGAGAACCAAAAAGAGAACCATTCAGATTATGGGAGGTAGATATGAAGAAGTTAATACAAAAATAGAGCAAGCAATCATTAAGGTAATGTTAGAGAATGCTGGAGAATCATCAGTTGTAGCTGAATCCAAAGATCAAGCAGCAGAACAAGAAGAACAAGAGGACATTCCCTCTCCACTAGCCATACACATTGAGGACAAAGTCATGAATGTAGAAGGAACTAAGATCACCTTGGATAGTGATGATAACTTATTCAAGAATCTTGAAAACATTGTTGACAATTTGGCTTTTGAAGAGAAAGAGACTACCAAAGGAGAAGAGAAAATAGAGACCATAGTTGTAGAACCTAAAGTGACAAAAAAACTAGTACCTATTCCCACACAAGAAGATATCAGTCTTACACCTGAGACTGGAAAGAAAACTTAGATTGGATCTATGATTGAGAATTTGGGAAAGGAAGTAGATGATGATGATCATATGGAATTGATCACATATTTGAACAAGATCATTGGAAAGAATAAGAAAGTAAAGAGTCTTCAAGGATGCCCAAAGGAGCTTACTGATAAATTACAAGGCATTATTAATACACAGATTGAAAAAGATGACCCTCTGGAAAGAGGAAAGGAAGTAATGAACACTTTTGATAATGATTTTACAAACTTATCTGATATAGAAAAAGTGAAAGCTCATGCAGCTTATGAGGCCAAAACACTATTGAACATTAGTTAGAATATCAGGAATGATATCAATAACCTTGATATCTGTATAAAGGACTTGAGGAAGAATTTAGAAAGAGGTAAATCCTTGTACATTCAGTGTACAAAATCAGAGACCTTGGCAGCAGAGGAAGATCAGAAGATGAAGATGAAGGAAGCAAAAATTCAGAATGAAACAAACCTTCTTTCAAGCCCCAATGTGAAGGTATCTGATATTGAGAAGAAAATTCGTAAGATATATTGTGAGATCAAAATTTTGTAAAGATGAAAAGGATAGGAAAATGAAGAGATTCACTATTTTGAGGGAACACATTTCTATAAACTTGAGCACTATTGAAGGGCAATTGGAAGAATGTCTTTTAACAAAGACATCTTTTCAAAAGTTTAGCTTTGAGAATCTCCAAGCATGTGAGATAGCATCTTATGGATTGTGCACACTAGTCAGTGTGGTAGATTCTATTAAGAAATCATGGGAGAAAGAATTAGAGGCTATGAAGATCAATTTTGCAGATTGTGGTAGAAGCCTACCGGCTTTGCAATATTGAATTAAGGTATAACTTTTTGTGAACATAGTTTTGTTACCCTCCTTACCTTTTTTGTCATTTTTTTCAAAGGGGGAGAGATATATAGAAAAAAATTGTTAAGGATACATCTTCCTAGGGGGAGTACAGTATATAGAAAGGATTAATAAAGTCATAAGAACAATATACATATGTTTTGTATTATGACCACAATTTTTGAGATTTTGAAGTTGTAAGACTTAGCCAATTTTCTCATATGTTGCCACCAATGACAAAGGGGGAGATTGTTGCAAATTTGGCTGAGTTAGTTACATAGATGTTGTCATTATGGAAACACATGATCTACATGAAGATCGCACAGGTCAGAGAGCTAGTATGTCAGACCAAAATGCGAAATTGTCTAAGTATGAGATAGTATGTTTTTACTAGTGAACTTGAAGATAGTTTTTGTTTACGATGTCAACTGGAGTAAGTTCAGTGCTTCCACACTTTAACATAGACTCTATTGTGACTATTGAAGACTCGTCTTAGAGAAAAATTCATTAGGACATGTACGGAAGAAGTTATGATAGTTTTTCTAAAGACAGTGTTAAGCCGAGAGGACAAAATATGAAGATAGAATTGATAAAGAGTTAAGGGATTATTTTGTTTATCAAAATAATGACTTAAAAATATAAAGGGATGATATCCTAGATTTTAACCCTTGGGTAAAGTTATTTTGTAATATGATATCTGATTGAAAATTCATTAGCCTTAATAACTTGTATAAATGTAATTGTAAATTGTAAGAAGGTGAATCATGATCAAGAAATGATATGATGCGAGATATATGATGTATATGTAATAGCGATAGTGAAAGAGTAGAGAATAGATATTGATGAAAGTAGTATAAGTTTATTTACCTTGACCTACTTTTGTAATCAGTAAATATTGTACATTACTTGTTTGGGCAGTGGGCTCATCTAGAAATCACTTTTTGTACTGCTAACTCCTAATAGGGTTGAGGCTTCTAACAAGGCCTATAGTCCCTTAATCAGGACTGAGACACTATATGAATGTAATAGAATCCTAATAGGGTCAACATCCTTAACATGACACTTTTTATTAGTGGATTTTTGTGGGTACCATCCCCACTGGGGTTTTCCCTTGGCCAGGGTTTCCTCGAGAACAAATAATGTGTTATGAGTTTTTTAGTTTTATTGCTATGCATTTTGTTTAGCTTCTTATGTTATGCATATGTTAAGATAATCTATTATATCCATAATTGGGAAAAATTTAATGTTTTTAGAATACTGATTCACCCCCCCTCTCAGTATTCCTTATTTCTAATATTATAATGATAGATTGTTTCTAGATCTTAAGATTTTAGCATAATTGTTGATCTAGTTCATTTCATAGTTTCTTAAAACACATAATAGATTAGATAACATGGATTAACTTAGTCTCTTTCATATTTATGATTTTCACTTCATCATATCACATCTTCATTTGGATAAAATCAACTCTAGCTTAAGCATTTTTGCATCAATCTGCTTTTTAGCCCTATTAGGCTCCTTGAGGCTCTAGGAGAAAAATAGGTGTTCCATACCTGGTTTTGTGCCACTATGGGATTTTCATGGTCCCTAATCCATACCAATCCCTCCTAATAATCATTAGGAAATGTGTGTGTGAATATTGTACCTAATCTGTAGACACAACACTTCAGTAAAACATTAGAGGTTAGCTATAATCAAAATCGTGCAAAATTGAAAACTATCTAACCAAGCAATTTACTGCCTTCTAATAGGTGTGAGATTGATGTTCTCAGATTGTAATTGAGATCAATGACCTAAACGACACCTAAATAAAGGATTTGAATGCAAAAGATGGATATGAAATTGAATGCAATTAATCTATATTTTTGATATTTTCTATGCAATAATAATGAAAAATGATATGAAATCTATGCTAGATGAAATTGATATGCTATGAATGCTATTGAAAATTGATATGCAATGCTAATCTAACAATGATATGCAATATGAATGCAAAAATAAGATTGATCTCACAAAGATGTCGATTCGCAAGAGCTTTGATTCTTCAATTCTAATTCTCCAGCGTGATTGTGCAAAAACATGAGATGCTTGGATGCAAATTTGAGAGATGATTGAGAGATGAGTTATGAAGAGATGAGCCTTGTTTTATAGAAATCCAGGGCTTTGGAGGTGTATGAGAAAAAGCCATAAATCACTCAAATAACTCAAGTTGATTTTTGAGTTATTTTATAATAAAGATAATTTAATTCACAAAAACATGCAAAAGCTAAGTTTTAACTCAAAATAGAGTTTAGCTTTAATTGATAATTGATAGTTGTCTGCTTTTATGATTGTGCCTATTTTATTTATGAATTAATTTAATAATAAAGTGATTTATTTCCAACTTAACTGCTTTTAAAAATAAAACAATTGATTTATGGGTTAATCAATTATTTAATCAAACTTTTATTAAAAACTATATTATTAAATAATGACAACTTGCTTTAATTAATTAAATAAGAATTTAATCAATTATTCATATGATATTAGATTTATTGTCAAAATTAAATAATACAATTAATAATAGATAGAATTAAATTTAATTACATAATTAAGTGGTAAATATTAAATCTAATTAATTAAATATGAAAATATTCAATTAATCAAGCTTTAGGATAAATGTGATTTATTGCCCAATAATTATAAAATTAAAGATAATTATGATGATTAGGAATATTCCCCGATGCAGAATTTAAGATAATCAATTATGATTTGATGATGTTTAGATGTGCCTTAGATTAGGACTTTGATGTCGATTTCATTCGAATTGAAGATGTAAGAGATTAATGAACTTATAGCCCATTTTTGGGCTATTACATTTTGCCCCTCTTTGAATTACTGTGTGAAGCGCAGTGGTTCAAAGATAGTCTGTGTTTGATAAAGATATGAAACTGATGTTTGAAATTGATAATTGATATGAGACAAAAGCTGATTGATATTGATTTGATATGGAGATAATAGGTCCTGAATGACCAAAGATAATGTTCACTATAACAGCAAATGAACCGAGGATTGTGAAAGAGTGTCAAAATGCCTGATTCCAAACCTTAGGATTGCAAAGAAGTGAGTGACCGGTTCTAGACTTGATTGTCTTAGCGGAACTAGCAGGTATCACATCCAAACCCTTCAGTTGTCGAAGAACCAAGGAAAGAACACTATGATCTGATGGTTGCAAAAACTGATACAGTTTACAAGATTAGGAGAATACCAGATTGATATGGATCTTGATGAATCTGATATGCCCCAAGTGATGATAGATTTTCCCCGAGCGATGAGGACTTTTGATGAATCAGCGACTAGATGTGATTGTTGTCTTGATTACTGATGAAAGATATTGATAGATTTAATCGATAGAATTTGATTTATAGACTTTGAATGATGTGCAATACCATGCCCCCTTCGAGATTAAAATTGAAATCTGACAAGAAAAGTCAGAGTTGATAGTTTAGAAGCATGTTAATTGATTTGAGAAGTGGTTAAACACATCCGAGAATGCATTCTGCATCGTTTGGAGGTCCTGGAGACCAAATTTGACCAGGTTTGACCATGAGTTGACCATAGTTGACCAAGTTGAAATTTTGATAGTTTGATGTAAGATAATCAGTTAAGTGGAATTCTAGATTTCTGTGATGATTGAAGGTTGATTATGTAAGTAGTTGACAATATGAATGATCTCAGATTTTTATTTTGATCCCGAAAAAGGATTCTACTTGTTGTTTCATTGGAGGAACCTTCGTGTGAGATTCAGCTCTTGTTAGACTTGAAGATGTGATTTGAAGAATCATTTAAGCATTGAAGTTCATTTAATCATTGTGAGATCATGCAAACATGCAAAATGCAAAGAGACATGCAAAATGAAATGCAACCTAAGACCTAGGACCTAGTCACTGATCATATGTCGATTTGTTATCATCATTGAACTTTTAGGTAACTGGATAAATCAATACAATGCCCACTAGCTATGAAACCATAGACATATGAATATCGATTTGTAACACTCAAGAACCATTACAACACCCATTGGTCCAAAACAACCATGGACATATGAATATTGATTTTGTTTTCGGAATGTCGGATTAGATATAAGCACCAAGGCACAAATGGTAGGATGACCTGAATATCATGTCCATTTTGATATAGAAATTTGTAGAAGCATCAAAACATGAATGTCGTGATGACCTGAATATGCCTTGCATTGCAAACACATCAAACAGTGAAGAGATCATTCTAAATCCAATGTGAATTACCCATAGTGACCCTTTATCGTTCACATCCTTAGGCAAGATCGCATTTCACAATAGGAGAAAGAACTCTCTCAAAAAGACAATAGTGAGATCAAACTTCCTTGAATTTTCTGGGTATCAATGGTCGAGGTACGCATGGCCATCCAATTCAAGATAGAGGCTCTTACAGTCAGACACCATTTCAATCTAGAATTTTCAAAGATGTTAGATTTTCACATACAAGCAGAAGACAAAGAAAAGATTATGCCCCCAGTCATCACTCTCTAAATCCTGTAAAGGACATCATCGAAGAGCTCAAAGGGACACAATATGCAAAAATCTCAATGCGAATCAGTAAGCATACAAGGAGATAAAAGCATGAAAAAAGCATAGATTGTTTTCAGTTGAGTTTTGATGTTTGATTGCGTTGTTGTAGATGCAAAATCCTTTCTAGAGACAAGACTGACTGACTGACTCACATGAAGCTTCAAAGGACTTTGACTGGATATGATACGTCTCATATACATGGGAGACCATAGGATATGACATTGATTGCCCCCAAGTGTGAACATTGATAGGATACAGATGCTTGAGCAGATTGGTGTACAAACTGACTTATTGAAAACTGGAAATGCAAAAACAAACTGGGAGATATGTACAAACTAAAGCAAGACTGAAAGCTAGGAAAGACCAAGATTGCACTGATAGATGGAGCATTTGGAACAAGTGGCATCTATTTGCTAGGTTTTCACCATCTTGGCAAAGATTCTATTTTTGCTACCAAGGTGCCTGTTTCCAGGTTTTCACCAAGGCACTTTTTCTTTTTTTTCATTTTTTTTTGTATTTTTCATTTTTTTAATTTTTTTTTATTGATTTTTTGATATTTTCTAATTTTTTTGTGAATCATCAAGGTGCCTATTGCTAGGTTTTCACTAAGATGTTCATTTTTTTCAAGACTTTTTTTGATTTTTAGGATTTTTTAAGGATATTTTACCAAGCACTGAATGCCTTAGGCATAGAATTTCTTCAGATGGAGAACGTTGATTGGTTCTTGGAGTTGTTCTCCTTTAGTCATTGAGAGTTGATAGGCACTAGAGCCAAAAGTAGTAGTGATAACAAAGGGACCCAGCCAATTGGGTTCAAACTTTCCCTTGCATTCTCGATAGGATTGATTTTTAGGATTTTCTCTCAAGACTAGATCACCAACCTAAAATCCTCTATGTCTAACTTTCTTGTTGTAGCCTCTAGACATTCACTTCTGATATACTCTAAGATGATCATACGCTGCTTGCCTACGCTCATCTAGTAATTCAAGTTCTTGTAACCTAGACACTCTGTAGTATTCATCAGTGACAAGTCCATGCATTTTGATTCTAAGTGATGGGATTTCAACCTCAATAGGTAGTACCGCTTTAGACCCATAAACTAAAGTGAATGGTGTAGCCCCAGTAGGCATTCTGATACTAGTTTTGTAGGCCCAGAGAGCTGGATTGATCATGAGATGCCAGTCTCTTCCTATTTTATTCACTGTTCTGTGCAATATTTTCAAGAGATTTTTGTTTGAAACCTCAGCTTGTCCATTCCCTTGAGGATAGTAAATAGAAGACCAATGTTGTGTAATCTTGAATTTAGCACATAAGTCATCTAGATCCTTATTTTTTAATTGTCCCCCATTGTCTGTGACTATGGAATGAGGGATCTCATATCTACAAATGATGTAGTTCAGGATGAACATAGAGATCTGTTTTCCTGTTGCTTGTGTTAGAGGAACTACTTCTACCCATTTTGTAAAATAATCTGTAGCTATGATGATATGGGTATGTCCATTAGAAGAGTGTGGATGGATAGCACCTATGAGATCAAATGCCCATTGTTGAAAAGGTCATTGTGTAGTAAAGGGAATTAGATCTCTCTCTGGAGCATGAATCAAGTTGCCATGTACTTGACACTATTGACAGTTTTTAGCAAATTTAATAGCCTCTTTCTCCATGTCAGACTCCCAAGAAAGATCATATTGTGTAGTTCCAATGTCTAGCAAGGTGGAGAGCAAGAGGGATCAGCTAGTTGGTAGAAGAGATGGAAGACAAGATAATGAAGGAGAATGAAGGGAAGAAATCCTCAAGAATACTCAAGCTAGGGAAAAATTGTCATGTAAAGTGCATTTAGACAAGCAATGAAAGGGCCAGCATAGGATAAGTCACAAAAGTGTAATGCCAAAGAAGGATAGGATGCAATCCAAAGGAGGAGGCATGTCAAGAGGCTTCATAGCATCGTGTTTTACTCTTTCTTTCTTTTTTTTATTAGATCAAGACCAAAGGGGAAAAGGATAGCGATAGGCAAAAATGAATGGAGGAAGATGGATATGAAGGCTAAACATGGAAGCAATGAAAACAAGGTCATCGTAAGATAGCTCACAAGATAGCCAAATGTTTGTGTATAGATCAACATTGTCAAGATCAAAGAGAGAAGATGGAATGGATGAAATATGTAGAAGAACTACGCATGATGCCTGATTGCTAGGTTTTCATCATGGTACTTATCCAAGGTGCCACAAGGGAGTGGTTTTCACCTTAGGATAAAAAAAAATTTCTCTTTACTTTTGCTACCAAGGCGCCTGTTTCCAAGTTTTCACCAGGGCACATTTTCAATTTTTTTTTTTTTAATTTCATTTCCCTTTTTTTTTAGAAGAAGGCAAGCTTGCTAGATAATGCTCCTTGAAAGGATAAACCATGATATTCTAAGGATTCAAAATGATATGCTCAAAGATGCTGATAGGGAAAGGGAGATAGAAGAGAAAAATGGAGGATAAGGTTTTATGTAAAGCGAGTGAGGTTGGAAGATAGGAGGAGTAGGCAAATGAGGAAAAATGATAGAAGGTAGAAGGATAATGCATGGAAGGATTGTGAAAGGGTAGGTGGAAAGGAAGGCAAGATCAACATAAACACACACCTTGAAGGGTGGCGAGAGGGTGGAGGAAATGTGAATGAAGGAATACGTGAAGGAATATGGCGAATGGATAGCAGAGGTTGAGGTTTAGGCACATGGAATGAAAGAATATTTTTGGAGGGAAATGAAGTGGAAGCCTTTGGAAGCTTGAATGTCAATTTTACTTTTTGCTCAACACCAGACTCTTTCAAGAGAGACTTTGGAATCCATATAGCCGTAGGCTTTTTATTTCTTTTTGATGATCTAGAGAGAATATCTTTAATGATGGATTTTGGAACCCATACTTGTCTTGTAGTTTTTTTTCTTAGATATCTCTTTTGACTTTATGTTTCCATGTCTATTAGAGGAGACATGGTGATCTTCTTTTTTTGATGGATTCTTGTATTGCTTCTTTTTCTTGTATTGAACATTCAATTTACTTCCAAAAGACTTGGGACTTGTGGAAGAAGGAGGATATGACTGGTTTAGATGGGTGGGTGGATGAAAAGGATTCAAGGGTATGCATCTATGTTGATCTTGAGGAAAGATAGGAGATGGAGGTATGTAAGGACCTAAGATGGATGGAAAATTAAGAGAGTTAGGAGGGGAAAGTGAAGGGACATAAGGACCCAAGATGGAAGGTAGACATGAAGCCCTTAGTATTGGTGGAAGAGGTCCAAGGATGGAAGTGGAAGACACAAAAGGATAATCAATAAGTTCATCAGCATCTATATGACAACCAAGGATATCAGCATTTTCAGAGTGAGCATTAGAATTTTCAATAGAATCATGGACATCTTGAATAGGAGCACCTTCTTTGATAGGATTGTTCAAAGCTTGCAAAGACTCAGGAAGAGTAGAAAGTGGAAATGAACATGGAGTGGTAGAACAAGAAGATGGAAGACTTTGATCTTGACAAGGATCTTTGGAAAGCATAAGCATATAATTTTTCTCTTGATTTTCAATAGGCTCAACATTGGAAGTAACAACACCATTTTTAACAAGCTTAATGGAAGTGTCATCTTTGGAAAGCCCAAGTGTAGTAAGGTTATTTTGATTGTCAATAAGCTCAACAGTGTAAGTAGTAGCTTGATCTTGCTTAGGAGAAGACTTAAGACATGGTGGAATGCATGAAAAAGGGTCTATAGGATCAAAAGAACCCTGAGGTAGATAAGAGACATCAGAAAAAGGAGTGGATGACATGGAGGGTTCTTGATCTTGATCTTTCTTTATGTTCTTTTCTTCATCATTTTTAGAGTCCTCTTGACATGGAGCCACTTCTAAAGACAAGCAAGCATGTTGGAATGGTATGGAAGACTATTGCAGAGATGGTGAAGGACCAGCTAAAGTAGGCATTGTAGCACATAAAGGCTTAGGCTCTTTAGGTTTATCATTATTCAAAGTATTTGTAGCCAAGTGAAGGTTAGCTTGAATTTCTTGAAGTGGTAGCCCTGGAGGATAACTATAGGGAACTGCATGAAAAGTATCAGGGCTTGTGTCAGATGAAGGTTCTGTGAAAGATTTGAAAGACTCGGAAGCTTTAGGAAATGTACGGGTATTGGAGGAAGTAGGGGATAGAAGGGAAACATCACTAGACAAAGGTTCAACATTAACATGATCTTGCTTGAGAAGATAATCTTTATTTTCAGCAAGAGAGTTCTTAGAGGAGAGATTCTTATAGTATTGATGTTTCAAGCTAGCACGATGCATTTTATAGTCCTCAGCAGTAGTAGATGGATCATCATCAAGGTATTGTCCACAAAAGCCATCAAAGTCTCTTTCAAAATCAGAATCATATGGATCACCATCATGATCTATCCAATGTGATGGCCCATTTTTAGTAAGTAGGAACACACGACAAGGAGGACTCTTAGGAACAGAGGTGTCATAGGTATCATTACCTTGTCTATCATCATAGTCATCATAGTCTCCAAAGCTTGATGTGTCACTCTCTGTGGAAGAAGTATCATAAGGGTTGTCACGTTGCTCACATTTTGTCTGAGGGCATGGTGACATGTACAATTCTTTATCAAATGGAAAAGAGCATAGAGTTTCCATGGAGAACTCTTTAGGTTCCTTTTCTTTCTCAAGTTTGTCAAGCTGGACTTGAATAGCATGTATCTGTTTCATTATAGCGGTGATCAGAGCTTCTTCCTCTTGTTTACTGATTCTTTGAGACATGTGTACTGATTCTCAATAGCTACTGCTCTATTCTTGACACAGTGATTTGTTCGATAGATTCTGGAATTAGGCTGAAAAAGCTAAGTATCTGGCAATTTTGACAATTTCTGACAACTCTCTCAAATTTTTCCAAACGACACTCTGCAGACTCATATGACACTGGGTAGTCTATGAAATGACAGTTGCTAAACTCATACGATAGTTGGGTAGAAATGAAAGGACAGTTGACAAAACTCATACGACAGTTGCTAACAGGGTTTTGACTTCTTGAATTTGCTGGTGTGAAAACTCGTGCGACACTATGTTCTCAATCATACGATAGATGGGCAATACTGAAATGACACTTGAGAAAACTCATACGACTTTTGACTTCCTAAAATGGCTTTTGACTCCAGAAAAGATTTTACGTCAATTTTTACAAAATTTAAGGTCTTCAGTTTTGGATTGTTCGCAAATCGTACTATCAAAATTTTGAAGGTTATACCAGATTTGATCATTTTTAATAGCCAAGTAGATAAACAAGCACATAGAACAGGAAGCAAGTGATTCCAAGCACATCTGAAAATAATGAACAAGGGAAAAAGCAACCTTGCACATGAACAATCAAGTGACCAAATTGTGCTAATCCCTGAGAGTACTAATTGTGTATGTTCTAAAAATTTTTGCAATAACACACATATACCTGAAAGTGAAAAATTGGCCTCTCTAGGGTTTTTAGTAATGGTTTGACTCTACAAATTTTATGATTCAAAGGGGTGAACTCCAATCCCGGTGCACCAAGGTTTTGACACAGTTTGAGAACTTAATCTTCAAGAGCTGCTAGGGAGATCTAACAACCCAACAATGAACCATACCTGTGGAGATTTCTTCCACAAGGACATTTATATAGCGGCTGTCACTACCATGACAAAAATGGCTATTACCGCTTGAGGTTCCGTCAACATAGTTTTCCCTATGAAGGGATTGTCCACTATGGTTAACCCTCTCTAAAGGTGACTCATAGATTTATACCATAAGGGGACTTGGCTCTAGATCCAAGGTTTTTGACACCTTTTCACTTTTAACCCAAACAAAGCAAGCAGATTAATCTGACACGCTAAGACAAAGTTTTGTTCCACCAAGGTCTGCAATATCAACTCTACGTGATCTATCAACCTCTCTGGGGAGAGAATGTATCAATCAATAAGAGAAGATGCACTAACTAATTTTGATTCACCAAAGCTCATGATATCAACCCCACGTGATCTATCAACCTCTCCGGAGAGAGAATGTGTCGATCAATAAGAGAAGACGCACTAACCAAGCTAAATGTGAAATGCACTAAGTATCCTACCTACCTACAAGGATTCTATTGTCAAGAAAGATTTCTCTAGGAATCCAATCTCTCAAGAATCATGAATAGTGTTCATAGGGCCTAATTACTATGTGAGCACAGATATATTCCCGAAAGCAAATCTACCAAAAGTACCCAAAAAGCAGAAAGAGGAACACTTAACGCTAAAAGTGAATATGAGATGAGTCCACAAGGTGGAACACTTAACACCTCACACAAGCTAAAAATGAGTCCCCAACTTAGAAAACAAGTGAGTTCCTAAAAGCACAAAAGGGTTGCTAAGTGGAACACTTAACGCTTTTGTCCTGTTGACCCCTCCCCTTTATGGCACTGAGATTGCAACCACGGGGCAAAAATGAGGGGCCGATGGATTAGCGAGTCCAATAACCCAAGATAGCAATCAAGATCAATCACAAGTATTCTAAGACTACTTAATGAATCCTTAAGGGATCACAACCTAGTATCAAATTATGCAAGTGTGTAGAAATAGATCAAAAGCATGAAAAGATGCACACAAGCTTGACACGTGAGAGATTTATTTTAAGTCCAAATCAAAATTTTTTCAGAACAAGGAGAATACCTCGTGATCCTTGCAACGTGCTTAGTAGATTTTACCTGATATTTAGCAATTTTTGTTGAGCTTTACTATGCAAGCAAGCTACGAACTCTCCAACATGCCAACAAGCAAACAAGATATGCAAGGTATATTCAACTTATGAAAACCCTAGGGTTAGATCTAAAAATCAATTGTTAGGAGCAATAATAACTAGAAATTAATCCAAATGACAACTCATATTATGCATTGAATCATATGAAAAATAAGTGCATACCCATCATAAAATTTTAATTTTTTTGCACTGCATTTGACCTAGTCAACAAGATCTGATTTTTTTGATATGATTTTGGCTACAAAAATAGAAGTTCAGAATAGAGACCCCTACTAAAAAATAGAGAGCTTTCCAAAAATACCAAAATTTTAGAAAAATATCTTCATTTGTGCCCTAGAGACCCATTTTATCAAAATAGACCAGTTTTTGTAAATTGACTATTTGAGCTACTAAATTGCATCCAAATTTAAAATACAAAGAATAGACCCCCTATAGAATTTGAAGAGATTTCCAAAAATGTAAAAATTTCCAAAAAATATTCTGATTTGCACTGAAAATTATTTTTTTATGAAAAATTGAAAAAAAATTAAAAATTAAAAATATTTCAAAAAATTCTGAATTTTTTATCAAAACTTCCCTGATATGTCACCAATCTTTTAAAAAAAATTTCAGACCAAAAATCCAAGCCATTTGGGAGATAAAATTAAATCTTTGAAACTTTGGGGTTTTAGCTCCCCAAAAAAAATCAAAACCAGCATGCAAAGGTGGGTTGCCCCACGGTGGGTGCCAGAAATGTGTGTGAAAATTCTACCTAATCTGTAGACACAACACTTCAGTAAAACATTAGAGGTTAGCTATAATCAAAATCGTGCAAAATTGAAAACTATCTAACCAAGTGATTTACTACCTTCTAATAGGTGCGAGATTGATGTTCTCAGATTGTAATCAAGATCAGTGACCTAGACGACACCTAAATGAAGGATTTGAATGCAATTGATCTAGATTTTTGATATTTTCTATGCAATAATAATAAAAAATGATATGAAATCTATGCTAGATGAAATTGATATGCTATGAATGCTATTGAAAATTGATATGCAATGCTAATCTAACAATGATATGCAATATGAATGCAAAAATGAGATTGATCCCACAAAGATGTCGATTCGCAAGAGCTTTGATTCTTCAATTCCAATTCTCCAGCGTGATTGTGCAAAAACATGAGATGCTTGGATGCAAATTTGAGAGATGATTGAGAGATGAGTTATGAAGAGATGAGCCTTGTTTTATAGAAATCCAGGGCTTTGGAGGTGTATGAGAAAAAGCCATAAATCACTCAAATAACTTAAGTTGATTTTTGAGTTATTTTATAATAAAGATAATTTAATTCACAAAAACATGCAAAAGCTAAGTTTTAACTCAAAATAGAGTTTAGCTTTAATTGATAATTGATAGTTGTCTGCTTTTATGATTGTGCCTGTTTTATTTATGAATTAATTTAATAATAAAGTGATTTATTTCCAAATTAATTGCTTTTAAAAATAAAACAATTGATTTATGGGTTAATCAATTATTTAATCAAACTTTTATTAAAAACTATATTATTAAATAATGACAACTTGCTTTAATTAATTAAATAAAAATTTAATCAATTATTCATATGATATTAGATTTATTGTCAAAATTAAATAATACAATTAATAATAGATAGAATTAAATTTAATTACACAATTAAGTGGCAAATATTAAATCTAATTAATTAAATATGAAAATATTCAATTAATCAAACTTTAGGATAAATGTGATTTATTGCCCAATAATTATAAAATTAAAGATAATTATGATGATTAGGAATATTCCCCGATGCAGAATTTAAGATAATCAATTATGATTCGATGATGTTTAGATGTGCCTTAGATTAGGACTTTGATGTCGATTTCATTCGAATTGAAGATGTAAGAGATTAATGAACTTATAGCCCATTTTTGGGGTATTACAGGGACAAGGTCCATGTGTTTTGAGAGCACACCCACATCCCTAAATCAAGAACAAATCAAAGGGTGATAGGGTGCTCCCGTTAAGTTCTATCTGAATGACTTAGAAAATATATTTATATATATGTTAGGAATATTCTCTTAGAATAATTTTTCAATGTATATGATTTTTTTTAACAGGTTAGGTTTTCTCAGATCACATTTTGGCACGCCCAGTGGGACTCTGCAAGCCTTCTAAACTATCAATTTTTAATGCATCTTGGATGGATTTTGTTGTAGCATCCTATAAAAATTGATCATTTTAAGAAATTTTTGTATGGGGAGTTCTCATATGTCATACAAAAATTTATCCCCATCATGCAATTGTCGTATGGGCCAATTTTCTTGCATTTTAAAGCTATTTTTTGCACTTTTTGGCTCAAGTGTCATATGGGAATCACAAAATTGTCATATGGGTGTGTTAAGTGTTGTAAAACACTATAATTTGAAGAAATTACTGGCCCCAATTTTTGTATTTGAGGCAAGGAGCTTTTTTGAGGCCCTAGACTTGGTTTTTAGTGGTTTTTTGGGCTTGTTTGGGGATCCTAGTGACCCTAGGCTTCAAGCTTGCAATTTCTAACATCAAAATATTGTAGGTACTTCATGGAGGAAAATTTATCACCAAATCACTAAGGCCTTAAGTCTCACTAACTTTCTTGAATTATTAGTAACCAAAAACACTTCATTTTCAGGCTTAAAATGAACTTCTAGTCATTTTTGAGTGCCCTTAAGGGACTAATCTGCAAATCTTTCCTATTCTTTCCTAATTTGTTCCTAATCAATCCTAAAAATTACTATTTGGTCATAAATAAATCAAAATCACTTCTAAAGTCTTTCATTTGGCTAAAAAGAACATCATTCATGTAAATTTAGGGTTTTAAGGGTCATTTATGCAAGTTGGGAATATTTCAAACTTTGGGTGCTTAAAAAGAACCACAAATTTGCATTTTCATTTTGATTTGGTTCCTAAATCAATCCTAAATCATTCTTAGCACTCTCAAATCAATCTCGAATCATTTTTATTAGCTAAGGTGGACTTCATTTGTATTGTCTTAAGTGTCTTTCAAATCTCATGCAAACTCGGAACAAAATCTGCAAATCTTTCCTAATCTTTCCTATTTGGTTCCTTAAGAGTCCTAATATTTCCTAAAAGTTCCTAAATAATTCCTAAATCTTTTATCTTGATGAAAAATAATACCTCATCACAAAATATTGAATTTTTTCCAAGTTTCATGCATAAAATCAATCTAGGAACCTCTCTTTTGGTCTAAAAATGAACTCTACAAATACCAAATCTTGAGTGAAACTAATGGGGTGAACCAAAGTGAAAAGAATCATTTCATTTAAAAGAAAGGACAAATAATTCTTTAATTCTCTAAATTGAAAACAAGGAAAAGTTCATTTTCATTTCAAATTTCAAATTCAAATCTTACAAAACACAATCTTGAGTGAAAAAGTTAAAACAAAAGTGAAAATATCTTTCACAGATTTTGTGTCTTCAAGGAATGAACAAACCAATATCTTAAACACACGTGTTTGGCAAAAAGATTTCATTTTTAAACTCAATTAATCAATTTGGACAATAAATCTTCTTGGTGTATTTGTTAAAGAGTTTCCAATTTTGTAATAACCTTGTTAGATAAATAACGTGAAAGAAGTTGGACTTGGAAAAGTTCACCTATTTCACTTTTAGAGAAGCCTATCCAAAGAGAAAAGCACTTCCTCTTTGGAGAATGACTTCAAACTAGTACTTCCCCAACTGTTATAGAAAGAAACCACTAAGAAAACTCAGACTTCATCCCCTCAAGCTCTGGTGATGTGTGTTGATAGTAGCCTGAGGTAGGTGAATATCCCTACTATTTTGGCATGGTCAACTAGGCTCTTAAGTGAGTCACACATGTACAAAATGATTGGGAGGACTCCATAGATCAAATTACACCCTTGATAAAATAGAAGCTACCTGATCCACTCCCAAAGGTATCAAAATCTTTGTGCAAGGATCGATCCTTGTGGTTTCCCAGATCACCTTAAGATACTCACCATATGTATCCCTTTTAGGGGTATCAAGCCATGGGAAAAGATTTTGATAATAGCCTTCCCTTAGGTAGTTCTGTTTGATGTGTTTTTGAAGTTACAAACTAAGTGCAAACATCTATCAAAACATACACATCTTTCAAAAGCATTGTCAGATTCAGTGGTAAATCATTTTTTTGTATCCCACAAAGTTTCTTTGTCCTTTGGCGGGTTTTATTTTAGAGTTTCTTTGTGGATTTTGTCCTTTTCCATTGGAGACATCAAAATTGATCCAAAACTTGGCCAAAATCATTCAGACATCCTTGCAAATAAATCCTTAAAAATGACACACTCAAAGCTTTGTTTTAATCCCATTACCAAATCTTTTCGAGCTATGTCTGATTTGACCAAACATAAGAAAGATAGACTTCCCAATTCTCAAGTTTATCCAGAGAAGAAAGTTGTAGAGAGGAACATCAAAGATCACTAACCTTCCCAAAAGGAAACCCAAGTAGAAGAGAACTATCAAGAAAAAATAGATAACGTGGGCTATAATGCCAAAGTGAAGCAGTTTTCATACTGAATCTAGGTTAATCATCACTACATCAACCTAGAGAGTGAGGACTACTTTGGCCCATCATATATCCACAATTCCTTTAGAATCCCACAATCCAATCTCAGCATCCTTTTCATCATCATCCACCCTCAGTAGCATCCTAAGTCATTCTTAGTTGCAACCTTGCATTATCTGTCATCTTCCTAGTTCTAGCATAGGTCATCCTTTTTCAGTTGCATCTAGATCATCCTCTAAGAAATAGCATCATTTAGTCATCCTTCGTCATCCTTCCATCAGCAATTCACAATCAGAATCCCAAATTCTTGATCCATCATCCTTGTCATTATCAATCATTCTTGATCCAAATCCAACATCCATCATCGAACTCAGAACACACTATCCTTGAACTGAATCTAGTGATCCTAAATCCTAACACTTAGTGTTGTATCCTTTGAGTTTCTTCAAATCCTTATCTTAATTAAAAATCTTGACCTTGTGACTAAGCATTGTCTAGAGCATCCTTACTTTTCCTTGTTAGCCTCATCATCTCAAGCAAGAGATTTGTGTACATTGATAAGATTCTAGTCTTCTGAAAATCATAAGTCTATCTTAGTTTGGAAATCCTCATTGATCCCACATTAGGAAGCAGCAACTCATTTCACCAACACTTAGTAATCTTCCATGATCTGCCACCAATCTTCCACCATGTTCGATCAAAATCAGAGTGTTGGGTACTTTTTTGGTTTTTTGAGAATATCACTTCAGGTCTTTGTTTTATATCTTTGCAAGTGTCTTTATTCGGTTTAGGGTTTTAAATTCTCAAAATCTGTGGTGTTTTTGCTTTCAATATCCTTTCCCTAGGTATTTTTTCCTTTGGTAGGGTTAATCCCTCGACATGTCTTAAGTTTTCCCCAGTTTCTTATAATTTGATGTTACCTTTTTGGCCACTTAAGATTTTCAAATTTGCACGTGGTTCTTCTTTCCCTTATGTGTTCACTGAATCTCAGAATAATGTTTCAAGTCACTTTCCTATGAAGCAAACTGGCGACTATGTTTAAGTCTATGCTATGTTTTCCTTTGGTCATTGAATCTCCAAGTTTGAATCGTGGTTAGTCTTTCCTTTAGTGATTCAATGAATGTATGATCTCCCATTCTCATGATCTCTAGTAGTTTTCTCATAACATTCAGTGACTTGGTGCAATAGTTATCTCTTAATCACTGAATTGGGCAGTCAAGTCTTAAGTTTTTTGGTGATTCAACGAGGATCATTGATTATCTACAGGATCAACGCTGATGTTTTAATCTCATGATGGACTGGGTAATTGATAAGGTATTTAATGATTCAATGACTATGCAGTAGTCTCATGTTCTCTTGATTTTGGCAATTTCACTAAAAGGATTTAGCGATTCAATGATTAAGTGTGATAAAGATATATGTTTTCCTCAGTCACTTGATCTCAGAATAAAATAGCTAATGTCTATTTTTTTTGGCGATTCAATGAATAAGGTATTCGCTGAATCTCTTTATTAAGAAGTGATGATTTAAAATATTGGGTGACTCAGTGACATCCCCTGATGGCTTTCAGGATCTATATCCAGTGCTTAATCTTAGAATCAAACCCAAGTCAAGAAAACTATTCATAAATTTGGTGAATAAGGCTATTCACCCAATCTCGTAATAAAACCACGGTCAAGCATTTCATTCAGAGATTACAAGATACCTTTGTTCACTAAATCATGGGATAGATCAAGAGTTAAATGAAGCATTTGGAGATTAAGAGATAAATGTGGTTGCCAAATCTCTAGATGGGGAATGTGGTCAAGGTTCCAGGTGCTCGGGTTTAAAAAAGGTCTTTGTTCACTACATTTCCAGATGATGGATGGGTTGACTTAAGGATTACGAGGATCGCAAGAGCCTTTGTTGTTGCATCTCTGAATCAATCCTAGTTAATTGCTCATTAAAGGAAAAGGGTTAAGTATTGTTACTACATAGAAAAGTACTATGCAAAGCTAGAATAAAGTAAAAAGCCATCTAATCAAATTTTATCAAGGGTTTTTATCAGTAATTAAGGGTTTGAAAGATAAACTATGATCATTTCTTTTCTAATTTATTTCTGAGTTTTTAAATCAACTTGTCAACATCCAAGTGTCAGCTAGCCTTGATTTGAAATTGGTGAATGTGTAGAATTGAATGCAGAAGTGATTGGGGACAAATTTGCAATGATTTTGGCAACTGCATGCACTCAATTGTTGATGGTATATAGAAAAAACTCCACTGCTTACAACGTTCAAAGTTTTCTAAAGTTGTGAAGATTATCAGAGCAGTTGCAAGAAGTTTTAAGGTGTTCAAGAAATTGCAGAATTGAGAAGATATCTAGAGTGTAAAAATGAGTCAACTAGAGCTGATCATGGTGTCTTCAAGTGGGGAAGCCAAGGGGCAAGGTGGTGAAGAGAAAGGAAAACCAAATTATTCAGATGAGTTTCTCAAGTTACTCCCCAGTTTAAACTAGAATAAGAAGGCTACTGATGAAGCTTCTGAGGATCTAATGGAGAACTACAGAGATGCTACCACTCCTTCTAGTTTAGGTTACACTATATTCACCTATTCTTATAATAATATAAATAAGGCAATTCTAGTTTGCAATGCTTGGGCTTTAGGGATGGCAAAATTGATTGTGCCTAATGTCTTCTTGGATGTGGATTTAATCATTGAGTTGGCTAGGTTGTATGACCCAATCTCCAAGACAATTAGAAAGGGTGACCAATTTTCTTTAGTGACTTTAGATAGGGGGTCATTCATGAAGGGCTTTGATTTCTACTCCTCTTCCTCTACTGAAATAGATTTGAAAAAAGAAAAGAAAAAGTATGTCAGTCACATAGGTTCAGTAAAAAGTCACATGGTTAGGCACATTCCAAAAAAGGATAAGTACATAGCTCCTCTCCCTACAAGCATGAATGCCCCTTATGAGTTCAAATCCCTCAGCTTCTATATGAAGTTTTTGTATCATGGGTTGTGTAGAGTTCTAGGAATAGATGGAGATGCAGAGAAATTGCCTGCTGACTTGCTAATGATAATTTTGGACATTCAAAATTCCCATGCCAAGCCTGACTACGATTACATCCAGTATGTAATTGATAGAATCCATGAAGGTCTAGTGTCTATAAAAGAAAATAAAAGTCCCATTAGGTTCATGCATTACTCCCTTCTGATGCAGTTGATACTATACTTCAATATCAACAATTTGGATGCACGGGTTCTTAAGCCAAGGTTCATGTTTGAGGCTTAGCACAATCTAGTACAGTATTACCTCAGGGTCTGGAATTACACTTCTAATGAGTGTGATTTTTGTATTTTCCAAAACTAGATAGTCCAATCAATTTTGAATTTGATGGGGACTAATGTAGTTAGATTACAAGTTAGGGTTTTGAGGCTTTTTAGGCCCATGAAGTATGAGAATAAATGGCAGGGAAATCACAATTGGGGTGATTTCTATTTAGGAGAGAATAACACCATAATTAGGGTCTATGGGTGCCCTCAACCCCCACATCTACTTCTAAAGTTTGTGCCACCAAGGGTTTCTGAGTTAGAATTTGTATGGTAGCTAATTTGGACTCACAAAGAACATTTGGCTCCTCATAGAAAGGGCACATTTACAACAAGGCAATTCAAGATTGGGAATTTCTTGGTTGGTTAGAGAGCATTGCCTCAAATCAGTTCATGGCTCAACCATTTCAATATTACCTCCAATAGTTGCAAATATGTAGACTCTAAAAATTTCATTAGAACTGCAAGAATGACACTAATTCCCAACATTGGGAAAATAAGGGAACATGAGGGCTGTGATGAGGAAGATTTGATTAGAAACATCTTAGATGAAGATGAGATTGGTAGGAGGCTCACCAAATTCTATGATTTAATGAAGCTGGAAGCTCAAATAAGAAAGCCTGAGATTGATTTTGGAGGGTTTTTTCCTAAGCTCCCCTATTTGTAGAGAAATGATAGAATGATTGAAATGCATGGTGCCCTATCTAGTCATTTGGAAGGGATACTTGAGGAGAAGTTAGATGTGGACAAGAATTATTCCACTTTTGATTATGAAGAATATATAGATGAGTCACATGAGGGTGATAGTCCACCTCAAATAAATGAACCTCCTATTATTGTAATGCAGTCAAGGTTGGTGGATCCACTTAAGGACTCACTGACCTTGTAGCCAAACCAATATGTAGTGGAAATACACAACAACAAAAAGAAATCTGAAATAAAATAGAAGTCTTTATTCATCAAATCATCGATTACATGCAATGTGCCAGGCTTTAAGGCCTTCCTGATTATGGCTAGATACAAAGCAAGTGACAGTCTACAAGATCTCATAGGATCCAAATCTTCTCTACAACATTAGTATTCAGCTAGCCCAGGTCTACAACATGCAACACACTAGTAGGCATCCAAGAGAGATCTAAACTTGTACTCAAACTTCCAAGAAATCTTATTATTCCTAAGCTTGTTGGCTACTAACTTTCCTTCCAACTACCCAAGCACCCTATAAATATTAATTCCCAGCCACAAGTCAGTTGATGAAACAATAAACCCTTACAAACAAATATTAAATGATAAAACATCAGTCATCTCTCAAATAGCCTAAGAAATAAAATAAACTCTCCAAGATGGCCCCGAATGATCATCAGATCCACATAGAAGAATGCAACACACCAGATCTAGGTCCTCACATGTCCAATGGTCAACCCATACCTTGAGGATCACAACCCAAATCAACAGAACCATCCAGCCAAGCCAATCCAACCAAATGAATCAAGTCGGTAAGAAAGAACACCGAACAATAGAGGAAATAACTGAGTGCCAGTCAACTGACCATGCCAATGATGACCGAGGAATGTAGTTATTGCCGAGCACTAGGAACCAATGCCTTGAGTTACCAATAATTTTGTTAGGGATATTAATTATAGGGTCAAACTTGGTAAATTATGGGCTTGATTCTTAGTTAAAAGAGACTCCAAGTTTGCAAGAAAAGCCTAATTGATGAGGATTGGATAAGATCCTCCTTCTGCTTCAAGCTCCATAGGACTCGAGTGGGTATTACCTATGAATAGGTTACTATATTTCAATCAATATTTTGATTAGTGGATTTGGTCTTCACTATCATGTTATTTAGGCTTCAGATCACTTCAACAAAAGATCACTCTGTAGACAGTTGAGAATCTCCTAATATAGAGCTTGACAATAAAAACTATAAATGTAATAGCATTGACAATGGAAATAAGGACATAAATCCTTCTTCTTTTTATGAGTTCAACTCAAGGAAGGTTAACCTCTGATTCTTTCTTTAAGGAATCACCAAATGTGAACTATACCACTTAGACACAGTCCCTTCACAGTAGCCATAAACTAAAGAAAATGAAATATACTGGTAATGATAAATTTTGTGCTTGATGATAGAAAGGTAGTTGCATAAACAAAAATTAGACCAGTTCCTAATCCTTTGGGTAGAAGAGTCTAACATGAATCAACAAAGGAATTTCAAGAAAATACAGTAGGGTGCCTTGAAAACTACATCCAATTTAGATAGAATGCTTGACAGACTATCTTCTCAATCTTAGATTATTATCATCAAGATCTCAACAGATATGTTCATTCTGTGAAATTGTATGAGGATTTAATCCTTTCCTTGAAAGAAACTCATGAAACAATTAGAGTAATTTCCTGACAAATAGTTTTTGTGTGCCTTATAGATAAAAACATACAAGAACAAACACAGAGCCAAGAGACAGTAACAAAACCAAGACATAAATTGTATTGTATTTAATGAAAAGTGTATCAATAAATACAAAGAAAAACTCTTTACTCAAAGACTCAGACTCAAAATAAGAAGTCTTCTCTACAAAGCTTGTATTTTCAACATTCATCATCAAGGGAACTGCTCATAATAGAGCAACTATAGGAGCCCTCTAGAAAGAGAAACAGGAACTCGTGTGGAACTAGAATAATTGAACCCTTCAAAAATCAAAATTACCACAATATATACCACTAGTCATCTTGGAATCCCAAAAATTAGGATGCAACAAGCTTTGGATGACTAGGACAAGGGTTAGGGTTTTCACCCACCAAACCAGCTAGAATTAATTAGAATTTATTGCATTGGTAGAAAACCCAACCAACCTCTAGAGATCAGATCCAAGATTGATCTTCATTTATGACAATTCTAAGAGCAGTGTACCGAAGATCATGAATTCACCATGTTTATCAGTCTGATCACATCTGCAACATGCCTCAAGCAACTCTTACCCATTCCTTCATGGTACAAATCTTCTACAATCAATCATCAAACTCTCTGGACCATGTTGTGATAGTTGACAAAATCAAATCTACCTGATCCAGCTGCTTAAGCATTCAATTCCAATCCTTTTGTTGCTGAAACCCTTAAAATATTCAAATCTAAAAGAAATGGCTATATTCATGGTGCGAGACAGCATATTGATGGCCATCATTCAAATCTAGATCAACTTTATATCCCTACCATTAGATCTATTCATTTTACCCAGGTTTCATAGCTTAACTCTATAGAAATCCCGGTTTACATTTATCCTTTAGTCGTGAGATCGCTAGACATCTTATTAACCTCAAGTTATACTTAGCGATTACGTGACTATAGGAAACCCTTAACTTTTCTTTCATCTAGTGATCACGTGACCATAAGCCATCATCTCAGTTGCCGAATAAACTATCTTCATTCCCCGATTTGGCAACTATAGGAGCTCCTTAATCATGAGAACTTTTTGACTTTTCAACTTTCTTTCTGAGACCTTGCAACCACCGTTTGATTCAGTGACCATGAGACTAACTGTGTCACTGGAGGTTAGGCATTTAACCATTAGGAACCCGAGATCATGTGACCACATAGTCGCTAGATCACCAAATACATTATAAACTCTGAGCACACTGAGATCAACGGCTATCGTTATACTGCTGACTTAAATATCATGCATCTTATCCAAGTGGTATAATGATAACCATGAGATCATGTCGACCTTTATAATACCTGAATGTCAAAAACACTAGTCCCACTAACAACACTCCATGTCATTAAACCTGTTGACTAATGAGAAAATGCCACCTCTCTATATCCACTTAGCGGACAAAGTCATTTCTTCAAAAAGAAACCCATCTGGCAACCCTATCATGTCTTCAATACCTTTGGTGAATCAGAAATGGCCGCATCATCATGAGTCAACAATAAAGGACCCATCTAGCGGTCCTCATCTCTTAAAAAAGATCAACGACTGTCGCTATACCACAAGATTAGACCTCATGCATCTTATATCAATGGTATAAAGACAAATGCAAGATCAATCTGAGCTTTAACCTCACGTCACAGACCGAAGACATCAGGCCCACTAGCAACTGCCAACTCACTACTTTGAAACCAATAAGAAATGGACACTTTAACATCTTCTGACATCAGGTCCACCTATACAATCTTCATCTTACATGGGCCTACTATCTCACAATTCAGTGACTAAAGAGAAGATAAAAGCCACTTGCGGAGTCGCTCAACCAAAACACTAACCACCTGTATATTCAGAGACTGACCACATAGTCACGAAATCATGGAAAGTGAAACATAACCATTGGGGACTAACTGCATTCTGACTTTAACTTAACCCACACCCACCTGGAGATTATGCGACCAAAGACTTCACCAAATCTCTAAATCATTTTCTCAACTGGGGTTAAGTCTTGAAAATAAGCGACTGAGACTATTCTCGAAGTCACATAATACTTTTCTTAACCATGGGTTTCATTGTGAGAACAAGTGAACACAAGCCTTTGCTGAGTCACTGAAAGATTTTTTAACCATTATCTCTTTATTATGAGAATCAACAACCAAAGGGAAACATACTTCGACATTTCTTCATTCGCCAAGTCACTGAAAACTTTGAAGCCTTACCAACTAATTTTGAGATCCTGCGAACACTTTACTTGCCCAATTGCTAAATATTTAGAGCACCACCATCCCTTTCCTGAGATTCAGTGACAAGAGGAAACTTTAAACCTTTGCCAAATTTCTTTGTCAAAGCTGCCAGACTTAGGGACGTTGAAAATGACTCAGTCATGAAATCGCCAAATGAATTTAAGTAGGACCCAGTCACTACGAGATTAAAACATGGCCGTCAGATGAAGAAGCAATCGCTGACATGCGCTAGATCACTGGAGAAGTTATAACTTAGCCACCCAATTCAAAGAATATGAGATAACCACTACGCCAAGTCACTGAGGGTTAACATGAAACTACCAGGAAACAAGAAAATAAGAGACAACATAGTCACTGAATTGCTAGATGAAGACTTAACTGTGACAATGAATTGGGAGATTTAGTGACCAAATAGAGATTTAACGAAGGGATTACATAGTCACCAATTTGCTGAAAGGTTGAAGAGTTAAAGAAACACATTGCATGATTTAGCAAAGACTGGAAATATGACCAGGTGTAGAAAGGGGACTTAAGTGTCCCAAAAAAGGTAACAATAGAAAAGAACATGGTCAAGATAGATTAGGGTTTTTCCCTTTCCAATGGCTAGAATTATGAAATAGGACCTAGGGTTTAAGGCAAGAGACCAGGAAAAATTTGTAGGGGCCAGAGAAGAAATCATATATCCATGAAATTTTTTTTGTAGGTGCTAACAGTGGCTCTGACTGTGGACACCTACACCATGCGAGCACATAGAGAACCTTAGAATCTTTGGTAGAGCAGACCACTAAAAAAAAGAAAATTGACCACTTTCTCTTTCTCAAAAACTGGGAAACTTGCTGAAAGAAACACACCACACGACTGAAAGAAAGAAACTATACAATATATACATTATTTGCAAAGGCTCAAAGCCTCAAAACTAAAATCATTGTTTACCTCTATCAAACATATTATTTTCATCCATATGTGCAACCAACCGCTTGAAAAATTTTTGATAAGTAGGCTGCCAACATATATGAAAAAATTTGAGCTGGAAGATAATTTTGTACTTGTCACAACCCACACTCTTCTGGTCATAACCAACCTTCTCATATTCCAAAAAATACAGAACACCTTTGACCTCTTCTTGTTGAGGACTAAAAATATAAAGTCTATCCAGCAATGCACCAAAAAATAAGCTGTAATGACCATCATGCATTGCTAAAAACTCACCTAGCTGAAAATGAAATAGATCTTCAGATTTAGCTTTATGGGATACTTTAGCCACTGATGACTTGGTTCCTCTAGGATGTACTCACAATCTGAATTGTGAACCAAGTGCAAACCCTGTTCATGATAATTGTGACACAAAGACAACTGATCAACACCATCATATTTATCACTAAATTTACTATCCCCATCACTGTCACAATCATCATCATACTTATCAAAAGAAGGAAAAGAGACCAAACAAGAAACTTGTTCATCATCAAAATCTTCATGACAGGACAACACACTTTTATGGTCTTCATTCACTTCTTTTGCAAACTTATTATATGAGGAGTATTCATGTAAACATGAATCATTGTCTTCATCATTTTGAACACATGCCTCATTATCAATGTCAAAACATATATCAATTGGATACCCCAAAGTAAAATCCACATTTGAGGCATACCTCTGAATGTTGAAACCTCTTCACTAATTAGTGGATACCAAACTTCATGTTCATTGAATTCGCTATCAGCATCATAACCAGCATCATTAGTACAAAAGGAAACAATATCATCATTTTTATTTGCATAAGGGTGCTCACAAGGAAACCTTACTATCATATCCCCGCAATTTGATTTTGGATCCACAACTAGTCAATGATCACCACAAGAACTCATACCCTGATCATTCTCATCAAAGGATTCATACTTATATAAATCCTCTGCAACATTTTCAGTATCAAAACAAAGATCATCAGGGTCTAACATCTACTAACTATAAAGATGTGTACACTTATTATATTTGGCTGTCAACAGATCAAAGATCTCATCACTACTGAGAGAAGGAGAACTTGACTCATCTATATGCATTGCCTCTTCATGACCAAAAGTACTTGCAGAGTTCATATCAGAATCCTCATCAATTTCATTATTAGAAGAACACGTCTCCTTACTTGGCAAAGAATCACAACTGATGTAAATTCTGGAAACATGAGAAATAATGTCCTGATTCTTTAGCACTGGTTCAGACAAGTCCAAAGACAACTCATTCTTGGTATCTTTATCAAAGTCTTGAGTCAGATAATTTTCATTTTCAAATTCAGACATCTCTGAATCAGTAGAAGATCTTGTATACAATGATCCTAATTCTTTATCACTACTACAACCTAAATGTTCTTCTAACATGACTTCATCATTCTGAGAAACATTTTCATCATTAAACATGAGTTGTTCTGGAAAATTATTTGTATTATTATTTGTGGATGATCCTTTTCTAACTTATTCCATTCATTATCATCATCATATTCTTCTAAGAGCAACCATTTGAAATTGGTCAATGAAGATATATGCTTTGGGGGTAAACTCAAATACCAATCAGCTGCAACCCCTTTAAGGGATCTCCCAAAAAACATCATGGTGATATCTTCATCATAAATCTAATTTTTTAAAACAAATTTAAATAATGCTAGGACATGTTCTAGTGCTGAATCTAACTGATCATCAAAGATTGGGATTAGATCAATGATTTTACTAGGGAAAGAATTTGGGGATCCATGAACATGATCATAATTTAAAGCTCGATCTAGCCTGATAAAACATAACCTTCTAGGCTGGCTATTTTTTTTATTATCCATTTGATTTGAAATAAGATTGGAAGCTTCCATCTTGTTCTATCTTTACAAGAGGTATACCAAACCATTTAAACCTCTATGACAGTAAATTTAAAGTTTCATGACAAGATATTTAACATGGAAACATGAAACTATTTTATGTTACTCTTTTCTTCTTACTAGTGCTAAAACACTTGATAGGGAACACAATATTTTACAGCTAATATTATGGAAACACACATAAAGATCAAAAATACCTGGAAATGTTGAAGTTGAAACTCAACTTGCTGAATGGAAAGCCTCTGAATCTAAAGTTTTCTTTGCTAAAACAATAGTAGAGCTGCCACCTCCTTGAAGAGGAAAAACACCTTAACCATTGAAAACTCCTTTTGTATCTCTTTCCATCAATAGAACAAACTTCAATAGGGTATAGGAACTATTTATCAGGACTAAAAATATATCTATTTATGCACTGATCAAACAAAGAACTCAAGGTCACCACTCACAACTTGGTGAGATAATTTGAACTTTTAAAATTGACTCTTTACATCAATGGAAACCACTAGATAAAGAATAAGCCGGCCAAGAGTCTAGATCTACTTGTACTCACATTATTCAAGATTTACTTAACATATCCCTAATAGAGTCACCATTTTGTTAGGGATTTTTCTTGTAGGGTCAAACTTGGTAAATTATGGGCTTGATTCTCAGTTAAAAGGGACTCCAAGTTTGCAAGAAAAGCCTAATTGATGAGGATTGGATAAGATCCTCCCTCTACTTTGAGCTCCATAGGACTCAAGCAGGTATTGCCTATGAATAGGTTACTATATTTCAAGTAAGCTTTTGATTAGTGGATTTGGTCTTCACTATCATGTTATTTAGGCTTCAGATCACTTCAACAAAATATCACTTTGTAGACAGGTGAGAATATCCTAATACAGAGCTTGACAATAAAAACTATAAATGTAACAACATTGACAATGGAAATAAGGACATAAATCCTTCTTCTTTTTATGAGTTCAACTCAAGGAAGGTTAACCTCTGATTCTTTCCTTAAGGAATCACCAAATGTGAACTGTACCACTTAGACACAGTCCCTTCATAGTAGACATAAACTAAAGAAAATGAAATATACTAGTAATGATAAATTTTGTGCTTGATGACAAAAAGGTAGTTGTATAAACAAAAATCAGACCAGTGCCTAATCCCTTGGGCAGAAGAGTCTAACATGAATCAACAGAGGAATTTCAATAAAATGCAGTAGTCTTCCTTGCAAACTACATACAATTTAGACAGAATGCCTGATAGACTATCTTCTCAATCTTAGATTGTTATCATCAAGATCTCAATAGATATGTTCATTCTATGAAATTGTACATGAGGATTTAATCCTTTCCTTGAAAGAAACTCATGAAACAATTAGAGTAATTTCTTGACAACTAGTATGTTTTTGTGTGCCTTACAAATAAAAATATACAAGAACAAACACAGAGCCAAGAGACAGTAACAGAACCAAGACATAAATTGTATTGTATTTCATGAAAAGTGTATCAATACATACAAAGAAAAACTCTTTACTCAAAGACTCAGACTCAAAATAAGAAGTCTTCTCTATAAAGCTTGTATTTTCAACATTCATCATCAAGGGACCTGCTCATAACAAAGAAACTATAGGAGCCCTCCAGAAAGAGGAACAGGAACCCGTGTGGAACCAAAATAATGGAACCCTTCAAAAATCAAAATTACCACAATATATACCACTAGTCATCTTGGAATCCCAAAAATCAAGATGCAACAAGCTTTGGATGACTAGGGAAAGGGTTAGGGTTTTCACCCACCAAACCAGCTAGAATTAATCAAAATTTATTGCATTGGTAGAAAACCCAAGCAACCTCCAGAGATCAGATCCAAGATTGATCTTCATTTATGACAATTCTCAGATAAATGTACTGAAGATCATGAATTCACCATGTTTATCAATCTGATGACATCTACAACATGCCTCGAGCAACTCTTACCCATTCCTTCATGGTAAAAATCTTTTGCAATCAATCATCAAACTCTCTGGACCACATCATGATAGTTGACAAAATCAAATCTACCTGATCCAGCTACTTAAGCATTCAATTCTAGTAGTTTTGTCATTGAAACCCTTGAAATATTCAAATTTGAAAGAAACGGCTATATTTATGGTGCTAGATAGCATATCGATAACCAGCATTCAAATTTGGATCAACTTTATATCCCTACCATCAGATCTATTCATTTACCCAGGTTTCATAGCTTAACTCTATAGAAATCCTGGTTTACATTTATCCTTTAGTCATGAGATTGCTAGACATCTTATTAACCTCAAGTTATACTTAGTGATTATGTGACTATAGGAAACCCTTAACTTTTCTTTCATCTAGCGATCACGCAACTAGAAGCCATCTTCTCAGTCCTTGAATAAACTTTCTTCATTCCCCAATCTGGTGACTACAAGAGCTCCTTAATTGTGAGAACTTTTTGACTTTTTAACTTTCTTTCTAAGACCTCATGACCACCATTGATCTTCCTCTCCATTCCATCTAATGGTCTATATTAAGTTACAAAAGAATTCTTGAGTTAGCTATTTGATTCAGTGACCATGAGACTAACCGTGTCCCTGAATCGTTGGAGGTTAGTAACTTAACCGTTAGGAACTTGAGACCACATGACCACACAGTCACTAGAATGTTGAATACATTATAAACTCTAAGCACACTGAGATCAATGACTGTCATTATACCGCTAACTTAAATATCATGCATCTTATCCAAGCTGTATAATGACAACCGTGAGATCATGTCAACCTTTATCATACCTGAATGTCAAAAACATAGGTCCCACTAACAACACTCCATGTCATTAAACCCATCGACCAATGAGAAAATGCCACCTCTCTATATCCGCCTGATAGACAAAGTACTTTATTAAAAAAGAAACACATCTGGCAACCCTGTCATGTCTTCAATACCTTTGGCAAATCAGAAATAGCTATATCATCATGAGTCAGCAACAAAGGACCAACCTAGTAGTCCCTGTCTCTTAAACAAGATCAATGGTTGTCGCTATACTGCAAGGTTAAACCTCATGCATCTTATATCAATGTTATAATGACAACCATGAGATCAATCTGAGCTTTAACCTCACCTCAGAGACCAAAGACCTCAGGCCCACTGGCAACTACCAACTCACTACTCTGCAACAAATAAGAAATGGACACTTCAGCATCTTCTGACATTAGGTCCACCTATACAATCTTCATTTGATGTGGGCCTACTATCTCATGATTCACCGACTAAAGAGAAGAAAAAAGCCACTCATGAAGTTTCTCAACCAAAACACTAACTACCTATATATTCAGAGACCATGCAACCACACAGTCATGAAATCACAGAAAGTGAAACATAACTACTGGGGACTAACCACATTCTGACTTTAACTTAACCCACACCCACCTGGAGATTACGTGACCAAAGACTTCACCAAATCTCTGAATCATTTTCTCAACTAGGGTTAAGTCCTAAGAATAAGCGACTGAGACCATTCTCAAAGTTGTAGAATAATTTTCTTAACCATGGGTTTCATTGTGAGAACAAGCAAACAAAAGCCTTCATTGAGTCGCTGAAAGATTTTTTAACCATTATATTTTTATTACAAGAATCAGCTACCAAAGGGAAACATACTTTGACATTTCTTCATTCACCAAGTCGCTGAAAACTTTGAAGCCTTACCAACTAATTCTGAGATCCTGCAAACACTTCACTTGCCCAATCACTAAATATTTAGACCATCGCCATCCCTTTCCTGAGATTCAGCGACAAGAGGAAACTTTAAACCTTTGCCAAATTTCTTTGTCAAAGCTGCCAAACTTAGGGACATTGAAACTGAGTCAGTCATGAAATCACCAAATGAATTTAAGTAGGACCCAGTCATTGTGAGATTAAAACATGGCCATCAAATGAAGAAGCAATTGATGACATGCACTAGATTGCTAGAGAAGTTATAACTTAGCCGCCCGACTCAGAGAATATGAGATAACCACTGCACCAAGTCAATGAGGGTTAACATGAAACTGCCAAGAAATAAGTGAATAAGAGACAACACAATCACTGAATCGCTGGATGAAGACTTAACTGTGACAATGAATTGGGTGATTTAGTGACCAAATAGAGATTTAACCAAGGGATGACACAGTCATCGGTTCACTGAAAGACTTAAGAGTTAAGGAAACAAATTGCGCGATTGAGGGAAGACTGGAAATATGACCATGTGTAGAAAGGGGACTTAAGTGACCTAAAAAATGTAACAACAGAAAAGAACATGGTCAAGATAGATTAGGGTTTTTCCCTTTCCAATAGCTAGAATTATGAAATAGGACCTAGGGTTTAAGGCAAAAGACCAGGAAAAATTTGCAGGGGCCAGAGAAGAAATCATGTATCCATGAATTTTTTTTCCAGGTGTTAACACGTTCTTGAGAGACTGAGAATCCTAGTAAATACTAAAATGGAGCAACTAGTCTCCCAAACCGAGCAAGTACTCCACCAAACCAAGATCAAAACTAATAATCTACCTTCAAAGAAAAACATATTTTTTGTTTATACAGGATTGCCAAGAATCCTAGGATGCTCCTACATCAGACACCCCAGGTAGGAAAGACTTTCTCATAAGGAAATTAGGAATGTCTCAAGGGAATCAAAACAGTATGGAAAATCTATTCTTCACCCATATCTCCTCTTGTTCTTCATCCCAAGTAGTCTTTACTTCATTCATCTCTCCCTGCAACAAGTTCTTCTACTTTCTACTTTTCTTATCCTTCTAGTCAACAATTGATAGTAAATGACTCTGACCACTACCGATCACATCAATGCCTCGATAAGGTTCATCCTCTCCGGAATCCTCAATCAACTCAATATCATCTACATCTTTCTATATCAAGAATTTCACCATCTGTTGTACCATCTCTATCAGAAAGATCATCTATCTCTTAATATCAAAAAACTCTTCAAGTATATCATTCTCCTTCTCCTTCAAACTAGAATTCGTAGGGATAGGTTCATCAACCCTCTACTCCTAAGGTTTTTCATAAGGACAACACCTGATAACTCCACATCCCTTAACCCATGTTTCTTGTAAAGGTATCATCTTATGCTGAGCTCCTTCATACCTAACCACATAGGTGTTAGCATGACCATCAAACAAAATATTCCTATCAAACTACCAAGGTTTACCAAGCAACAAATGAAAAGCATCCATGGGCAATATATCACACAATATCTCATCCTGGTAAGATCCAATCTGAAACTTAACCAAGCATTATTCTTCAACTATAACCTTAGAAACATCTTGTATCCAACTAATCTGATAAGGATTAGGATGCTTCCTTCTTTCAAACTTCAACTTACTAACCATTTTATCTGAAACAAAGTTCTCAAAACTGCCACCATCAAATATGACATTACATACCTTATTCTTGCACTTACATCTTGTTTTGAAAAAATTCCTTCTTTTTACTAGTTCATGAACACATGCATCTAATCTCCTAGTGATAAGTGTCTCACCTTTTTCTACAACATTCACAATATCTTCTTTAGCAGTCAGTGCCACCCTTTTCTTAGGACAATAAAAACTTCTATGACAAGCTTCACCATAGTTATAACAAGTACCAGTAAACTCATTCTTCCATCTTCCTCTTTGTCCAACATTCTTAGTAACTTGACCACTACTAGATCCTACATCAGGCTTAGGATTCTTTGTCACATTACTTTCAGCAACTATCTCACTAGTTTTACCACCTTGGTTCCTATTGTTATGTTTTCCTTCATACTTCTTATTTAGCTTCTCTTCAATCTTTAATGCCATCTGATAAGCACCACTGATTGTTTTCATCCGCACAGTAAGTAACTCTTCCCAAATACTAGGTATCAAATCATAGACATACCTGGCAACCTTCTCTTTATCAGCTTCAGAATAACTAGTCCTAATCAGGATTCTATAAAACTCCTCAGTATACTCCTATACTGATTTTTTAGTCTTCTTCAAAGCTTGCATCTTCTTAAACATGTCTAATTCATAATCCACCAGAATGAATTACTTCTTCAACTTGTCAACCATTCAGTTCCACTTAGTGATCTTTCCTTTTCCTCTCCTACCTCTTTACAATTGAACTTCTCTCCACCATATATTTGCATGACCTTTCAACTTATTCTTTGCAAATCAAACTCTATCAATATTTTCTATTTCTTCATACTCAAAGTACTCATCAATCTCATTGATCTAATCAATCAATTCTTTTGGCCTAAGGCTTCCAAAAAATGCAAAAACTTCAACCTTAGGTCTCTTCCCAATCTTAGACATAGCTTTCAAAATTTGGTTCTCCTCAGAATCTCTAGCTTCTTCAACAGATTCTTCAAAATGATCTTCCTCAGATTCATCATCACTATCCTCTTTCAAGGTAGGCTTCTTCTTTCTCAATTCTTCTTGTAGGTCTTGTACTTGTTTCTGCAAAGCCCTAAAATCATCAAGACTAAATTTTCCAGTAGCTTCCTCTTCCTCTGAGATCTCACGATTTCTCCTTAGAGGCATCTTTAAATCAAGATCCAAATGCAAACATACAAGATCCACTCAGCTCCAACAGGAATAGACTTTTCTCCAATAGGAACAAACCTCGCTCAAACAGGAACTAACTTCTCTATGATACCACTTAATGCAGTCAAGGTTGGTGGATCCAATTAAGGACTGACTGACATTGCAACCAAACCAATATGTAGCAGAAATACACAACAACAATAAGAAATATGAAATAAAATAGAAGTCTTTATTCATCAAATCACCGATTACATGCAATGTGTTGAGTTGTAAGGCCTTCCTAATTATGGCCAAATACAAAGCAAGTAACAGTCTAAAAATATCTCATAGGATCCAAATCTTCTCTAAAACATCAATATTCAGCTAACCTATGTCTACAACATGCAGCACACTGGTAGTCATCTAGGAGAGATCTAAACTTGTACTCAAACTTCCAAGCAGTCTTCATGTTCCTAAGCTTGCAGGCTACTAACTTTCCTTCCAACTCCCTAATGCCCTAAAAGACTACCCAAGCATCCTATAAATATTTAGTCCCAGCCACAAGTCAGCTAATGAAACAATAAACCCTTACAACCAAATATTAAATGCTAAAACATCAGTCAGCTCTCAAATAGCCTAACAAATAAAATAAACTCTCCAAGATGGCCCCAAACGGTCATCAGATCTGCATAGAAGAATGCAACATGCCAGATCTAAGTCCTCACCCATCCAATGGTCAACCCATAAATCAAGGAGCATGACCCAAATCAATGGAACTAGTCAGCCAAGATGATCCAACCAAACGAACCATGTCGGTAAGAAAGAACACTGAGCAACAAAGGAAATAACCAAGCGCCAGTCAACTAACCACACCAAGCATGAATGAGGAATGTAGTTATCATTGAGTGGAAATGAACCAAAGCCTTATGTTATCAAGCATTCTTTAGAGGCTGAGCACCTTGGTAAACACTAAAACCGAGCAACTAGTCTCCCAAACCAAGCAAGTACTCCACCAAACCAAGATCAAAACTAACAATCTACCTTCAAAGACAAACATATTTTTGGTTGATATAGGATTGCCAAGAATCCTAGGATGTTCCTACATCATATTGAAATCACTCAAGAGGCAGAGGATACCCCTGAACCACCACATAAAAAGAAAAAAATTGAGGTAGGTGGGCCCTCCAAGGAGAAGAAACAAATGAAAACTGTTGATAAGGATTCTATTCTAGTGCCTAGTGATCATGCATACCATCACAATCCGAGGAAGATAATTAGAGAAGGCAAGAAGATAGTGTCAAAAGAAGAGAAGGAATTGCCTCTACTTCTTGGAAAAGATGAAAGGGAGTTGTTAATTTAGAAATTTTCTTATTTGGAGGAAGCAACAAGAAGTGGCTAAGGCTCTGCCAGAGGGTATGGAACTAATTGATGAGACCTTAAGGGCTCTAACTTCTTATGACTCCAAATATCACTTTTGATGAGGCCATAGAAATGGTGAAGTCTAGTGGGATGCTTCTGACTCCTAGATGGGACCTTACCTCAGCCTTCATCATTGATCAAATTAGAAAGCAACTAGAGGGCAATTTATCTTATGAGGTGCACATTGGAGATATGATAAGGGAGTAGTTTATCTTATGAGGTGCACATTGGAGATATGATAAGGGGAAGTGGGTTTGATCCTAAGTCCTAAGTTGTTGCAATGTGGTCTCTAGCCCCAAGAACACAAAATCCTTCTTTGTTGAGTATAGAAGATAAGATGGAGGGGAACAAAATCATCTGGACTATCTAGAATAGTAGTGACCTTGACGTATCAAAGGCTATGACACATTTTTCCCACCTCAATGAAGCAAAGACAACCTAATTATCAAACATATATGCTCAGTTGTTTGATAATTCAGTGAAAGTTGCCAAGGACAAAGACCTAAAGCTAATGCAAATCAAGGCTCTATAAGATGAATTGGATGATCTAAAGGCCAAGCTTGAAGAAGCATCAAAGGCATCTCCCCCTCCAACTTTGCAAATTGAAGTTGCAACTCAGCAAGTGGCATAAACTTTTGACATGCCATCTAAGGACTTAGAGAAGGTAAGGCTTGATGTGGCATTAAAGGCCATATTAGATATTGTGCAGCATAGATGTGAGAAAATAAAGGATAAAATGGATTTTGTCCATCAATCAGTGGGCATGTTGCATAAGGTTAATAAGAATGTGAATGAGGCAGTAGCTACTCTGGAGCCACTTTTTAGTGTTTGGTCTAGGAGGAGCTCATTTGTTTGAAAAAATTGATGCATTGCAGCCTCACAAGAAACATATCCCTGAGGTAGTTACTAAGGTCTTTGAGAAGATAGAATTAGTCAATGCCACCTCAAGCTTTTTCAAGGGGAAGTCAAATCAGGTAAAGGCCAAATTGGCCATGTTTGATCAAGGTTATAGCAATTATTTTCCCTCAATTTACAAGGATGATGGAAGTGTGATAATTTTGGATGAGTGGAAGTCAAGCATGGGTCAAGTGATGATCAAACAGGGGGCCTTCCTTGGCAATGATGGCTCTTTGGACATGGATGGGTGCAACAACATAATTGACAACTTGATGAAGGTTGAAAATGACTGCATCAAGTTTGTTGTAGATATTAAGGCCATCATTGACTCCAGGTAGGATAGGCAGATCAAGTTGATACAAGATTTATAGGGGTATAATTGGCCCTCAGAAGATGATGTGGCAACATAGGACAAGAATACAAGGAAAAAGAAGAAGAAGCCAGCTGTCATGGAGCTAGAAGCATAAGAAGAAGAGTGAGCCCCACCTAGCACCTAATCAATAAATATAGGGACAGCGAGTATCATACAAAGAATGATGTAAGTTATCCTATATTGGTGGTCATCATTCATGCAACAACATCAAGTAACCACTCAGAAATATCCTTAGATAGAAGGTGCCAGCTGTGAAGATTCTATTTGTTGGAAAACTACTTTCTATTTTTCTAGTCTTTAGTCATCATGTTTTGTACTTTTGTCTATAGTGCAAGTCACCATCCTGGCTATCTAAAGCTTTTTGCATCCTTTCTTTGAGGATTCCAAGATAGCTAGTGATATATAGAAAGTTTTCTTCTTTTGTGGAGGTGGTGGATATTACTTTGTAAAGAGAGTTCTGATAATAGTATTTTTGTCTTACAATTCTCTATCAAGAATGTACTAATACAGTTAAAATATAAATACAATATATTGGAACTCCTTTTTTTATATTGGTTGTCTTCACATTTGGATGCTTGAATTATTTTATGTATTAATTTGTAAGGTATTTTAGTACATTTTTTACAAGGTAGATATAGGGGTGAAGCTTGAGTTTCTTTCAAGGGAAGAATAAACCTTAAGGGAGATCTCTGGGAATTTATAATCCATGTATGAATTTGATAGCAGAATTAGAAATTGGGAGAATGGAGTGTAAGACACCTCATTTGAGTTTAGGGATATTTTTTTTGATAATATTCTGTTGATGTAGAATTTTGACTCTAATGCCTTAGGATATGGCATTGGTTCTAGCTTAATTTGCATGTGTTCACCATCAACAAAATCAAATAATCTGCTCATTTTAAATTTGTTGTATGTTTTGAAGTTGTATAATCTATGTCAAGACATAGATAACTATTGTGATGCTTTATAGAATCAATTCTAAAAGGTAAACCCGCTTGAGTTTTAACCTTGAAGAGAAGAAGGTTTTTCAACCTTAGTACCTTAGTGTTTGTATTTTGTTAGATTCATATGTTGGGAATGCTAGAGTTATAATTTCAAATGTTTCTAAATCTTGTTTAATCATCTACAAGTTTAAGCACTAACACAGAGCATCCCACCATCCTTCAACATTCCCACCAATCCTTGACCATCCTTTCATCCTTTAGTTTTCACCAATCCTTGCACCATATCTTAGAAATCCACCATCCTTAGAGTTTCTTTAGATTTTCATCCATCATCCTTAGAATTTTTTAGAAAGTGATCTTTCATCCATACCATCATCTACATTTTCATCATTAGAACTACATTCCATGCCTACTGAGATGCGATCCAAGAGGAGAAGGAACATGGATCCCAATCAAGCCACTAGTTCATCTGTTCCTAACAATCCTACCAGTGCAATGATAACTTGCAATCCACAAAACCTACAAGTTGATAATATATTGGATGATCCAAATGGACCCCCCACTCCATTTTCCATGAAAACATTCATGAGCCATCCAAGGCATGCACAAATAGTAAGTACATTAATTGATTAGAATTGACAAAACATATTGGCTAATTTTTCCTAGGAAGGTACTCCCATTACACCATATCTCCAACCTCACATCCCCATAAACACCATCCAAATCCTATCAGAAGCCTATTCTCCCATCATCTAACAAATCCATGATCCTAACTTACAAATATCTCAAGAAACCTCATCCATTCCCCATTTCCTACGAAGCCTCTTCATGAGTCCTACAACACAAGAAACAACATAATCCACTCCATTTTCCATCATAGAAACACCATCATCTTCTATAGCATCCAAAGCCATCACTCACGCTCAAAACTTCCCACAAAACCAACCTCCACATCCTACACAAGCTGCCACGCAAGAAATGCCTCCACCTTGCATGGGCCAAGCAACATCATCATTTCTGGAGGAAACATAATCATTTACTTTGTTTTCCCTACAAGCCTCTACATCAACCTCATCATTTCTAGGGACAACAAAATTGTCCACATTTCCTAGTCAGTAAACTTCCACATCAACACCCTTTTCTATGGGGAATACAAGCATCTTCTTCCACTTCTCAACTGGGATTTTCATTTTCCCAAAGCATATGTTCCACTTCAACCTTTAATTAGCAATCCACAAGCTTAGTAAGCCACCTTCACAATAGGAATGCCCTCCCTGGGATCTCAAAATCCCCCATCTACATCCCAAATCCCTACATCTACATTCCCAACATTCTCTACATCATAACTCCCACCATGAGCTAGTTCTCATTGGGGCCTTACTCAAGCATAAATGCAAGCCTTGGGAATACTAACCCAATCTCCCATATCCATTCTTGTAAACCAAAAAGCCACATTCCCTCAAGTAGCACAAAAACAACCCTCGCAACCTCTGCTAGCTTCATCATTTCCTTCATATATCAACTATCTATCCACACCACCTACCACCTCTCAAATGGTTCCACCACCCCAACAATAGACTTCATCTCACCCCATCATCTACCTTGCGCAACCACCTCCCATCACCAGCTTCCCAACATCAATTCCACCCTAAGAAATGCAATGCTACATCCTACCTACATTAGCTAAGTGCAAAGCCCAATTGCACCAAGGACCATCCTATTAGCAAGATGCACCATTCCATCATCCTCCTCCACTGTAGCAATACATCCTAGTACAATAGCAACAACATCCTATTGTTCCAAAGAAAAAACAAGCATCTTCCTACCCATCGCAACAACAAGATCCCATCATCTCTCAGCAACAACATCCCATCATACCCCAACAAAAAAAATCTAGTTTATATCCTCCACAACAATACACTCTCATACCTTAGCATCAATATCCTCTACAACAACCATCACCCCAACATAAATTTCAATTCACTTACCTTAGTGGGCAATCCCCATATCCCACTTCACAATACCCTCTGCTAGATCACCCTGATTAACCAGCACCATCAAATCCTTTCCAAATGGGAGTACCCACTCAAATGTTGATTGATGCCAAGTGGGAAGAAATGAAGAATTCTCTTAACGAGCTAAAAGATGGAACAAAGAGAAAAACCTTTAAATTTGAAGAGGTATATCCCTATCCTTTTGATCGATTAATCATGACTATCTATTTTTCTAAGAATTTTGAGGCACCCAAATTTGATAAATATCAAGGGAAAGGAGACCTAGTAAGCCATGTCAAAGAGTTCTATATGGCATGTTAAGAAGTGGCATATAGTGATAATTACCTTATTGTTAAAATAATAACAAAATATAGAGAGACAGGAAATTATTTAATGCAATGAGCAAGGAAAAGAAGATTTAGCATGAATAATCACAAAACTAGGAGCATTCACCAAAGAGCAAAGCAACAACGGAGACAATATTTTGAAGGGGGAAAAGCATAAGAAAACCCCCGTGATATAATGAAAGTGGAAAAAATGACTAAGAATGAGAGAGAGATAGATAGATTGAGAGCTTAGCTCATACAATATTGTTCAAGAAGAAGAAGTATCTCATGGAGAGAAGGAGAGCCATCTCTTTTAATAGAGATGTGAGAAAAGAGTTACATTGTAACTCCCATTTCTATGTATGCCACATATCACTAGTGTGTGAGACAAGTGTAGGATTGTTCATAAGGAGGAATATCTATTTTCCTTAATAAAGGAGTTACAAAAAAGTGACATGTCCTCCTACTAGGAATATAAGGACAAAAACAATAGGATACCTTGGTTTATCCTTTAAATACATATATATACCAAGGAAAGATTAAATTCTAACACCCCCCTTTAATCTTTACTTGGGGTAATTACATCAATAGGTATCAAACCCAAATGTTTACAATGATTTTGATATTTTTCTTTTGAAAGAGTCTTCACTAGGATGTCTTTGGCTTGATCATCTTGCTTGTCTTCAACTTGTGCTTTGGAGCTTGAATGATACATAGGACTTTTGGAAAAGTGAATAGCATGTTGAGGGGAGCCCAAATCTTTAAGAGACCATTGAAATTCTTGAGATGCATTTATGCAAGGACTTTTTACTTTCCATTCTCACACTCTCTACTATTCCTAATGATGGATCATGGAGTGTGATCCAAAACGTGATGAAAAAAACTCACACAATGGAATCGAGAAACATTGTATGCTTATCTTAATGGATTGTGGAAATCTGTTTGTGTTAATTGTATTTATGCATTCTGTATATTCATTTCCAGTAGAAAATATAGGCAGAGCATAATCAACACTTGAGCCTGTAATAAGGAAAAAACCACTAGTAGAGTGCCCATCATTGGGATCACCTAGCATTGAATCAGTAACACTTTGGAAAGAAAAATCATATAGCAAATCATGAGGAAAATAATTAGGAATGCAATCTTCAGTTGCATAAAAAAAATTTGTAGTGTATTCATCATAATATGAAGCATCAATAGGAGAGTTAATATAAGCATCATTATCATTAACCTCCACAACAATCATAGGATTAGTACTATCATCATGAATTTCATTTTGAGTAATAAATATGTCTTGCAAAGTAACATTACGAAAGTTAGATATAATTTCCTCTTCTTGGTCAAACATATCATCAACATGAGAGCAAGGAGGAGTAAACAAATTATTACCATCATCATCATCATCACTACTACTACTAGAAGGAACAAAATCATTAGGAGTATCATTACTATCTTTATGTTCATCATTATCCTTTTGAAGATATTAGTATTATCCTTAATGTTAGGAGCAAAAACAAGAGGAACATAAATATGGTTAGCTTTCAAATCAAGAACATAAAACACATCATGTAATTTACCATTTGGAACAGAAACATTACCAGTTCCTTCAACTTGACAACAATAATTATCAGCTAAAGGAATAGGAATATTCATAGAATCAGGGCGCAAAGAATCAAAGATTTCCTTATGAGATGTAACATGTTGAGATGCACCACATTAAAGTGGTTTAGAAGCATTAAAATAGATAGCAAAAGTAGAATGAGATTGATTTCCATTAGATTTTCCATTTGAGTAGTTTTGAGAATTAGGTTGATCATCCTTTTGTTTCTTAAACCAGTTATGTATTAAGTGACCATCTTTACCGCAATAGGTGCAATGTGGCCTGTTTGAATGATTATTATTATGATAGTTATTGGAAGGCCTATAATTGGAATGATCATTAAATTATTGGCCTGAGTTATTATTTAAATTATTAGTATTGTTTGATCTTTGATAATTTTGGTTATTTTGATTAGTGTTAGAAGATCTATTGTTATTGTGACTTTGAGAGACACATGCATGTTCGTGAGTTTTAAGTATGCCAAACCGAATCAATTTTTCTTCCTCTTGAGGCAACATATTTTGAAAGATGACATAAGTTAATTGAGATGCTAAAGAAGGAATAACTAACTAAGAGTAAATATTTGTAATAAATTGTTGGAATTGTCTAGGCAAACATTTACGAATAATTATGTGGATTATGCTTAAATCAAAGAGAGTAACTTGTAAACCAGTTAGTAAAGCTTTAATTGAATCAAACTTGAGCAAGAAATCATCAACAGAGTTGAAATCGGTATACCCAAGGTCTTCAAGTTGGTCTTGAAGCTGGAATTTGTGAGTCTCATCTGCACTGTCATAGGTATTTTCCAGGATGTCCCAAGCTTGATCAGCTTCTATACAAATAGAAATTAAGAAATACAATTTGGGACTTAAGGAGATCTTGATTAAACCAAGTGCTTCCTCATTTTTAGTCTACCAAGCAGTTTGGTCAGGTTGAGGAGCAGAGGCTATTGGTTTTGAACTGGCATCAGTTAGAATATCTAAAATATGTTTGAATCTAAAGATGAAGGTCATGTGCATTTTCCATGCATGATAATTTGTACTAGTTAAATTGATTTCTAGCATCAGGTTGGTCATGGTTAAATACTAAACTTGAGATAAATAAGTGAAAAAAACCTTAACAGAACCTAGAAAAGAAACTATATACACTCACATGCAACAACAAAAAGCTATGAAAGCTTACGCCAAGGTGGCATGCAAGGAAAAAAACTACTAGAGGTAAGACTGAAACCAAGAACACTAAAGAGTAAACAAAACTCTGTTAAGTTGTTATTAATTAACAAATAACAACAAGAATCTCTTGCATGCAAAGAAAGAAAAACACTTAAGCATGCAAAGAGGAGGCAAAGAGAGAAAAATGCTAAATCTAATGAAGCCCATTTACAATCTCTAGAAAAAATTAATGCAAGCAAGAAAAAAAACTAAATCTATTGCATGCAAAAAATGTAAATACTAAATAAGTTTCGAACCTATAAAAAATCGTTAGAAAACTGATATACTAAAAATGTTAATAATGAAAAGATTCAAACCTGCAATGAAATGTTAGCTAAATCAAATTGAATCTAAAAAACCCTTAATTAATAACTTGAGCTAGTAATAATGATTAATATAATAAGAAATAAAAGTTAAGCCAAAAATAAGAAGCACTAACAATTACGTTAAAAAACTTTGTTAAATGCATAAATTCATCAAAACCTAGCAAAGTGCCTGCAACAAAAACTAATAGGTATAATTTTTTAACACGTAACACACATCCCCATTTATCAATTTCCCATTCTCATTGCAACCAAATTTACTGAAAGCAAATAATTGAATCACATGAAAAACTTCACAATGTTTGCAAACTATATTGAAAACTTTGATAAAAACACCACAGATTGAGGAAACCTGGAAAAATCTAGCAAAAAATGAGACAAAAATGGAAAAAAAAGCTTCTTCGGCATCTAAATTACCATTACTCACATGAATTGGAACCCAAATTGCATGAGCTATGGAGCATAAAAACTTAGGGTACAAAAAGAATGACTATGCCACTCTGATCTTGTAAAAAATAAGACATTAAACAAAAAATGAAACTTCAAAAAAGCTGAACAATCTAAATACAATAGTTTAGTCCCACTGTAACTGAAAATAGTATTACAAAGATTACTTTGAGATGGATCCCTAGGGTTTAGAAGCCTCTAGGAAAATAAAAGATAGCACAGATCACCACCTTCGATCTAGGGTTTACATAAAACAAAATGGGCATAAACAGATGGGCGGCTCAGACAATGCAAATGCCCCAACTCTCTCCAGATATACAGGCTTCAAAAAAAAAAAAGAAGCCACTCTACTAAGAAAAAATAATGCCAAAGAAAAAAAAATGGCTAAAAGAAGGTGCCCTAGCCTAAAAAATCAGTAACATGATAGATCAAAGCTCACTTGCCAAAGTTAGCACAAAGGCTGCCAAGGCACAACTGCAACTTGTTACTATTGATACAGTTCACAAAAAAGAAAAAGAAAAAAAATATCCCCTTAAGCCACTAGCTTCTCAAATCCCATCGTAAGGTCCTTGACTTGCATGAAATGAACAAGGGAGGCGAATGTTTGAAATGGAAAAAGAAATAAGAAATCTCGTAGAGAAGAACAATATTGTAGAACACATAATGAAATAAGTGCAAGACAAAAATTTTAAAATGAAAAATAATAATATAGAAGAAATCAAATAAGAGCTAGGGTTTATCCAGAGGAGCCCCTATATCGGTATGGAGGTTTGTATTTCAGTGAAGAAGGAAATAAAACACATGCAGTGAGAAACATATATGACAAAAATGTTAGCCTAAAAAATGGATAACAAATAATAAAGAAGTTATACTATTAATGGTTAGCAAAAATGGTTACCAAGGTGCGATCCAAAAAAAATGATACAATAAATATTTAGTGCAAGGAACAAAGCCTGCAATTTTAAAGGCAAACACCAAGCTTGAAACTGAAACAAATGAATCTACAATGCTATAAACTAAGCTGCAAAGAGAGATAAGAAGGCATGAAGCAAAGACAAAAACTATGATGTAAAGAGAGTTAACAAATAAAAGCTTAGCCAATCATCCATCCAGACATCCAAGAGCACAGATAAGGAAAGATTAGATGCCAATCTAAAATACAGACTGAAAATGTAAATCAACAAAGCCATGAATCTGTGTGAAGATAATGGCAATAATAATAATATATTGGAAAAAAAATGCGTGCATGCAAAAGGAAAATGCATGAAAAGAATAGTAATAATGCAAAGATACTATGCAATGATAAAAAGAAAAAACTAGCTATGAAAAAAAAAGCATTCAAACAAAGGAATGATAAATATTTGTTGGCAAATAGAGATAATAAATAGTTAGATATGATTTCCAAGATTAAAACTATTTAACATTACTATCCAAGATTTGAATGTAATAACTAGAGATTCAAAATAATTATAAATGTAAAAGTATTATAATTTTAAAATTGCAGTGAATGTAAAATGCTAAAAGAAACTTAACTACAAAAAAGAGATTCAAAATTCTCTAAACAACGTCTCCGAATTTGGAGTGCACCAAGATATGGTAGCTTCTTTACCTACATACTCAAAACATGATTAAACCAACCTGCTATGTTACCATGTTAAAATAATAACAAAATATAGAGAGACGGGAAATTGTTTAATGCAATGAGCAAGGAAAAGATAATTTTGTTAGAGAGTAAAGTCCACCAGGATAACTGAGAGGTGGGGAAAAATTAGTTATCAGATAATTATAACTTTTATCATTTTCAACAACATTAAACCATATAAGCAATATAATTACCAACCATAGAAAGATATTCATACACAATAACACAATGACACAAGATATGTTGATTAGGGAACCTCTTGATCAAAGAGTAAACCTTGGTGGGAATGATGCCCACAAAAGATGCACTAATATGAATATTCCTTGTGAAAGGATGGACTCTATTAGGAGTCTTATGACATACATTCAGTACATATGAATCCCTATTAGGAGATTTTGAATCCTTGTTAAAAGATTCTAACCCTGTTAAGAGTTATGGAAGACAGAAGGACCCATTGCCCAAATAGCTTCAGGGTAAGATCATTGAACACACTATCCAAATAATATTTGCATTACTCAATAGAATAATATTTTACCTCCTCTTTGACTATGCCAAACCGCACTAACTGTTACAACAGATCTCAATTTCAGATCTTTGTACCTCACATGTCTTCCTTCACAAATTCGCTTTCATACTTAGCTCTTTACTTCACTTCATACATATAGCATCACACACAACCACTACTTCCATATCACAACAACATTACAACAAGTAAATACATTCCTTCCATTGTACCACACTCAAATAATTACAAATGAGTCGGCATACAATTACAATATAAAAGTTTCCACACGATACATCAAAATTACACAAAACTGTCAGCTTCCAAATACAATAAATCTTCACTCGTGTAACCTCTAAGTTTATACTATCATCCACATCACTATCAATGTGTCTTCAACTTCCCTTTAACTGTGAAAAAAAAGATTCCATCCCGATTAGGAGATATCATCCGATTTCCACAAACTGCTACTCAGGAACACTGCCTGAATACTGCTTCCACCAAAATGCTCATAACTTCCATGAATAAATGAATTACTATCTACACTCTTAACCATAGACATATAAAATATCAAAGAGTATATCCTCAACATCACATAGCTCCAATTGCAATAACCCACATGCATTAATCCAAACTCTGTCTGCTTCTCTGCAAGTCTTCAGTAAATCACTATGTTGACGTCAATGACAATAATAGTCACAAATGAAACAACAACTACTACAGAGTGGCTGCCAAACATTTAGCATTCATTCCTAACAATCTCCCCCATTGACATTGATGTAAACATAGATGAAAAACATCCAATGTTCCAAAAATCCAATACTGCAACACTGCTTCTTCAAATCCTCTTCATCAATCAAATCTTGCTTCGTTATCATAATAAGTTTTCTCCAATAGATATTTCAGATTGTTTTTCATGTATACTTCTCCCCCATTGACATCAATGATAGAAATTTGATCACTATGTCAACAACAACTCAATGTCATAAGACACTATTTAGAAAATGCATTCACTAGAATCCTCATGACTCAGCTCAGATACACATACTCCCTCATAGAGGAAGTACCAACATCAAGTCCAGAAGAAAGATAAGGCTCATATACCACCAGACGGATGCAACCAACTACATCACTTTTCAAAAGTAGGTTGGGGCATAACCCCAAGCATACCTCTCAAACACTCAAATGTATCCTTAGGCAAAGGCTTTGTGAATATATTTGCTATTTGCTCATTTGTACTTATGTACTCAAGTTTGACTTCTTTCTCAGCAACTTTCTCTCATACAACATGATACTTAATCTCTATATGCTTTGTCTTAGAATGTAATACAGGATTCTTAGACATACTAACTGTGCTGGTGTTGTCACAATGTATGACAACAGGTTCAACAAATTTTATTTCAATATCCTTCAGCATTTTCTTCATCCAAATTATCTGGTTACAATTGTTTGCTGCTGCTACATATTCTTCTTCTTTTGTGCTTTGTGAGATACAATTTTGCTTCTTCCTTAGCCAAGAAACTAATCTTCCTCCAAGAAAAAATGCTCCACCACTAGTGCTTTTCTTATCATCAACACTACCTCCCCAATCAGCATCTGTATATGCACATAGAGTAAAATCATCATATTTTTCATACCATAGTCCATGGTCCATTGTGCCTCTTAAATATCTCAATATCCTCTTTACTGCTGCATAATGTGATTCTCTAGGTTTAGCTTGAAATCTTGCTACAATTCCAATTGAATGTGCTATATTAGGTCTTGTATGAGTCAAATACTGCAATCCTCCAATCATAGATCTATATTTCTTCTGTTCTACTATAGGAGTCTCATCTATGCTAGATAACTTATGTCCAATCACCATGGGTGTTCCAACTAGTTTACAATTCTCCATTCCAAATCTTTTCAACAAGTCATTCAGGTACTTTGTCTAACTTACAAAGATACCATCATTGTTTTTTGTTATCTGTAATCCCAAAAAGTATTTCTTTTCACCAATCATACTCATTTCAAATTCAGTCTTCATTTCATTAGAAAATTTGTCACTAGCTTCATCTTCTCCTCCAAAGATAATGTCATCAACAAAAATAACTATAACCAACAAACCATTTTCAATTTCTTTTGTATATAGATTGCTATCAGTTGTTCCTTTTGTAAATCCCAATTTTAACAAATACTTATCCAGTCTTGCATACCAAGTTCTAGGTGCTTGTTTAAGTCCATATAAAGCTTTCTTCAATTTACATACCATGTCTCCTTCTTGAGTTAAGGGAAAACCTTTAGGCTTCTCAATGTAGACTTCTTCCAATTCTATCTTCAGAAATGTTGACTTCACATCCATCTAATATACTTTGAATTTCTTGTAAGCTGCATATGCCAAAAACATTCATACTGCTTCAATTCTTGCAACAGGTGCAAAGGTTTCTTCATAGTCAATTCCTTCTTGCTATGAGTAACCCTTACATACCAATCTTTCATAGTTTCTTACTACTTCTCCTTGTTCATTCATCTTGTTTATGAATTTTAGTTCCAATAACATTATTGTCTTTAGGTCTAGGGACCAATTCCCATGTCTTCTTGTTTTCAATCTGATCTAGCTCTTCTTTCATAGCATTACTCCAACTTTCATCTTCACAAGCTTCATTAGTAGTCTTAGGTTCAATTTGAGAAATCAAACATAATTGTTCTTGTTCCTTATTTCAAGTTCGAACTCCTCTTTTGATGCTCCCAATAATTTGTCCACTAGGATGTTTTCTTAACAAACTCTTGCTAGGTGTCACTGTCTCAGATCTCACTTCAGATGTAGGTTCTTCAATGACTTCACTATGGCTTTCATTAAACAAATCACTATTAGTTCCATAAAATAATTTAGTAGATCCAGTGTTAGGTTTAGGATGAGCTTCTTCATCTAATTCATAATCAAGCATTCTTTCCTGAATTTTGAACTTTTCATCAACTTTAACATTTTCACTTTCAACAATAGTCTTAGTTCTTTTATTGTAACATCTATAGGCTTTTCTTTTCAAAGAATATCCAAGAAATATACCTTCACTTCTAGGATCAAACTTTCCAATATCATCATCTCTCTTTATATAACATTTGCTTCAAAAAATTCTAAAATACTTAATTGAGGGTGCATGTCCAACCCATAATTCATAAGGTGTCTTGTCTATGTTTGCTCTGATTTGTACTCTATTCATTGTATACACTATTGTGTTCACTACTCTCCATAATATCTTCACCAAATCATTCTCAAATAACATAGCTCTTGCTGCTTCAGTCACTGATATATTTCTTCTTTCTGCAATGCCATTTTGTTCAGGTGTTCTAGGGGCTAAATACTATCTCTTAATGCCATTTTCTTCACAAAAGGTGTTAAACTCTCTAGAAGTAAATTCTACATCTCTATTAGATCTCAAACATTTAATCTTCATTCTAGATTCATTGTCAACTTTATTCTTAACAATCTTAAACTTATCAAATGCTTCAGATTTTTCTTTAAGAAATGCAATCCACATCATTCTTGTAAAGTCATCAACAAGAATCATAAAATACCTTTCTCCATATAATCCTCTAGTCCTGGTAGGACCGCTCAAATCTATATGAACAATCTCCAGCTTCTTTGTAGATGTAAACTTCTCTTCTATTTAGCCATTACACATTCTTTGCAAATCATGTTAGTAGGCTTCATAATTTTAGGCAAATCTGTTACTGCAAGTGTAGTACTTACTTTCACAATGTTATCAAAGTTTATATGACAAAATCTTCTATTCCATAACCAACTCTCATCAATCTTAGTAATCAAACATGTCATCTCAGTAGGATTCAACTGAAATACATTACCTCTTGTTCCAGATCCAGTTCCAATCAGATTTCCAACTTTATCCTTTATCACACAAGTTTTCTCAGTAAACCAAACTTGATATCCCTTATCAAGTAACTATCCAACACATAAAAGATTATGTTTCAATCCATCCACAAAATAAACATCATCAGTATTAGTCTTTCCATCAAGAGTAATAGATCATATACCTTTAATCAAACAAGGTGCTTTGTTTCCAACTCTAACAACTCCTCCATCATATTCATTAAAATTTATGAACTTTTTCATGTCTCCAGTCATATGATGTGAACAACCACTATCTATAATCCAATCAACTTTCTTTTCAACTTGAGAAACTAAATCTTTTTCTTCCTTAACATTAGTTTCAAGGTTCTCTTCTTTAATTGCTACAAATCCTATGTCATCATTGTTCTCAGTATCACTTTCACTTAAAGTTATTTCTATACTAGCTTCAAGATCTTCATCATTAGGATAATAACATTCCTTAGATCTTCTAGGTTTGAAATTGTTTCTATACTTTTTAACTCTGTTAGGACATTTAAATGCAAAATGACCATATTCTTGACAAGTCCAACATTTAAATATTTTCTTACCGTCTGGTTCTCTTTTCACAAGAAAGGCAATACCTTCTTCAATATTCTTGTCCCCTTCATTTCTAGATCTGTTGCCACTAGTATAATCTCTACTCGCACTGATGCTTCTTGACAAAGTAGGGCGAACACTAAGAGAACTAAATGCTGTCTCCATTCTAGGTAAGTCTCCTGATAATCTCAGGTTGATTTCTGTTGCTTCCAATCTTCCAAGAAGAGTCTCTCTTGTAAATTTTTTTGTACAAGGTATAACTTGTTCAATCATCTATGTTGTCTGCTTAAATAAAGGAGTCAATGTCCTCAAAATTTTCCATATCACTTAATTCTCTATCTTTGTTCCTCCAAAAGATTTTATACCTGTAATAATTTCTAACATTCTACGAATATAGCTTCTAATAGATTCATCTTCCAACATGCTTATATCTTCAAATGCACATATCCAATTATGTAATCTAACTCTTTTTTCATGTTCATCGCGTTCAAAAGTAGAGTGTAAAGCATTCCAAATTTCATGAGATTTTTTCAAATATTTTACTTGACTGTACTCATTCTCTGGAAGGGCTATCAAAAGTGCTTCTCTTGCAAGTATGTTACACATGAATAGATCTCTCTCATCTGTAGTACATGTTTCAAGACTGTCTTCTTCAATGATAGTCTTATCATTCTTTCTAATCAACCAATATCCTGGTCCTTAACATAGGAGGTGTGTCTTCATCTTTTCTTTCCAGTTGTCAAAATTTACTCCATCAAACTTAGGGCTTTCTTTCCTAAAATTTTCCATGGATCTCCTTAAGCTATTAAATTTTTTTTTCAAGGACCTGTCGCTCTGATACCAATTGTTAGAAAGTAAATTCCACCAAGATAACTGAGAGGGGGGGGGGGTGAATCCGTTATCAGATAATTATAAATTTTATGATCTTCAACAACATTAAACCATATAAGAAATATAATTACCAACCATAGAAAGATATTCATACACAATAACACAATGACACAAGATATGTTGACTAGGGAACCTCTTGATCAAAGAGTAAACTCCAGTGGGAATGATGCCCACAAAAGATGCACTAATATGAATATTCCTTGTGAAAGGATGGACTCTATTAGGAGTCTTATGACATACATTTAGTACATATGAATCCCTGTTAGGAGATTTTCAATCCTTGTTAAAAGATTCTAACCTTGTTCAGAGTTATGGAAGACAGAAGGACCCACTACCCAAATAGCTTCAGGATAAGATCACTAAACAAACTGTCCAAATAATCTTTGCATTACTCAACAAAATAATATGTTACCTCTTCTCTGACTATGTCAAACCGCACTCAGTGTTACACCGGATCTCAATTTCAGATCTTTGTACCTTGCATGTCTTCCTTCACAAATTCACTTTCATATGTAGCTCTTTTCTTCACTTCATACATACAACATCACACAAAACCACTAATTCCATATCAAAATAACATTACAACAAGGAAATATATTCCTTCCTTTATACCATACTCAAATAATTACAAATGAGTCAATATACAATTACAATATAAAAGTTTCCACAGGATACATCAAAATTACACAAAACTGTCAGCTTCCAAATACAAGAAATCTTCACTCATGTAACCTCAAAGTTTGTGATATCATCCACATCACTATCAATGTGTCTCCAACTTCCCTTTAGCTGCGCAAAACTAGATTCCATCCCGATTAGGAGATATCATCCGATTTCCACAAACTGCTACTCAGGAACACTACCTGAATACTGCTTCTACCAAAATGCTCATAACTTCCATGAATAAATGAATTATTGTCTGTGCTCTTAACCATAGACATATAACATATCAAAGAGTATATCCTCAACATTGCATAGCTCCAACTACAATAACCCACGTCCGCTAATTCAAACTCTATCTATTTCTCTACAAGTCTTCAGTAAATCACTATGTTGACATCAATGAAAATCATAGTCATGAATGCAACAACAACTACTATAGAGTGGCTGCCAAACATTTAGCATTCATTCCTAATAGATTTACCATGAATAATCACAAAACTAGGAGCATTCACCAAAGAGCAAAGCAACAAAGGAGATAATATTTTCAAGGGGGAAAAGCATTAAAAAACCCCCGTGATATAATGAAAGCGGAAAAAATCCCTAAGAATGAGATAGAGAGAGAGAGAGAGAGAGAGAGAGAGAGCTTAGCTCATACAATAGTGTTCAAGAAGAAGAAGTATCTCATGGAGAGAAGGAGAGTCATCTCTTTTAATAGAGATGTGAGAAAGGAGTTACATTGTAACTCTCATTTCTATGTATGCCACATATCACTAGTGTGTGAGACAAGTGTAGGATTCCTCATAAGGAGGAATATCTATTTTCCTTAATAGAGGAGTTAAAAAAAAGTGACATGTACTCCTACTAGGACTAGAGGAAAAAACAATAGGATACCTTGGTTTATCATTTAAATACATATATATACCAAGGAAAGATTAAATTCTAACACTTATGCACCTATTCCCCAAAAGCTTGGGAGGAACTACTATTGAGTGGTTTTACAAAATACCTTATGGGATAGTCTCAACCTTTGCCAAGTGCTCTGAGAAGTTCATTTCCTAGTATGCCCATAATGCCAAGAATGAGTTGTCTTTGCTAGACCTTTTCAACTCAAAATAGAAAGGAGGACAAATCCTAGCTGACTATTTGCAACGATGGTAGAAACTCACTACCAAGCTATCATACCAACCACCTAAGAAGCATCTAATCAAGATCTTTATCAATAAATTGCATCCCAAACTAGCCCACTTCATGAGGATGAACTACATCTAGATTTACCAAGATATCAAAAGCAAGGGGATAGCTATTGAAAGAGGCCTCCTAGACAAAGGCACAATCCAAAATTACAATGGCGATTCCCATAGTAAGCCCAGTAATGACAAAACCCATTATTTTAATTGAAAAAAGAATGCTATTACCGATGGAGGCACTAACTCTTGCATACCATCAACAACCCCCATTACCATATCAGCATCAGCCTCAGATCCATCAACAACCCATGCAAAATTATCAGCAACAAGCACATCAAGAAAAACAAGGCAATCCAACCAATCAAGCCAATGCCATATCAACAACCCCCAATTAGAAAATGCCTCGAGCCCATAGTTAAAAAAAGAGAATCTTCACACCTCTTGCCAAACCTCTAGATGCAATCTTTCATAACATGGCCAAGGCCAATATAATCACGTACCCACCAAATCAGCAATTTGATGATGCCACTCAAAAACCTAAGTGGTACAAATATCACAAGTACTATTTGTACACACTAAATAGTGCACTTCTCTAAGTCATTACTTCCAAGGGAATCCATGAATGGAAAACCTTGAGAAAGTGACCTAGATATCCCTAGGCATGGAGTCACAATGATGTTGATTGTTCTCTCAACTAGAGCTATTGAAGCATGCAACCTTGCTAGTAAACCACAAAATGGGAGATTCAAAGAGACAAGGGAAAGAATGCTAATATCTTCAAGAATGTAGAATGGAAATGCAATGCAACTATGCTAAGAATGAAGATGCAAGCTAAGCTATGGAAATGAAAGTATTACAAATCCTTGCTAATTAATTTTGTTGGCATTAAGCATGATTGTGATTAGTGACAACACTTATTCTAAACAGTACATACCGAGCAAAATAGAGCTTACCAAGCTGAGCAGAGCTTACCGAGCAGATCAGTACATACTAAGCAGAATAGAGCTTACCGAGCTGAGCAGAGCTTACCGAGTAGAATAGTGCATACTGAGCTCGCAAAGTTTCACAGTGTTTACCGAGTGCTGCACGATTAAACAAGAAATTTAGTTTCTATTGAGTAACACTTTATCTACCGAGTCTCCAGTATTTACTGAGTTCAAAACTATAACTAAGTGGTTAGTATGGACTGAGTTTCCACTTATACTGAGTGCATGATGATGCCAAGTAACGCAGTGGATGCCGAGTATCAGAAAGTCACCGAGTTAGTTTGCAGTAACCATGTAACTATATTTGGGCCAACTCAGTAATATTTGTGTTTACTTGTTTAAGAGTCGACTTTGTAATTTTTTTGGAATTGACTTAGATTGATATATAAACAATGTTTTATGTCATATCCAAGAATGATAAAAATAAAGAAGTATGAAAAAGAGAGAAAGGTAGAGATAAGCGAATTACAAAGGGCTATAGTAGTATAAGAAGTAGAAAAGATCTATCCATCATAGAAGGTGATCAGTACATCAGAGAATCTCAATCAGTAAGTACAGTTACAAGTAAGAGATCTACTGTTTCATCCTAACAGGTGAATCAACTTGAAATCTTTTAACCGGGTAGACTTAACAGTCTTTGTAAAAATATCTTAACCGAGTGCATACTTCATTGTATGTTTGTAAAACATCTAACAAGGTGGACCTAGCAGTCCTTATTGCTCCTAATAGGGCAGATCATTAGAAGTGATCATTGTAAGCCTTAACTAGCAAAATTTATACTACAGTATTGAAGTTTTGTGGGTATCATCCCCACCCCAGTTTTACTTTCTACTTGGAAGGTTTCTAGGTCACCAAATCTCTGTGTTCTAAGTGTTATGAATGTTTTATTCTTTCTGTTACTCATGCATGCAATCAGATTATCAATCTAATATTATTAAGATCTGAATCTATTAAAAGTTTTGAAGTTACTGATTCACCCATCCCCTCTCAGTAACCTAGATAGTCTTGAATATTTCCAACAATTGGTATCAGAGCTTAGTTGATCTCAGAATAAAGTTTGACAGCTTGAGAAAAGATTCAGGACAATAGAGATATTCAGACTGAACAAAGTAATTGAGAATGAAAAGCTAGATTTGGAAATGGCCATAACTCAACTCAAAGAAGCAAGAGAGCATCTTTCCCTTTCCCTAAAAAGAAGGAAGGAACTTGCAAATCAGATCAATGACCACCGGTATGTTGAAGAAAAGATTGAAGACTTTTTCCCTTCAAGCAACTCAAATGAAGCAAATAATGCAATCAAAGAACTTCTAGAAAAGAATGGATCTCTGCAAGAAGAAGTGATAAAATTGAAAAGAGAATAGGAAATTCAGTCAACAAGATTTTGTGAAGTCTTGGAACAAAGAAACAAGATGAAAGATGAAATAGATGGAAAGAACAATGAAATCTAGAATAAAAATCTTCAGCTATAAAATCTTATTGATCAAATCTCCAATGAAAATGAAGAAATCTTGACTCTAAGATCAGAAAATGAAAATATGAGAGAAGAGCTGAGATCTGAAAAGCAAATCAATTTAAGAGTGATGGGTGAGCTAGATGCTGAAAGGAAAATCAATGAGAGAATGTTGAAATCTCAAGAAGATATGAATCAGGTGTATGAACGAAACCTTCATAGGCAAAAAGGAAAAGCAGGACTTGGATACAAAGAGGAAGGTGAATCCTCCAAACAAGGTACTCAAAAGAATCAGAAACCTACCTGTAATCACTGTGGCAAAATTGGTCATACTTCAAACAAATGTTGGAGCAATGGAAAAGAAAAATTCAATGGAAAATGCTACAATTGCAATCAGCTTGGTCATAAAGCAAATGAATGCAAGGAGAAACCAAGATTTAAAGGCATATGTCACAAATGTAGCAAACAAGGTCATAAGGCATCAGAATGCAGAACTAAAACACCCAATCTAGTGGAACAAATTATTAAAGCAATGTTTGGTTGGGATTACAACACTTGGTGTAGATGTCATTACTGTGGAGAATATGGACACATTGGCATGAATTGTGTAAGGCACCACTTGAGAAAAAGGGATTCTACCATAAGATGTTATAATTGCACTAAGCTTGGTCACATAGCTAAAAACTACATGAATTTAGGCAAAATTGAAGATGAAAAGAAAGAAAAAGAAAATAACATTAGGAAGTAGATGAGACAGAAGTGGATTCCTAAACCTACCAAGCAAACCAATCCTAAAGTCACTAATGAAGGGAGTGGCTCTATGAGCTCTAACTAGTCTCCAAGAAAGCACTGGAACTGTATCTTCATAGACATATTCCAAAACAATTCCTGAACTAAAAGGAAGATAGATCCAAATTAGTATGCAAGATACAGCAAGATCACCAGAAGGTCGGTATCAGTTATCACCAAGCAAGGTCGGGAGTAACCTAACTTCATTTGGTTACCGAGTGATGTCGGAGAAGTATGAATTCGTATGATTGCTGAGTTGTGAAGTCTTCACTGAGAAATTAATTCATAGTGGATGATAGCCTATCTAATTCAATACCCTAATTCGTACTGAGCATTTGTAGACTAGGATTTGAGCGTGCACCTAAACCTGTTTTGAAGGTCAAAGACAAACAAACGTCATAGCATATAGTCAAATCAAATTTAATGGTAAGAAAACTAAAATCAAAGCCACCTCAGTTTAAGCCTAAAATGGATGCGCCCATGCACCATTTGATATGCTTAGATATAGATGGATGTGGGTGTGCAAACTCAAGCACTTGGAGCATGCAAAATAGGATGATTTGAGGATCAAGAAGACCCAAAATGACACAAAATAGGTATGAGGAACCTATTTTCCCTCAAAGGCCTCAAGAACACACAAATATGCAAAGCTAAAAGATGAACTAAGATTGATTAAACAAGAAATGAATCTATGTTAATCCAATTAAGCTAATTTAGATGTGATTTAAGCTTGGAAATGATCTAAAATGATGAGTTTATGCTTATGCTAGAATGAAAATGGCATTATAACTTTTCTATTGAGTTTGAGAGTTGAAAGATGATTTGCCTTAGGAAGTGAGGGTATTTATAGGAAAAGGGAAGGGCTTGGTTTAAAAGGATGAGTCAGAGTTAGGGCTAAGGTTAGGGTTGAGTCAAGGACAAGTGTCCTGACAAGTGTCAAGGGAGGATTGAGTTGAAAGTTTGAGGGCATGTGCACAATTTGGTAAATGTGCCCAAGGCCAAGAGGTGGCAAGGAAGGGATAAGAAGGTCTTAAATGCATAATGAATGCATGTAAGAAAGATAAGGAAGGCTTAAATGCATCCTTAAATGCATTTGCAAGAGGTGGCCAAGAGGTGGCAATCCTTGTTGACTAAGGAGGATGACTAAGAGGAGGTTAGCATAAGTTTTGGTAAACCTTTTGCTAATGGAATGTGACAAGATTAGAAAGGGGATTAGGATTAGGATTAGGAGAAAGGGATGGGCAAGTGGCTTTTGGTGAGATTTAGATATTTATTAAAGGTAAATTTAATAAATATTAAATATCTAGGCTTAGGGTTTGAAGGGACTAGATTAGGGATTTGACCCATTTAGAGGAAGGTTTAGGACTTTCTAGAAGAGTTTAGTACTCTTTAGAATTTTGGCCAACTTTGGGATAAAAAATAAATTCAAAGTTTTCGGTCAATTTATTAATTAAATAATTAATAAATTAGGGATAATGTCCAAATGACATTTTTAGGCTAGATTCCTTAATTAAAGATTTTTAATTAAGAGAGAGGGATTTAATGCCATAAAAATAAATTAATTAATTAAATAAATAATTAATTAATAAATGATGATGTCATCAAGGATTTTCAGAAAACAAAAATAATTTATTTTCTGAAGGATTTTTCGGTGTCTACAGCATTAATGACAAAGTTTTAACAAAAGGAGTGAAATCAAGTTCACTATTCACCGAGAACAAAAGTCTCCTAGTGCAATCAAGCATTTCAAAGCATATTTCAGCAAGATATTCTCTTTCCTCAAAGAATTTACTGTGTTCACCAAGCTACCATGGCATCATCCAACGCTAAAATGAAGAAAGATTTAGAAATGTTGGTTCATGGAGAATGGAAAGCACCAGATTTCAAACTCGTGCCCGCAGTTGCCGGAACCCTAGACTTGAGTGGAGCTCAATCTCGGATTCCTCCTAAGGTAATCCTTATTAACAATATTCGCAGTCATTTTAAGTGTACAATTCAAGAGCTTGGAACCCTAGAGATAGATACTATTCATGAGGAACTCTATGTCGATGGTGTTCTCAAACCGGAGCATCAACATTTGGAAGATAAGGGTTTAGTTCACATCACACAATTGCCTCGGAGCTTTCAGATAAAATGGGTCAGATATATCCTTAGTCGAGTACATGAAAGTAAAATATGGCTTGAGAAACCAGTAGAGATTATGAAGAAGATGATTCACCGAATCACTGGTCTTCCCATGCTTGACAAGGCAAAATCTACAAAAACCCTAGGTCGGATGGAATTGGAAGAGAAAACCCTAGCCAAGTGGGACGATAGAGGTATGAAGATAAGTAGAATTACAGATGTAGAATTGAAGTTTGGTATACATATCGTAGCTCACAAGATATACAGTTCAAGTCGGCAGAACAGTGTTTCATGTGAAGCAGTTGACCCAGCATATAAAATTGTAAAGAACAATCTGTCATTTGACCTAGCAGATCTTTTGTTGAAACAGTTCAACAAGAACATGGAGAGCATCCAAACCTCAAAGAACAATCCATGTAAGTTTGGCTCACTATTGGTTTGTTTATTTTTCTATGCTCAAAAGTTTTTCCCATCAAAAGGCATGGTAGTATGGAGAAAAGATGTGCCAGTTCTTTATCAGATGAATGAATACATTTCAGAAATGGGTGACAATTTTAAAAGCATAATGGATAACTATTTTGAATCATTTAAAGAGAAAATGAACAATAGATTCTGGATCCCACAGAAATTGGTGGAAGATTACAAAGATGATATTTGTTTCATGGTGGACTGTGATCATTTGTATATACAGGTAGCAAAACCAAGGATTGTACATGTGAAACCTCTTCCCTATGAGGTAAATATTGATGAAACCAAGAATATTATTGAAGCCCTAATTAATCAACCTATTAATCCAAAGGCACCATATTTTGGGACATATGAAGAAGCTAAGGAGAGAATTGAGCTTAGTATAAAGCTTCCATAGGGGGTTAACAAAGGAAGAAAGAGGATGGCCAAAATACAAGCTAGCACACCTCTAATGTCAACCGAGGAAAAAGGAGAGGACATTGAAGAATAAGAAGAGAAAAAGGATGAGGAAGAAGAAGAACAACTACCAGCAAAGAAAAAAGGAAAAGTATTTATCACCAAGGCACCCAAGCAACCCTCTGCAGTATTTACAAGAAGGAGTGCAAGAGGCAAGGCAGGAAAAGACAATGAAGAAATAGTATTCAAAAGGCCTCCTCCTTCATTAAATATGAAAAGATCAAGGATATGAAAGAAGGATCTAGAATTGCAAACTTCAAATCTCGAAAATATGAAATCAGATCTGAGGAAGAGTAGCAGGAAATTGAAGATGTTGTTATCAAGAAAATAGGAAGATGGAAATACTCACCTAAAGAGACAGCTTCTCAAATCCTAGGAACTCTGCTGAACAAAATTAAGTTGAGATGGTCCAATGCAAGACAAACTATCAAGGACATCTATGCTCAAACCTTGAGGCAATTAATTCCAAGTTTGAAAAATGCTGAAATTAGTAAGCCATTGATAGATAATGAAATTAAGATGACACTCAAATTCAATAGTTGTTTGATTTTGATCAAAGATATTGAGTCAGTTGTGAAGAGTGCCACTGCCACATGGAAAAAAATTTATTATCTTCACAAACCAAGTGTTGAAACTGTGATAATCAAGGATATTGATGATGACAGTGATGAACATAAAGAAGATACTGAGGTAGACAAGCAAAGTGATGAGGAAGATAATATTGTTCAGATAGCTACAGAAGTCATTGCCTCACTTCCTCACTCTCCAGCAAAAGTTGCTACACCTAGCATGGAGATAACTTCAAGTATGATTGTGACAACTTTCACAGATACATCAAATGTCAAATCATCACTACCACAACTCAATGAATCAATGACAAAAATGACTACCACCTCTTTTACCGAGTTGCAGTCTCATGTATCTACTTTAGTACCTACTTCCATATCAAGTTTTCCATCAGTAAGTACCTCAGTTTTGGATACTTCAGTAAGTATTTCAATTTTTGATTCTACAATTGTGAATACTTTAGTTTTGAGCCCTTCAAGTATTCCAGTCGGTAGTTTATCATTTTTCATAGCTAGTCCTACAATGTCTACAATAACTTCTACAAAGGCATTAAGTGCAATAACAGTTGATCCTAAGGCTCAACTGAGTAGATGATTTTTGAGTAAGAATGTAGAAGAGGATATAGACTTAGATGAGGAGATAGAGATTCCAAAATTAGACTTTGAAAATCTTTCAGCAGATCAAATGCAAAACATTGGTGAACTCCTCCAAAAGAAAACAAAGCAGAAGAAACTAAAAGAAGAAAGGGACAAGGAATATAAAATTATTGAAGATGCAAAGGATATTTTGTCAGAAGCATTAGGTATTAAAGTTGATTCCTCTCAACATATTCTATTATAGTTAGTTGAGGCAGTAAACAAGTTCCATGAGGATTCCTCTGCATCAGAGAAGATTTTTGAGAAAGCCGAGAAGAAATTTGATAATAAAGTGCTTGAGCATGTTGCTCAGCATATAGCTATTAATTAGGTAGAATTATCTTCAGTTTTGACAAATATGGAGTCCTCCTATTCCAATGTTACCTCACTTGTTGCTAAGCTATGTAATGTTGTTGAGTTCACTAAGGAAGTGAAGGAAAAATTGAATAAGATTGATGAGGATCTAAAGGACAGTGTACAAAGGTTGCAACTTGAACCTAGTTCAAGCTCTGCACATCATATGAAAATCACATTCCTATCAAATAGGTAGTTGGAATTATTAAAAGAAGATACAAAGATCCGGTCAACACTGCTAGATATTAAAAACATGATCCTTCCCATCATGGACATAATACAAAAGCACATTGTTCACTCAAAAGCATTACTCCATGACAATCAATTTTCCATTGTAGATCACATGATTGAACTCTCTACAGAAGTCCAAATTGCACTCCAAACATGCAAGATTCTGCAAGAGAATTGGGACAGAACTCTGGCACTAATCATAAAGGTACATTCTGATTTTCTTTCACATTTTGGATTCTCCCTGTAAAATACTTGTATATACACCTTTGGCATTATTGTCAAAAAGGGGGAGAAAATGTATAGGAGAAAGTGTATAAGATTAAGGTGTGTAATACGAAAGGGGGAGAAAGTACTCTATATAAGGGAGTCATGAAATGTATAAACAGCAGTTTGACAAAGATAAATTTTGAAAAATCAAAAAAGATTCAGCATGATTCTTGTATATAAGTTTTGGCTATAAGTGTTTTTGTCACTAATGCCAAAGGGGGAGATTGTTGGCATTAAGCATGACTGTCATTAGTGACAACACTTATTCTGAATAGTACATATCGAGCAGAATAGAGCTTACTGAGCCGAGTAGAGCTTACCAAGAAGATCAGTACATATCGAGTAGAACAGAGCTTACCGAGCTGAGTAGAGCTTACCGAGTAGAACAGTGCATACCAAGCTCAACAAGTTTCACAGTGTTTACCGAGTGCTGCATGATTAAATAGGAAATTTAGTTTCTACCGAGTAACACTTTATCTACCGAGTCTCCAGTATTTACCGAGTTTGAAACTATGATCGAGTGGTTAGTATGGACCGAGTTTCCACTTCTACCGAGTGCATGACAATGCCGAGTAACACAGTGGATGCCGAGTATCAGAAAGTCACTAAGTTAGTTTGCAGTAACCGTGTAACTATATTTAGGCCGACTTGGTAATATTTGTGTTTACTTGTTTAAGAGCCGACTTTGTAATTATTTTGGAATTGACTTAGATTGATATATAAACAATGTTTTATGTCATATCCAAGAATGATAAAAATAAAGAAGTATGAAAAAGAGAGAAAGACAGAGATAAGAGAATTACAAAGGGCTACAGTAGTATAAGAAGTAGAAAAGATCTATCCATCACAGAAGGTGATCAGTACATCAGAGAATCTCAATCAGCAAGTATAGTTGCAAGTAAGAGATCTACTATTTCATCCTAACAGGTGAATCAGTTTGAAATCCTTTAACTAGGTAGACTTAACAGTCTTTGTAAAAATCTTTTAACTAAGTGCATACTTCATTGTATGTTTGTAAAACCTCTAACAAGGTGGCCCTAACAGTCCTTATTGCTCCTAACAGGGTAGATCATCAGAAGTGATCATTGTAAGCCTTAATCGGCAAACTTTATACTATAGTATTGAAGTTTTGTGGGTATCATCCCCACCCCAGTTTTACTTTCTACTTGGAAGGTTTCTAGGTCACCAAATCTCTGTGTTCTAAGTGTTATGAATGTTTTATTCTTTTTGTTACTCATGCATGTAGTCAGATTATCAATCTAATATTATTAAGATCTGAATCTGTTAAAAATTTTGAAGTTACTGATTCACCCCTCCCCTCTCAGTAACCTAGATAGTCTTGAATATTTCCAACATAATTTATGTGAGCTAATCTAGAGCATAAAGGAAACTAAGCTAGAAAGCATAAACATGAAGCTATGATGCAAGAATGAAACTAGAATGTAAGAATGATGTGCAAAGCTCCAAAGTCTCCAAGAAATCCTATAGCATAAGATTAGTATTCAAAGTTGGGATCCAAGAATGAGAAAAGAGCTCTCCTTTTAAAGGAATTGAAAAGGAATGGACCATGAAGATTAAGGGGCAAAATATTTAATCAAGGGTGGAGCTTGAAAGAGGATCATTCCATGTGCACAAATCTCCTCCAATAAGAAAATAAAAGTTGACTTTTGTGTCCATATGAGACAAAAAGGCCTTTTCTTCTTTTGATAAAATAAGAATAATACTTTATTTGTGCATGTTAGGATAAAAGGAAAGTGGGGGCTTTTTATTTAATAAAAGAGGAGGAAATTCCTTTTAATTAAATAAAGACTTAGGATAAAATGGTTAGCCCATGGAATATAATCAAATAAATGATAGAAATAGGATTTGATCAAGGAAATTGATATTGAGTGATAATGCTGATTTTTGGAAATACTGATTCAGGGATTTGATAAATTGTTGAATGAGGGCCCAAAGTCTAGGTGACCATTTTAGGGTGCATACATTTTCCCCTCTTTGACTAATATGAGACCGATTTGGGATCACATGTGGTCAAATAATGGAATTGAAGTGTGAGATCAATTTGGGATGACAAAACAACCCAGATGTGTGTTTGATGGATGGGAACACATTAGGACAAAGATAAGCATAAGCTGACAAAGATAAGCTGAAAGACAAGACCAACATACCTGTAAATAGAAAATTGTCAAGTCTCAAATAAGAGATAAGAATCTCAAGGTTCAATTGAAAAAGCTAAATCAAGGATTAAAGCTGATAGGTACTACCCCATTGGAATCAAAATTGAAATCAGGTAGAGGAGAAAAACAAATTTATAAACTTGATCAAGTCACTAGAAATCATAATCGAAGAGAAAAGATGATAGGATAACCATCAAGCAGTGAAGATATGCTCCAATTTGACTAGGTTTGACTAAGAAATATATAGGATAAAAATGAAGTCAAACCTCAAAGAGATGAAACAAATGAAAATGAATGAAAGACTAAGAGTTTGAGAGAGATGGGGATGAAGAAATGAAGATGCCCCAACAAAGATCAAAGGATCAAGCCTCAAAAGTTTAGCCAACTACGCAGAAGGAGGGGAAAGGTTTGAAATGCAATTTTGACTATCAAGATGATCTCAGATTTTGATTTCGATCCCAAAAATGGATCCAGGATGTCGAAATTAGCCAGGGGTGCAATTTTTGCAAAATTCTGAGATGTTTTGAAAATTGGTCAAAAAGTCAAAATGTTATAAAAGGGGGTAAAAAGGTCATTTTCAAATCATTTGTCTTATTGTGATTTGAAAACTTTTAGAGCTTAGAGAGAGAAAATGGCCGAGCAAGTAGCGATTTTGGTTCACAGGCATCGATTCAAACATGCTCGGTTGCACAACCGGCCTCCTCAATATGGTACCTCGGTAAGTTTTCAGAAAAACTCACCCTTTAAGTCATTAATGAGCATTTATGTCATTTTAAAACCTGTTTTTAATTATTTTAAAATATTTCAAATTTTACTTATGTGAAATATCGTACGATAGTTATTAAGTATGGCACCCCTTTGATAATATTTATCATGTCATAGTTCGTGGGACCAAATAGTATCACACAAATGTTTAATCCAGAATCGCATGATACCAGATGAAATATCATGCGATCCTATGTGAGCTATCGTACTTGAAGATATTATTGCACTACTATTGAGGAAAGTATCGCATGATACTTAATCAAAAAATAGTATCGCACTAGTCAAATAGGAAATATCACATGTTTTAAATTTTGAGCAAAATTACATGGGTCTAGACAATGTTTGCGTTTAAGATGTTTTGTACTAATTTTATACATCCATCATGATATGTTCTAACATCTGGTTTGGGGTGATGGCTTGCAAGAGGAATTTCCAGTGCTCCTCATTAGAGCACCGAGAGTGACTGGGTTATGCTGTGTCCAAGATCTTGATGATCAGGGACGAGTAGACTTGGGGGAGATGGGATTTGGGTACTTAGTGTAGATGCCCCATATTTGGGCAGATCATGGGCTACTAACAGCATTGGTTGAGAGGTGGCATAGTGAGCATAACACCTTTCACTTGCTGACCGGAGAGGCCACGATTACCTTGGAGGATCTCTATCAGATCCTTCGAGTGCCGAGCCAGGGAGATCCAGTAAGTATAATCATGTTTATAGATTTTCATAGATGCGAAGTTTCCATATGATAGAAATTGATATGATTTTCTACTGGCATATGTATACTATGATCAAGATCCAACCGAGGGATGGCAAGCCATGGAGGATATGTTCCAGGATGTCACTTTCATTGACAAACACCTCAGTTGGGAGCGGTTGATTGAGGAGTTTAGTAGGGATTTACCAGTTCCGTGTATAATGTGCTCTATAGTAGCACAGGCACTGATTACTGACAAGAGCCAGAGAGGGTTCCCATTGGGCTATGGCAGGTTGGTTGCAGATCTGATAGCACACCCACGAAGGATGGCATGGGGCCTAGCCATCCTAGCTAACATGTACCATGAGCTCAATGAGATTGTTTATAGGGAGAGCAGGACATGGGCATGTGGTGTGATCTTAGCACATGTATGGGCATGGGAGCACATCATCATTGTGCGCCCACATGTGCAGCCTAGGGAGTGGAGATACCCCTATATCTATAGGTATATAGGATTCCTTTCATAGCCACATAGTAGAGATGTGACATATTATAGGAGACTCTTGGATGAGCTTACATCATTTTAGTGGAGACCATACAGGGCTTGTGAGAAGTGGGGTGATTAGGAGCGGGAGTTAGGATATATGTTATGCAGCCGGCCACTAGTAGTTCAATACTCTGAGATAGTAGAGGGCTTCATGATCACTTGGTTTTGGAGATAGTTTGGGTGACAGTAGAGGGTGCCCATAGAGACCACTACCTATGCCTAGGTTAGGGATGAAGAGGGACAAGGATAGGTGTCAATGTTGGACTACTAGCAGGTAGTATAGGACATCATGGCTATATGCAGGGAGCCATGGGACTCTCCTAGATATGGAAGATGTAGGTGTAGATGTAGCTTATAGGGTAGAGTGGTAGAGGTTTCCATTCCCATGGATTACTATACCTGATGTACAGCCAGCAGCATAGGGTGGTGATGGAGATGATGGAGATGGAGGGGATGGAGGAGATGGAGGGAGGGTTAGAGAGAGAGCACAGGGATCCAGATCAGGTGGCCAGAACTGGTCATGGAGATAGGGTTCCAAGGATGAGGGGGATGATGCGGTAAGACCATCTCATAGATGGGTGGATGCTAGGCAGGGTTAACCTGCAGGGAGAGGAGGAGAGGATCTCCGGGTGAGGATCCAAGTTTTGGAGATAGAGATGCAGCAACTACGGATTACTATACCCATGAGAGATTAGTAGCTGACTAATCTGCAAGCTAAGATATATTGATGGGAGAGGGAAGCTCAAGCAGATGGAACAGAGATTAAAAGGGAGGTAGCATGAGCTTCTTACTATCATGGTTTCTACATATAGGTTGTATCGGAGGGATAGAGAATGCCACTCTACTCTTAGAGGGTAGGCATGTTAGACATGGTATTTGACAGGGTGGTGACACCACCTCCACCACCACCACCACCTCATGATGGGGTGAGTCAGACTTAGGTCTAGGTGGATAGATGTATAGAGACATATCCTGGGACATTATCCATATTTTGGATCCCACATTGTATTTGTATCATGAAATTTATATATATGAGATTTACTGGATTTGTGATATATCTTGTGTACTTGTCCCACTTGTGATGGATGTTTCAATTTTTATATTATCTTGTGATATTTCTCAAAATGTATGATATATATGCTCATGTATAATCTCTCTCATAGATGTATGTTTAGTTCTCATGTTTATGATATAGACTCATGTTTCTGAAAATGATCTCTTTGATATAGATATGATGATAAGATTAACCCCTTGTGATGATAGGAAAAGGACGTAATGTGAAAGACAAGGAGCGAAAGACATGATCAAGAAAAGGAAAGGTGAGTGCAGCTGATAGACAAGTCCATGAAAGATGAAAGGAGAGCTCTCTCCATATGCAAGATGCAAAACTAATCTATCATGAACCTAAAAATGCAAGCTACTATGAAAAAGTGGTTTAATTGCAAGGTCACAAAGCTTCTAGACTCTAATAATAATCATCGAGCATTATTGCTAGTGTTGCAAGATCATACAATACACACTAGTATGACTATGTGAATTTGAATATGATCTATATCAGATAGATATGTGGGAATCCCACCTAGGCACAAAAGACATATAGGTCAAGCTGACTAGTGCAATGAGATTTCCTAAGTTTAATATGGCAAGATTATACTTGCATCAAGACACAAGGAAAGTCAAGATGGCTATAAGTATGCACTTGCAAAAATAGTCAAGGATAATACCTTGTAGCCCCTAATGTCAAGTGGAACAAGCATAAATGCTAATGACAGTTAGGACCAACAAAATATACCCACAAGCAGAAAAAGCAATAAAATATGTCCTCATGCCCCCAGTCTTCTAGCTCAGCATCATCGAAAAACTATTAGGGAGAGAAGACTCATCAAAGAAATCATCATAGAGAACACACAAAGAAATAAAGTGAAACAAGTCTCAGCGATTCAAGTGTTTAAGTGCGTGTGTGTAGGTCATAGAGTCAAACTTTGAGTATCACATCTACTAGTGAGAAATACCATATCATGCTAGACTGCGAGTAAGATATCTGATAAGTGTTGAGAAACACTTGACACTAGGGTAGTGTTAAAAAACACATTTTGGGGTGGTGTTAAAAAATAAGAGACCAAAGTTAACACAGTGATGCCCAGTAAATAAAGACAAAGACCAATTCCAAACAAAGACAACAAGGTCAAGGCATGATGGAAAAAAGCGAAGTTTCAAGGACACATGCTAAGAAACAAGGGTGCAAAGGCCTCAAGTAGTGCCTGTTTCCATGTTTTCACCACTTGGAGATTTTTTTATTTTTTCAATTTTTTTGTATTTTTGCCACCAAGGCGTCTGTTTCCAGGTTTTTACGAAGGCACTTTTTCTATTTTTTTGAATTTTTTGCATTTTTTTATTTTTTTAAATTTTTTCAGGACTTTATATGCTTTTTAGGATTTTTTCCAACATCATATATGAATTTTTTTATTTTTTTATTTTTTTTATTTTATTTTTTTATTTTATCTTTTTGGAATTTTTTCAAGATCAATAAATATATACAAAGGATGCCCCCAGATAGAATAGGCATCATGTATAGAACTTCTTGAGGTGCAAAACATTAATAGGATTAGGGAGCTTCTCTCCCTCTTCAGTAAACAACAAGTAAGCACATGTCCCAAAAGTAGCAGTAATAATGTATGGTCCAAGCCAATTAGGTTCAAATTTTCCCTTTTGCTGTCTATGTTGTTTTTTCTTAGGGTTTTCTCGTAAGACAAGATCTCCCATTTGAAATTCTCTAGGGTGAACCTTCTTGTTGAATGCTTTAGACATACATTTTTGGTAGACTCTCATGTGATCAAATGATGCTTTACGCTTTTCATCTAGAAGTTCTAGTTCTTGGAGCCTTGTGGTGCGGTAGTCTTCATCTATCACTAGACCTTTAAGGGAAACTCTAAGAGAAGGAATCTCCACCTCTAAAGGTAACACTACTTCGACACCATAAGTGAGGGAAAAAGGAGTAGCCCCTGTTGAAGTATGAATACTCATTCTATAGGCCCAGAAGGTCAGATTTATCTGTAGATACCAATCTCTACCATTCTTGTGAACTGTTCTATGGAGAATTTTGAGAATGGTCTTATTTGAAGCCTCTTCTTGTCCATTTCCTTGTGGGAAGTAAATAGAGGACCAATGCTATTTAATCTTGAACTTCTTGTAGAGGTGTTTAAGGTCCTTGTTTTTAAACTAACCTCCATTGTTAGTGATTATTTCAGAAGGCACCCCATACCGATAGATGATAAGGTTCAAAATAAATAGAGAAACTATCTTGCCTGAGGCAACAAAAAGTGGGACAACTTCTACCCATTTGGTAAAGTAATCAGTAGCGGTGATGATGAATTTGTGTCCACATGATGAGTTGGGATGAATCTTCCCAACAAGGTCAAAGGCCCAGCACTGAAATGGCCAATGAGAAATAGATGGAATAAGCTCCCTGCCTAGAGCATGTATTAGGTTACCATGTTTTTGACACTTTTCACATGATTTAGCAAAAGCTACTACATCTGTCTACATGGTAGGCCAATAGTACCCCACCCTAAGAAACCTTTAGGCTATGTCAAGACTATTGGAATGTCCTGCACAAATTCCCTCGTGAATGTCAGCTAATGCTTGGTTGGACTAATCCTTTTCCAAGCACCTAAGAAGTGTCCCATCTAAACCCCTCCTATATAGATCACCAGAGATAAGGGTGTGTGTTGAGAGGCATTTTGGGTCAAGTTTCTTCATTCAGAGTGGTCGAAGGTTTCGAGAAAAAAACCATCATGGAGATATGAGTAAATGGCACCATATCAGGGTGACTCATGGCCAACAAGGGTACAAACAACTTGGCTTTCTTTGGAGTCATAGATAGGGTAGTGTAGCTCTTCCACCAGGAATTCAAATCTGGACTCATGTTGTTCTAGCTGAAGAAATGAAGCCAATGTAGCCATAGCCTCAGCTGGTTTATTCTTTGCTCTAGAGATTTGTTGAAATGTAACAAAGGTGAAATATCGTCTCAATGAATCAACCATTTTCTTGTAGGGTACCAGTTTTTCATCTTTTGTTTGGTATTCTTCATTAACTTGGTTAACTATTAATTGTGAATCCCCATAGATATGAAACTCTGTGATTCTCCATTCTATAGCCATTTTTAATCCATTTTTCAAGGCCTCATACTCAGCAATGTTATTTTTACATGGGAACAATAGTTTGTAGGACTTAGGAATTGTGTACCTATGAGGAGAAACAAATAACACTCATGCTCCTGAACCATTTTGCATGAAAGTGCCATCAAAGAACATCTTCCATGTTCTTATAGTCATGTACATTATGTGCTCATCTAGAAATTCAACTTGAATGGGCACTTTATCTCGAATTGGAAAATCAGCCAATTGGTCTGCAATGGCTTGTCCTTTTATAGCCTTATGCTCAACATAATCTATGTTAAATTTTGATAAGATCATCATCCACTTAGCAAGTCTACCTATGAGAGGATCAATCTTTGTAATGAGGTGTATTGTATGTGCAAGCATGTAATGTGACAACTTTTGGGAAGCAAACACCATTGCAAGGCAAGATTTTTCAATACTAGTGTAATTAACCTCATATGATGCCAGAGTACGGCTGATGTAGTATATAGCTCTTTCTTTTCCAGTATCATCAAGTTGAGCCAATAATGCCCCCAGGGAAGATTTTGTTGCTGACACATACAATATGAGTGGTTTTCCTGGGATAAGAGGCATTAAGATTGGAGGATTGGCCAAGTATTGTTTGATTTGGTCCATGCTTTGCTGACAATCTTCATTCCAGACACATTTAACCCCTTTGTGCAAAGTCTTATTGAAGGGTTGAGCTCTATCAGCTAGTTGTGAAATGAACCTCCATATAGATTGAAGGCATCCCTAAAGACTCCTCATTTGGCTAATGTTTTTGGGATGCGGCACATCCAAGATTCCTTGAACTTTCTCTGGGTCCACCTCGATTCCTTTGGCTGAAATGATAAACCCTAGAAGTTTTCCAGAGGTGACTCCAAATGCACACTTTTTTGAATTTAATCTCAGTTGAAGCTGTTCCATATGATCTAAAATGACTTCTAGATCTCCTAGGTGTGTATCCCTTTTTTTAGATTTTTCCATATTCTTATGCATCATGTCATGGAAGATAGTTTTCATAGCTCTTTGGTAAGTAGCTCTTGCATTCTTTAATACAAATGGCATGATGTTCCAGAAATAGGTTCCCCATGCATAAGTGAATGCAATCTTTTCCTGGTCTTCAGGAGCTATCTTGATTTGATTATACCCAGAAAAACCATCCATCAATGAATATATCTCATAACCTGCAGTCGTGTCCACTATCATGTCTATGTTTGGAAGTGGAAAATCATCCTTTGGGTATGCTTTATTAAGATCTCTAAAATATGTGTAGACACGAATGGACTTGTCATGTTTTGAAACTGGTACAATATTGGATATCCATTTGACATAATCAATGGCTCTTATAAATCCTACAGTGAGGAGTTTTTCTAGTTCATCTTTGACAAGAAGAGCTATGTGAGGATGCATTTTCCTCAACTTCCATTTTATTGGTTTTATACTTGGAGCTATGGACAAGTGATGCATAATGAGATTAGTGTCGAACCCTAGCATGTCTAAGTAAGTCCAAGAAAAATTAACCTTCTTTCTCTATAGGAACTTGGTATATTCTTCTTTTTCTTGTGTTGATAGAGACTGAGTTAAATGTACTATTTGTGGAGCCTCTTGTGTACCCAAATTAACTGGCTATGTAGGCTCGTCAAGCACTGAAGATCTATCCTAAAAGTAACTTGGGAGATGATCAAGTACCTCATCCTTAGGTGCCTCAGAGAGGTTTTCACCCTCAGATACATCATTTATTTTTACTTTTTTTAGGTTCTCACACCGCCACACAGTGGTTTTCACCATCAGAACTCTTATTCTTTTTTTTCTTTTCTTTTCATTTTGTGACTAAGGTACTTGATATCTAGTTCTATCATGCTTGTAGTTGGTTCGCTAGTGGAAGAGACTATAGGTTCAAGGGCATTTAGGTAACATGCTATCTCAGTCATTTTGGAAAGTTAGGAGCTGAGGTTCTTGATAGCGCTAAGACCAATCAATTAAGTGAGGATTGGCAAGGGGTAGGTCAATGAAGGGTTCAATGTTGTGTATGCAAATGGTATCATCTATGGTGATTGTAGAGTTAGGGTCTATCAAGTATCCCTCTAAGGTACCCAAATCAAGATTTATCCTACCAAGTGAAGCATCATCCACTAAAGTGACTTGCATATTCGAATCCATTCATCCTAAACTAGACTCATTAGTTACCTCAGGTTGGGAAACATATGTATGGACAACATCAATGTCCATGTTAACTGTAGAATAATCAGAGAGAGATTCCCATTCATACTCATGTGAGTCAGTATCTGAATCCCAGCTGGGATGTTTACACCAAGAATATTTTTGAGGCCTTGAGGTAGAGGCTTTGATGTCACCAAGGGTAACATCTTCTTGAATGCCATTTGTGTATTGATGTTCTTGAATCGGATCCTCAACATGATCTTCAATAGTGGATGCTTCTTGTTCTAGGTCTAAAACTATTGGATTGGCAACCAGAGTATCAATCTCCCCAAAGGAGATTGGTGGAAGGGACCCAATCTTCAAACCTATCTTGTTGATTTTGCAAATTGGGTATGTAGTTTGATTCATCATCACTATCCATCATAGCAAGGATAGGAGCACTTTTCTTATTATGACTTTCAAAACCTAGGCCAACCATTTTTTTAGACCTGCGTCCAAAAAGAGCATGATCGAGTGGTTCGGCTCTAGCATCTAATCTATGACTGAGAGGACCACGACCTAATAGCCCATACTTTTGACAAGAGTGTACCCTCTTCCATATTTCTTAGGAGAGGGAGAGAATTTCTCATTATGCATGTATTTTTCTTCTCTATAGATCCAGTCCTTGATAGCCACCTCTTCTTTTTCATCCTAGATAGGCACCAAGGATTCTACAAATGTACCAAACAGAGTCATGGCTAAAGATCAAGGACACATCTCTTGTGAAGGTTTTCCATAGGACCTAGGTGAGACTGGTTTTTTTGTAAAGGAGTCAATTTGATATCCCCCAATACCAAGGTCTATGGATTTGAATTTATTCTTGCATTGTGCTAGAGTTGCATCAAAATCCTCTACTTATCTATTGAGAGGAACATGATTTCCTAGTGAAATTGTATTTATATATAATGTGCTATCCCCAGGTATACAGACTTCTACTCCATTATAGGGGAACTTAACACATTGGTGGTAGGTGGATGGCACTGTTTTCATGTCATGGATCCACGGTCTACCAATTAGGATATTATATGCTAGAGGACCAACATCAACAATTTGGAACAAAATGTCCTTTTCAATAGGGCCAATCCTAATAGGAAGGACATCCAAGCCCTTGGAGATTCTCTTTGCCTCATCATAGGCTTTAATGGTAATTTTCTTTTGGGTATCAATAACTTGCTCAAAATAACCCAGTATCTTCAACAAACTCAAGGAACAAATGTTGAGCCTGACACCCCCATCAATCAACACACGCCTAACACGGGTCTTATGAATCATGACTTCGATATGAAGGGAAAGATTATGCGGATGGCTCAAAGCTTTGTCATCTTCTTCTAAGAATATTAGGTAATGAGGGCTGGCAAGCTAGTTAACCATGTTCTAGAATTGGTCAACATCTATGTTGTTAGGAACATTGGCTGCATGCAAAGCATCCTCAAGGATACGCTTATGTCTTGGAGACAAATCCAAGACTTCAAAGATTGAGATTTGAGCTGGCGTTCTTTGTAACTCATCAACAAGATTATAGCTCATTTCACAGTTGACTGCTGATTTGGTGGTGACATTCTTAGTTGCCACTTACTTGGGTTTGTTGGACTGGTTGGAACTAGGACCTCTAATAACCATAGGACCTTGACTTTAGCTTCTAGTGATAGTGTTGAGAGCTTGGGATGACCTTTGAGAGTGAGGACCCCTAAGCACCACCACAAGTTCTTCATCAAATATAGGAGGAGAGCCCATATCATAACCATAAGGGTCTTTGTCTCTCATCATGTTGACACTTTCCTTGACAATCACAAGCATATTGACCACATTTTCCGCACTTGTGTAGGTATAGTTGATTTCGGCCTTGCCATCCTTAGGTTTAGAGGTTTACCCCTTTTCATATTTGGGAAAAGGCTCCTTGAATGCCTTATGGTTTGCATTGGTATTCAACCCATCAATCTGAAGTTTTCCACTTTCAATAAGATCCTGAATAAGGTGTTTAAGTTTCCAGCAATGTTCGATGTCATGTCCAATGCCATTGTGGAATTTGCAGAAAGATTTTTCATTCCACCAATGTGGCTTAATGTCAGGTATGCAAAAATTTGCTAGATCTTGTGGTTGTGCAAGGTTATTGGCAATAAGCATCTTGAAAACATCCTCATAGGAGTCACCCAATTTAGAAAATTGTCACCTCTCCTTTTTAGGCTTATCCTAGTACTTTGGTTTTTGCTCTTGTTGGTTGGAGGATGTGTTGAGCTTCATAGCTTGGATTGCAGTAGACAAATGGAGGACTCCTTGATCCTTGGGTTGGGAAGAGTCCACAACTCCATCATTGACTACTTGCTTATTCTTGTTCCAGTGTGAGTGTTTTCCTTTGTCCTTATTAGCATTGTTAGTATTCTGACCATTGTTGTTATTGCTACGTTTGGTCAAAATGCCTTTCTCTTTCAAGACATCCTCAATTTGACATGCGGTTTCAACCATAGTGGTGAAGGAATCAAAGACCATCTTCTAAACCTCATACCTCATTTCAAGCACCAAATTGCTAACAATGATATCAATCCTTTCATGCTCAGGGATAGTCCTAGAATAGCGAGAGCACAATCATCTCCATCTTTGTAAGAAGGTAACAAAGGATTCCCCTTTGTTCTATTTCAAATTTCACAAGTCTAATCTAGTGACTGATCTTGACAAGTTGTATGCAAAATGTTGAACAAATCTGTGGACAAGTTGCTTGAAAGTTTTGATGGGAGGAGTTATGTTGGTAAACCACTCCATGGCTTGGCCCTTGAGGCTCCTTGGAAATAATCTCATAATACAGGAATCATCTTGGTGGAACTCAAAACTCATGATGTAGAACTAACACACATGATCATGTGGGTCACCATTGCCATCATACTTGTCATACTCGAGGATTTCAACTTTCCTAGGAAAATATGTCATACTCACACTTCCGTCAAAAGGATTGGGACAAATAGCATCAAGTGAAAAGGAACTTTTAGGTGCCAACACCTTTTCCATCATATGCTTAAGTTTCTTGATCTCCTCTTCTTGAGAGGGTCCTTGTTTCTTGATTCTTCTATCCACATCAAAATTGTAAGGGACTCTGGCACCCTTGTTAATCAAGCTCTCTAGGAACCTATCCTTGTTTTGATCAAGATACTTCTCCACATATTGTTGGAATAGTGGCTCTTATTGCATTCTCATAAAATATTGATCATGAAAACTTGCACTACTTCCTCCATGTTGAGAACCATGATGAGCTCGTTGGGAGGATTGTCTCGAGTTCCTAGGAGGTTTTTGTCTCCTATGTTGTGAAATCCTCCTTCCTCTAGGACTAGGAGATCTTGAAGGGGTCCTTGACTACCTTCTACTTCTTGGGGATCTTGAGGGAGTAGATGGTGGAGATTTGTTTCCACTATTGGTACCCCTATTGTTGAATTGGTCATTGAGTTGTTGGGCTAAAAGCCTATCTTGTTCCTCTTTGAATGCTTTTCTTTTCAACTCTAACAAGGCTTGTTGTTCTACCTCTAGGTGCCTAAACCTTTCTTCTTTAGTAGCTTGTTCATCCAAAAAGGCTTTCCTTTCATGTTCAATTCTTTTAAGCCTTTCATTAGAATACCTTGAGGTTGTTTTGAGTAGAGAGTTGGGCCTTGAATGTTTGAACAAGTCATTAGTAAATGCTGCATTTACATGAGTATCACCAAATTCATTGTTTTGGTCTTCATGTTGTGACTGTACATCTTGGTGAGCTCACCTATAATTTCTTTTGGCTCTTTGATGGGCATCTAAATATCTTGAGTTAATAGGGGGTGATTATGGTTGATTGTCATCACCAAACAACATGTTATCCCTATGTCTTTGGAAAATGTCATCAAGATTTTGATCCATCACTTCTCTCTCCTTTCTAGTCATGGTGTAGCTCATGTCCATATCTGATTGAGAAGGTGCTAAAGAGGTACTCAAATCACTAGGATTTCTCTTTGGGTCAAACCAAGCTTCAAACTCACTCCTAGGTGATTGATCAAAGATGGGTTCCTTTCCCTTTCTCTTTTGATGAGTTTGGACTAAGGGTAACTAATCAAAGACAACTTGAGGTCATTTTCCTTGACTAACTTGGCACCTTGTCATAACCGACATGAAATAAAAAGACCCTTGGTGATAAGATGAACCTATGAAACATCAATACCAAACTAGGATAGTAAAAGTGTTCAATTGTCCAAAAAGAGATGGTGAGATAGAAAGCTGTAAAAGGTGTAAACCAACACTGCCACAGAGGTGTATAATAAAAGGATGAGTATCCTAACACATATGGACTAGGAGGATGGATTTAACCAAATATATTTGAAATTGAAATTGAATTTTGATGGAAGTGATTTGGACAAAAGAGTACTGAAACTCTCCAAGTGTGTTACCAAAGAATCTAAAGGTGTACTTTTTCAACAAGGATAATTCCTAACTTATCGATGCCAAGCAAGACTACTTCATAAAATCAAAGAGCACTAATTCAAGGGGCCTTAAACACAGGAAGCCAAGGTACAAATAGGTTTGCAACAATAGAGTAAGTCACCTACTATAATCTAGTCGACTAAGGAAATACTAAAAATGGCATAAACTAGATAGATAGAAAAAAGACTTTGTGCAACAGTTTCCAAGCAAATAGGGTGATACAATATGACCAAGTGATATTTCACACTAAGTAGTGTGACAGTTTCCAGGCAGCCTATGTGATACAATGTAGGCAAGTAGTGTGATAGTTTAGCAGCAATGAACTATCGCACGATAAATCTCAGTACACTGTGGGATGAAATTTCAGGATCGTATGACTCTTGACTAGTGAGTGTTAGAAATCTCAGTTTTAAGGGCAATTCAGTCAAAGTATCAGTCTAAAGGTTGGATTTTTCAATTTCAAGCACAATACTAGTAGTAATTAGACAAGTTTGCAAACAATAGGTGATCAAACATGTCATAAAACACTTGCACAAGGGCAAAAGAAACCTTTCCAAGACTAGCAATTGTGATATCAAAGCAATAAAATCCTATGAATGCTACCATGATGTTTGATATTTGAGAACATTTACATGGGTAGATCACAATGAGAACACTTCAAGCACTTACTAGCCTAAAAAGAAAATGGCTCAATACTTAACAACTTGGCCCACACTTGATGCTCCATTGCCTCACACAAAGTGGTTTCCCACAATAGATATTGGCTTTGTCATGGAAGTGCCAATGACACAACCAAAGGAACACAAATGGTGAGTAATCTTTGGGTGATCCAGGTTAGTCCACTAGGATCAATCCTTGCACCAAGAAGCTAAGAGGGAAAATAGGGTGGCTTTTATCTATGGTTCTTAGTAAGGGCTTCCATTCGTAATACCCCTCTTGCTCCCCAAAGGGACTCCTTACCTTGTAGAAAGTAATGGACCTCATGACCACAAGAGTACCTTAAGCATTCTTGCTCAACATTTTCCTCATGGCCACAATCCCACAAGTACTCACATCAAGCAAAAACAAGTACTACGTCTACCAAGGTTTTATGTCCTTGATAGCCTTGAGTTTATAGTGGGTCAAAATAGCTAGCAAAAAGCTTGTCCCCACTTGGGTCACTCCTCTTGATTGCTCAAGAGTAGACCCGCTAAAGGATTCTAAAACTAAACAAAGAGTGGATTAATCTTTGAATTTTAAGATTTCTGCTTCACCTCAAGGGTGAAGAGAATACTCTCCTAGCTCAAAAATTTCTCCCAAACACACCAAGAAAAGGTTCAATTACCCTCTTGCTTTCAAAATTCAAAGATGGGTCAAGATTTCTATTTCACCACAAGGGTGAAGAGCATACTCTCCTACCACCAAAAGATTCCTACAACAAGATATTAAGTGCCTATGAAAAGAAACAACTAGTATACGCCACACTTAAAATGAAAGTAATTAAACAAGAACTTGATTAGTTTTTATGCTTTGGGCAGCCCTACAAAAACCATCAGTAGCCCTTGTGCATTTGGAGCTTTGACATGGGTTCTTTTAAGAAAATATTTCAAGCAATGAGAGGACCTATAAACACAACTTGTTAGCCCTACAATGGTTAGCACATCAAAACCAAATAAAATATGCAAATCAAACTTTGTTCTACCACAACAAATTAGAAATCTGAATCAAATAGATCAACGCTTGCAAAGAAATGTCAAAAATTACTCACTGCCAGGCCTAGGCAATATTTCTGTCAAAGAAAGAATCGTATGATACTTTTCTATATATTGTTGTGATACTTTATCCATGTGCAATAGTTCACGATACCTGCATGCAATAGAGAACAAAACAATAGTGTGACAGAATCTACAAAGGCATGTGATACTTTAACTAGTAAAGTATCACACAAGTATACAAGGAACTATTGTATGACATTGGAAAATGGTCGCATAATAATTCTATTAGAAAAATAGAGAGCCAAAACAACAAGCTAAAAAGATGATGAAAAATTGATGAAAATGCATAAAAAGAAGGACAAAACAAGAGTGTTCTTCCCCATGGTGGGCACCAAAAATTTACACACTAAATAGTGCACTTCTCTAAGTCATTACTTCCAAGGGAATCCATGAATGGAAAACCTTGAGAAAGCAACCTAGAGCTCCCTAGGCATGGAGTCATAAGGATGTTTATGGTGCTCTCAGCTAGAGCTATTGAAGCATGCAACCTTGATAGTAAACCACACAATGGGAGATTCAAAGAGACAAGGGAAAGAATGCCAATATCTTCAAGAATCTAGAATGGAAATGCAATGCAATTATGCTAAGAATAAAGATGTAAGCTAAGCTATGGAAATGAAATTATTACAAATCCTTGCTAATTAAGCTATGTGAGCTAATCTAGAGCATAAAGGAAACTAAGCTAGAAAGCATAAACATGAAGCTATGATGCAAGAATGAAACTAGAATCCAAGAATGATCTCCAAAGCTCCAAAGTCTCCAAGAAATCCTGCAGCATAAGATTAGTATTCAAAGTTGGGATCCAAGAATGAGAAAAGAGCTCTCCTTTTAAAGGAATTGAAAAGGAATGGACCATGGAGATTAAGAGGCAAAAGATTTAATCAAGGGTGGAGCTTGAAAGAGGAGCAATCCATGTGCACAAATCTCCTCCAATGAGAAAATAAGAGTTGACTTTTGTGTCCATATCAGACAAAAAGGCCTTTTCTTCTTTTTATAAAATAAGAATAATGCTTTATTTGTGCAACTTAGGATAAGAGGAAAGTGGGCACTTTTTATTTAATAAAAGAGGAGGAAATTCCTTTTAATTAAATAAAGACTTAGGATAAAATGGTTAGCCCATAGAATATAATTGAATAAATGATATAAATAGGATTTGATCAAGAAAATTGATATTGAGTTGAAAATGTTGATTTTTGGAAATACTGATTCAAGGATTTGATAAATTGTTGAATGGGGGCCCAAAGTGTAGGCAACCATTTTAGGGTGCATACACTATGATTATCATTGTGTCAAAGGACACACTACCCTAAGGTGCATGAAGCTAAAGAATTATATCCAAGATGTCATCGACAAAAAGGAGATCCAAGTGGACACACCAGCCCAAGCCTCGCCTAATGTCAATTTGTAGATCTATTAGAATGTGTTCCCTCAACACAATGTTGTGAAGAACCAAGCCAACACCAATCCCCCACCCTAGAACCAAGTCAAAGGTAAGAAGGGAGACCATGCTGACCATAAAGACTATACAATTATCCATATCAACTACGTCAAGTTTGTCGGATGTATAACCCAAGTTGAACCCATTTTCAATGGCATCCACATCCAAAAAGCCAATGGTCAGTGTGCGGTCACCACATATAGAGGCCACATATCTATCACCGATGCCACTCCAAGGCTAGCAAACAATTCACTATATAACCTTATAGTACATCTTGGGAATACACCTACCCATATCTCCATCCTCAACCTTCTCTGCACTTCACCCATCCATTAAGAGATCCTCAACCGAGCCCTCCATGAAGGACATGTCCCAACATACATTAATACCATCGAATTTGAGAACCTTGTGGGACATTTATCAGCACCTTGTACTCTTTCCTTCAAAACCATCTGACATAAAAGTTGTTTCTCCTAACCATAATCTCCCTCTTTGCATCACCGTCATGGTTAGAGACTTTTCCATAAAAGGGGTCATGATAGATAATGGCTCGGACCTAAATTTGTGTACTCTAAAATTCATATAGTAGATAGGGTTCATAGAGGCTGACATATCACATGAGGTCATCACCATCATGGTGTATCATATCTTGGAGTGTACCTCTGAAGGTACCATTCTTTTTCCTATCCTACTCGGCCCTACAACTCAAGACACCATCTTCCATGTTGATCTTGACATACCATTTAACATCCTCCTCATCCAACCATGGATCTATTCCACCAGGGCTATACCATCTACTTATCATCAGTGCATCAAATTTATGCATCAAGACACAAAGGTTACCATCCATGCAAATCCCCAACCCTTTGCATATTATTGTGTGATGGAATCATCATTCCCCCATTCCACCCATTTTCCTGGAACTAAAATTGGCACATCTATCACCAGCTCTTCCCAATCTGATAGCGATCTAGAGACCATCCTTGCCTCCACACTCTCCTCAATTAAGATCAACAACCAGGGAAGTGGTTAATATAGCTTAACTAATGCATTTGTAGTAGGGGCCCTACCTCTTGTTCCACATACACAAGGGTGCCCAAGTCACCAAAGAAAGCCCACTGAAGCCAAGCATAAAATTAAGAAAATGGGACCTTTTACTTTTGTATCCCATGGAAATATAGATAGTCAAGAGATGGACCTTGACATCAATCGGTGGTTGTATAGAGATCCCCCACCACCTGACACTAAACTCCTTAGCTACTTCAAAGAGAAATATACAACATCACACAAGTACACCAAAAAATAATGGAAATACCAAGGCTATGGTCTAGGACCACAAGAAGTGAGAGAAAATATCCTATCATAGCCTCAAATAATCCCAAGCATCAAGGTCTTGTCTTTAATACCCCTTGCCTGCATACACAAGAACCCAATTCTACAACTAGGGGCACCAACATGACCAATGTTCCCTTCTTGAATAGCTAGGATGACCCTATAGAGATCAAAGATATCCCTGAAGAGGAAGAAAATAAATCCTATGATGACATCTTTGACGATGGTACCCTTCTAGGCACTTTTTTTGTCTATCAACTTGCCATTAATGTCATAGAACTTCCCCTCATCCACCCCGAACTCATAGACTGGGACCAACCAAGCATCACACATATCAATGAGTTCCAAAGCATACAAGCACTCCTAAGGTTTATGGGAACATCAGGCCAACAAGAAGATCAACATCAAGAATCAGTTCATGTTTGCAAGATCGACCCTAAAGGATATTTTGGGGAAGAGGCAAGCTTCAAACACAAAATTAAAATAGAAAAAGAAAAGAATGAGTCCTTATGTGAAAACCCTTCTGGGGTGCATTCCAACTCTAAAAAAGAGAAAATAAAGGGCGTATCTTCTAGTGAAAACCTCTCTAAGGTGATAGAAGATGTAGACTTGCCTCTTCCTCCCATCCAGGATTACAAGCCTGAGTAGTCGCCTATCATGATTGAGGAAACAAGGTCAGTAAACTTGGGTATAGAAGAATGCATGATAATCATCTACATTGCAGCATCTCTACTAGAGGGTGAAGAAAGGGCTATCACTACACTTCTCCAAGAAGCCACCACCAAATTTTCATGGTCGTATGTACACATGCTAGGGCTTGATCCAAATCTAATCGTGCACAATCTTGAGGGGGACCCTAATTTCAAGCTAGTATAGTAGAAGATATGCAAAATACATCCTAAGGTAGTCCTATTTGTAAGAATAGAACATGAAAATATCTTATATGCTAAGATCATCAGAGCTATAGACTATTCAGAGTGGATCTCTAACATGGTGACTGTCACAAAACCTTCAGGAGAGATAAGAAACTAGACAGACTTTAGGGACTTAAAATAAGCATGTCCCAAGGATGATTTCCTGCTACCTAACATAGACATGATCGTAGATCTTATAGCATTCCATGAGATGTTTTCACTCATGGATGGCTTCTCAGGGTACAATAAGATTTAGATAGCAGAAGAAGATCAGCACAAAACAACATTCACCACACCATGGGGTACCTTTTTCTACAACATGATGCCATTTGGGATGAAGAATGGAGGAGCCACCTATCAAAGAGAAATGATAGCCATCTTCCACAATATGATCCATAAAATTATTGAGAATTATGTGGACAATATTCTTGCAAAATGTAAGACATGAGGTGAACACCTAGATATCCTTGAGAGTGTGTTCGATGATGTACATCATTATGGCTTGAAGCTGAATCCAAAGAAATGCATCTTTGGTGTAACATCTGGAAAGCTTCTAGATTTCATAGTATCATGATGTGACATGGAGATTGACCCTAAAAAGTTCAAAGCCATTATAAAAATGCTTCCTCCTAGAACACTCAAGCAACTCAGGAGCCTACAAGGAAATCTCCAATCAGTGTGTTGATTTATATCATAACTGGAAGACAAGTGCCAACCATTCACACACCTACTCTACAAGGACATAAGATTCAAATGGGATCCCATCTATCAGAGAAGCTTTTAGAAGCTCAAAGAATATCTAGCTAACTCTCCCATCCTTGTACCACTAGTTTCAGGACACCCTCTCATAGTCTACATCTCAGAAACAACTACTGCACTAGGGGAAATCTTAGCACAACATGAAAAAAACAACAAAGAGAGAGCCATTTACTATATTAGTTAAACTCTTATCGGCTATGAGCTCAATTATTCACCAATGGAGAAAGCATGCCTTGCAGTGGTCTTTTCCACTCAAAGGTGGACCCTCTCAAGTATTTGTTATCAAAGACAACTCTCATAGACCGTATGGAAAAATGGGTCATGCTACTCAGCAAGTTTGACATCTGGTACATAGATCAGGAAGCAATCATCTAGCATAAGCACCTCTAGTGGATACATATCCACTAATCATGGAATTCCCTAATGAGCACCTTTGAATGATCAAAGAACAACCAATGTGGAAGTTATAATTTGATGGATCCTACACATTGCATGGATCAGGGGTAGGAATCCTATTTGTCACACCTCAAGGTGACTACATCCCCAAATCATTGAAATTGGAATTCCCATGTACTAATAACATTGTAGAATATGAGGGACTCATCTCAGGCCTCAAAAGAGCCATCCAGTCGAATATCACAGAACTGCAAGTGTTTGGAGATTTGTAGTTGATTATCAAGAAAGTCCTGGATGAATTTTAGACAAAGGATGACAAGCTGCTACCTTACAAAGAACTGGTGGACAAACTAAAAGAGCACTTTTCAAGCCTATAGTTCACACAGATATCAAGACTTCATAACATAGCGGCCAACACAATGGAAACCATCAGATCCTTATTGTAAATCCCTCACAACTCAATGTAATATGAATTCTTAGTTGAGAAGCTATACACACCTGCTTATGAGAATGTCGATGTAGAAATTATGTATTTCTTGGTTGTTCCCCAGTTCCTATGGTACCATAACATCCATGCATATCTAAAAGATGGTATCATATCTCCCCATCTCACCAATAACCAACACCAAAGCCTAATTTGTAGAGCTTCCCTCTACATTATTTTACCCAACACCCTTTATCATCGAGGATATCATAACATCATATCTAGGTGTTTAGATTCAAATGGTGATGTCCTGGCTTTACAAGAGGTGCACGATGGAATTTGCGGTGCCCACACAAGTGGCATGGTTCTAGAAAATAAGTTTCTTCAAGTCAGGTATTATTGGCCTACAATGGAACATGACACTTGTGATTTATTCAAGAAATGTTTACCATGTCAACAACATTCCAATTTGATTCATGCACTAGCACAAGACTTGCAGCCCATTACGCCACGTTGGCCTTTTTTATGTTGGGGCTTTGACCTCGTCAATTTAATCACTCCCCTTTCCTCAGATGGACATAAGTACATCATAATAGCCACATAGTACCTCACAAATTGGGTTGAAGCAATTCCTCTCACCCTCACTACTGACATTCAAATATCCAAGTTCATCTTATACCATATCATTTGCCACTTTGGCATACCATCCAAAATCTTCACCGACCAGGGAACACCTTTTGAAAACTAGCATGTGGATGATCTATGTGCTAGACTCCACATCCACCATCATTTCTCTAGCCCATACTTCCCTCAAGGAAATGGCCAAGCTGAGGCAACCAATAAAATAATCCTAAAAATCCTCAAAAATATTGTCAATGATTTTGGTCGTGACTAGAACCTCCAAATAAATCCCACCCTCTCAGCCTATTGTACTTCTCATCACACTCCCATAGGTACAACCCTATATTCCCTTGTATATGGTGCCAAATCCTTTCTACCCATAGAGGTCAAGCTCCCATCATTGTGTGTCTCCATGAATAATTACACCACAGATTAAGACTATCACATGGCATGCCTCACATAGCTAGACCTGTTAGATAAAAAGAGAAAGAAAGCATATGATCACTTGGTTGCATACCATAATCAACTCAAAAGGAGTTATAAAAATAAATTCCATCCAAGACAAATCCAAGTGGGAGATATGGTCCTAAAGGAAAATCAGAAAGTACAAGCACAACGAGAGAAGAAAGGCAAGTTCAAACCTACTTGGTTGGGACCTTATGTCATCACAATGTGCTTTGGCTCCATAGCCTATCATCTATCAACACTAGAAGGTGAACCCTTGAATGATCCTATCAACATAATACATCTAAAGAGGTTCTATGCCTGAACCAGGTCCTACATATTCAGAAAATCCAGAAAAATTGGAAAATAAAAAAAAACGCAAAAAAAGAAAAAAAGAAAAGAAAAATAATCATCCAATAGTGGAAACTTGGCAATTCAAGCACCTTGGACAAGTATGTTGGTGAAAACTTGGAAAAAGGTGCCATATACTGTGGACTAAGTCATTATCTATCAAAATCCCATCCCCCCATACCAAATCCCAGTTCTCTTCATCCAATCCCCATCCCCACCACCAATCAATCCCAGTTCTATCCTCAAGCCTATCCAATGCCACCATAAGATCCTATCCTCAATCTTGAGCTTCCTGTATATATCTTATATAGCGTAATCATTCATGTATACTTCCTCTATAGCAAGATCTCTCATCCCAAATCCATGAGCTTCTATACATATCCATTGTAAATCTCTCATCGTCCAATGTACATCTTGTCATGTCTTGTTGTACATATCCTTTTCTATCCTACAACAACATTTGATCATATATCTTATCCCACCTAGCCTTGTACTTCAATATTATCTTTTGTCGACTATCCTTGATCACAATGATTATCTTTGAACTTCATCATTTGCTAGCGAACAACACACATTCTCTTCATCAATTTGTGGGTCCTTGAGGATTTATCCTTCCTCCTATCTAACCTAATCTTCCACCAATAAAACTAGGTTCATATTGATGTATCCTTCCACACCTTCAAACCAAAGCTTCCCCCCATCAATCAAATCAATCTCTCTCCTTGGCAAAGGATTTCTTTTGGAGTTATCATTTTGTTCTTGGATTTTGTCCTTTGGATCTTGTTAATGTTTTATGGTATGTCATTGTTCCTCTCCTCACAGTTTCCTCAATCCTTTATATCATGGTGCATTGCAAATAAGGAAAATATGGGGCAAGGTCTTTTGATTTCTTGCTTCTTCCTATGAGTTAGTTGGACATGACCCTTGCACAGTTCACATGTGATCTTCTGGGTTATATGGTGCACTTGGGAAATATCATTTGTTTTTACTTTATCCAATATTGTTTCTACCATGCTTCCTCTTGGGTTCATGCATGATGCTAGGGAAACCTTGTGTGTCTTTTTCGCATCAGTCCTCTACAACACTGGTGACAAGGCCTTGTGATCCTAGTATCCTTGGAAGGTCTCTAATTTTTCTATATCAAACTAGGTTATGCTCTCCACATATACACTTGGAGCTCCCCAAATCCCCCTCATCCTACATCATATAGATTAATCTTGCATCTTGCATCTTTCATATAGCTTCATCCCGCATCCTGCATTTCACCTCATATTGCATTCATCCATCTTTTCTCTTGAAAGTTTGGTTTCTTATCCTCCCTTCTTCCTTTGTTCTTCCTTTCATTTCCATGTTCTTTTTGAGAAAATTCCACAACATTTCATCTTTCCATTATTTTCTCAAGGGGGCACAACTCCTTATCCTCTAAATTCTAGCCTGGGGCATCTTATTTTCTTGTCTTTGACACCACGCAACTTGCGACATCACATCAAAGAGGGGAAAATGTCGACACCTAAAAATCCATTGGTAAATAAAAGTAATTTTATTTTCCAAAAACCCTTGATGACATCATCATTTGTTAATTATTTATTTAATTAATTTATTATTATTCCATTAATTCCTCCTATCTTAATTAAAAACATTTAATTAAGGAATCCCCTCAAAACATATTTAAATCCAATTTAAACATCATTTCCCCAATATTTATTAACTATTTAATAAATTGACCAAATCCTTTATATAAATGAAATATTTATTTAAATCCCTCAAAACCCTATAAATCTTCTAGAAAGCCCTAACCCCTTCTATACATTCGTAAACTTTTCTAAACCCTTCCTAAACCTACTTAGAGGGTGATTCCTACCCTTTTTAGTCTAAACCCTCAATCATTGACTATTGGGTCAAACCCCTTCATTAATGATCCTTACAAACTCATTAATAACCTCTTACACACCCATTGAATGTTCTTACAAGCCATGAGTGAAGACATGTGTCTTCTCTTACACTTTGGTCCCCTTGAACAATTCCCTAGTGTTTCTCACACATGTGTGAGAAACCTTAACCCTTGCCCATCTAACCTTACCACTAACTCAACTCTTGACTCTACCCCAAACCTTACCTCTGACCCTAACCCCTCTTCCTAACCCAAGCTCTTGGATTAAAACCTATAAATACCCTCACTTCTACGAGAAAAGAATCATTTCATCTTTCATTTCATAGTAGTGTTATAATGCTAGATTGTTTCTAGATCTTAAGCTTTTAGCATAATTGTTAATCTAGTCCATTTGAAGCTTTCTTAGCACACATCATAACTTAGATAACATGGATTAACTTAGTTTCTTTCATATTTATGCTTTGCACTTCATCATATCAAATCTTCATTTGGATAAAATCAACTCTAGCTTAATAATGTTTGCTTCAATCTTCTTTTTAGCCCTATTAGGCTCCTTGAGGCTCTAGGGGTAAAACATGTTTTCCATACCTATTTTTGTGCTACTATGGGGTTATCATGGTCCCTAATCCATCCCAATCCCTCATAATCATCATTAGGCACAAGCTCCTATTAGGAATGGGAACACTGAGAGGGGGGGTGAATCAATGCTCTATATATTATTACTTTTTCTGATATCTTGAAACTTAACTTAATTGCTTAAGTACTGAAATGAATATCAATGCAAGTAAGATAAACAACCATAACACATGACACCATATATGATTACGGGGAAACCCAAATAGGTAAAAACCCTAGTGGGAATTGACATCCACTAAGAACTGCACTAGTGTATTATGATCCTTGTTAAAAGATCTTACAACCCTGTTAGGAGTTGATCATTACAAAGCAATAAGTACAATGACCTTGTCAAGGGTCACACCCTATTAGGATTCTTTTACAATAACACTATTAGGGGTGGTGGCTCACTTCCAGAGCTCACCACTTAATGAGAAGGATACAACCTCCTAGATATCAGACACTATATTTGCTAATGGTGAACTATTGCTTTGAGAGTGCTTGTCTGATCAGTTCCTTTTAAGCGCTGATGCTTTAGCCTCTTGTAAAGATCTAAAACATTATAACTACTCTTTTCATGCCTCTTCTCTACTACTATCAACTCTATATCTTTTTCCATGCTTAATTACAAAGGCACATGTCTTATTTATATGCGCTAACAAAACTATTCACTAGGTCAACCTTCAACCTATTACATACAATGCTTCCAAATGAATTGGCTCAAGCATGTTTACATACAATGATATTAACATGTCTATAACCTAAATACAATAGGTTCATAGACTTTACAAAACAATATTATACACGCTAACCAAAATACCAACAGTCGACTCTATGCTCTGTTCTGTTCGATCGCTCACTGTCTGTGTCACTTCATCTAGCTGTAACTTCTTCATACTAACTCATATGATCATGCACTCTTTGAATTAGCATTATTACATACTCAGGATCTTATCTTCAAGGGAACTTGCCATAACTCTGTCATATGCATGTGCGCTAATGCTCTGTTCACCTAGTGCTCTGCTAACTGTCCAGTCTTCATACTTAACCAAATTCTGATCTTATGAGTAAGTGCATTGACTCCAAAACTCTATATGACTTTTTTTCCATAATGAAAACACTCAATTAAAGTCATATACAATAGTATAGTAAACTTTCCAACAATCTCCCCCTTTGTCATTAATGGCAAAAAAGGAATATGGCGAAGTTACTAACTGTATCTTTATAAAAACATTTCTAGCATATACTCTATCTTATATCTCCCTTCTACTATATACTATACTCCCCTTTACATCATATATATAGCTCCATATTCTACCTTCTATTATAAACTATAGTCCCCCTTTGACATTAATGAAAAAGGTGCACAAAAACTGAACTTCAAGTACTTACATTGATAATACATCATGATATGTAGTCTGAAAGTTTGCAATTTCTTGATACCAAAATGCCTTCAGTGCATCTACTATTTGGAGATGGGTGCACAAAGCATAAGTCAATTTTTCCATCTTCTCCAAATCTATACATGGGCCTTGGTCATATGTTACCATTATGGCATCAATCTCCTTGATGTTCTTGTTTATCACATCTACTAAGGGCACAAGTGCATGTCTCAGCTAAGCTTTCCTATCCCTTATCTTAACCATTTCTTGCTCTGCCTTCTCTATATTATCCAATTGTCCTTGGTAGACATTATTTTACATATTTAAATCAGAGGATAGATCTAGAACTCACTTCCTTATTGCTTCCATCATGGATTCAACTTCCTAATTCTTCTTTGAGAGGTCTATAGTTAGTTTATCATTGTCCATACAATCAGTGATGATATTTTGTCATTTAGCTGCAATCTCCTTTAATAAGACTTGACCAACCTTTAGTGAACTGAGGTCAAGTGTAGAGTTTGCTATTAGTTAACTCAATATTTTATTAAGTTATTTCTCTTCTACTATCTTGGATGCTGATTCCTAAAGACTTGAGAAATTTTCTTTAAAACATGTCATGATGGTGCTGAAATCATCCACTGAGTGTATACTTGATACTTTCTTTTCTACAGGTAGTAAGCTATTCAGAATGTTGATTGATTCAAGAAACAATGGATTCCTCATAACCTATTTCTCCTTTTCCTTTTCCATTGTAAGTACACTAATCTTTATTAGGTCTTCTTCTCCTCATGATTCTAAACTTGTTGTGTCAGGAGTTAGACTTGACAACAATGACATTGAAGGATTGGGGGAAAGTAGTGAACTGTCCAACACTTCAATCTTAGCCTTTAGTGGTATTTCAACTGAGGGCTCATCAGTAGGTTCATTTTCCTTTTCTTTATCTTTCTCCTCTTCCTCTTCTTTCTCATTTTATTCTTCTTTCTCCTTTTTGTTTTCTTTCTCCTCTTCTTCTTCTTATCTAGTTATATCTTCAATCTGCACTTCTTCTTGATGCTTAGGTGAATTATCACCGCATAGAGTTTCTACTTCCTCAGTGCTCACAAATTCTTCCTCAAACTTATCTAAGTCCTTTTCTGTGGCCGCCATAGATATCTCAACATTATCTATCATAATTGTGTCTTCCTTGCCTTTAGGCATAGGCACAAAATCCTGTGGACCTATCATAGGTACATTTGGGATCTCAGCTACTTTTACTTGCTCAACAGGAACTTGGGTTGTGGGCGTAGATGATGGATGGATGCATTGTTCCAAAAATACCTTCTCAAAGGCATTTTTAGTCTCCTTAGCAATGAGTTCATAATATTTATTCATAATCTATAAAGTTCTCATCTTGGTTTTGAGGTGCAGCTTTACCAAATTCATTAACAAATATTTTTCTTCAACTGAACATACTAGTAGGTTATCATCGAATGTCCTCTCTCTTATTCTGAAATCTTCTTCAACAACTTGTCTTTTTAATGTATTCAAAATTTCCCAAATTTTATCTGGAATAACTATCTTAAGTTCCAAAATAGTCTTTTTAAACTTGATCATATGCTTGATTAACATATCATGGATCTCAGATTTGTCTATCTCATGATATTTATCATAAAACTTAGTTATTTGATCAATTCTGCCCTCATCTACTACTCTTGTTCTCAATACTTGCAGATTTGGTAAGAATCCTACCTCAGGAGGTGGTTGAACATTTCTACCTTGGCTTCTTGTGGATCTAGCTAATGGATGGCTTGTGACAATATGCTTCTTCCTCTTAGGTACCTTGCTTATCTCAGGAGATGCTTCAGTGGAATCCAAATAAATTGTATCTGTGGGCGCAGGAGTGATATCATCTGTCTTACTCTTCTTTTCCTTAGGATCATCTGTTTTGTCAATTTTTACTTTCTTTTACTTAGGGTCATCATTTTTCTATTTTGACTTCACCAGTGGGTGCACTCTTAATTTGCATTGCTATCTTGGCTTCTCTAGATTTATACAGGTCATCTTGAGTAACACAATAAATCTTTAGTATTTGAGAGGTGATTCTAGAATCTTTCCTCTTGGTCACAACACTATTGAGGACTGCATCTACTTGTCTTGTCTTTTCCTCATAGGTACCCCATCTTGGTTCATTGGGATCCTTTAGCACTGATAGGAGGACTTGTGCATATGCTTTTAGGATATGTTACTCCACTTCATAACCAAGCAGATGAATCCACTTAGTTCTAGGTTCCACTACTTCCATGCATGTGATGTTTGTCTCTACCATGAAGCAAATACTATCCTTATATTTCTCCACAATACTTTCATGTATCCTATACCTCCTCTGCATCTTTATTCTAAATGTTTTGATTTCCAATTCCATGAAATCTCTCAATGTACTTTCAAAAGATGCCTTGAATGATATTTGTAGCATTGTAGGTAGGTTCTTGTCTAAATAGAGATCTGACACTTTTCCAACTATATTGAAGTACATATAGATTATCAGTGATCCAAACTTGAATATCTTTCTCTTTTCATGTTTTATTGCCTTGATATTGTCCATCAACTATACACGCAAGATCTCACACAATTTGAAGTCTCCATTTTCCTTTACAATCCTTATGGATGCTAGAATAGTGGTTGCAGACACATTATTTACCTTGTTTGCATGTTGGAATCTATATCCAAGTATCATAGACATCAACTTTATGTCTTTCTACTCAATCAGCTCAATGGTCATGCCATGCTTATCACTATGAGACTTGCAAGCTTTCTCTACCTATATTATGACATCCTTGCTAGTGGGAAGGATGGTGCCAGTCTTAGGTAATCCAGTCATCTTATGAATGAGATCAATAGTTATTTTGATAGGGACTTCACCAATCTAGAATAAGTCATCATGAATTCTACTCAAAAGAATCTTAACCCATTCAGATTTGTAAAAACCATACGCTTTGGAAAAATCAACAATACGGTTGTCTTCCAAGTGTGCGAACTCATCTAGGAAGGTTTTTTCTAGATTCATCATGGTTTCTATGTGCAACCTGATTCTATCTAATCCAACAGGTTCCTTCTTGTAATAAATATATGTGTGTATGTCCTCTACATGCATAAATCCCATAGGAGTCCTAGAGAATGTTCCTTCCAAATCATCTAGGGTAGACTTGAATGGATGTGTCTTAAATATGTTCCTCTTTCTTTCAGCAACATTGAAAACAATTGTTGTAGCCATAACTTACTTGATTTAACACTTCAAAGAGGTTTCCAAGGGTTTTTGAACCCTCACGTTTGAACTAGGGCTTCATAAAAAAACTTAACTTCCTTTCACTCATAATCCAACAGCAATTCTTCACAACTCAATTGTTTGAACTCCTGTGACCTTAAAATGCTCAAACTTGAATGAAAATGTGTGAATAAAGTATCTTCGGTGACTATAAAAACAACTTTCTTCCATTAATGCTTGCAGCGTAAACACAAAATCCCACATAGAATTCCAATCTTCCTTTCTGCTATCGATCGGGCAGTGTGTTATTGCATTCTACATCGACTAGTCTCCAAATAGTTATAACCAAAGGCACATACTCAGAGAGTGAGTATACCAGCAGCACAGGGGTCTAGAGATAATCTAACTCCCCCTATGACCATGATGGTCATTTAACCATAAATAGGAGGTGAGTCCATTACTTATGCATCCTCAACTATTTCATCAACAGTATCCTTCTTTTCTTCTATCCAAATCAAGCTTGCATCTTCTATAGCTTGCACAAACTTGACTTCTCCTGCTTCATCCAATATTGATCTTTCTGACTTTTTAGGGCTTTCTTGTCTTTGCTCTTTTGATCTGCAAAACTTTGAGATATGTCTAGCCTTGTTAAAAGAGTGACAAATAATTGGAGGCCTTATATTCCTCAGTACATTGATGTGAGTTACCATTTTGCACTGTCTAGTTGTGTGACCATTATAATTACATATTTGACATGTAATGTTCTAAGGATTTCTGATATTTATCCATGGATGACTTCTATGATTTTGCTGAGTCTGATTTCTTTGATTTGATCTAAAATTCATAGCTCTATGACTAGACTTATAGCATGAATAACAATAGCCATTGAAAGGTCTTACCTCTTTGCAATCTCTTTCTATGTGGCCATGCTTGTTACATGCATAACAAGTTTTATTTACTAGCTTGTTCTCATCTTTACATGGTTCTTCTTTAGCTTCAATAGGATCTTCAGTCTTCTTATCTTTTGTAAGTTCTTTAGGAGATTTCATTCTATCCCACATAACATCAATTTGAACTTGGGATTCATTGAATCCAATACCAGAGGTATCTCCTTTAATCTTCAATGCATACAATTGTGATTTGATTAGATCCTTTCTTGTGTCTAATTTGTCAATATGATTCTTAGCTTCAGTCAATTCAGATTCTACTTGCTTCTTGATGTTCTCTAACTCCAAGATTTTCATGTTTTGTTGTCTTAGTTCTTCATCGAACTGTTTGTTTTCTTTGACCTGTTCTTCATAGACTTCTTGATTGTTAAATAGCTTTTCATCCAATTCTTCAATCTGATCCTTTAGAGATGTATTTTCCTCATTCATCTTTTTGACCATTTTCCTTAAATCACTATTTGAACAATCCTTCAAATCTTTTCTCAATTTCTTCATGACTACTTGAGAACCACTAACCTTTTCTTTCAGTTCTTGAATTTCTTTTTAAGATCTATCAAGGTCTTCAAGAGCACCTTCAAGATTATTCTTTATATTTTTCTCTTCTTCCAAACCCATGATCTCCTCAAGTGGTTAAACTTGTCTTCAGAGGACCAAGGCTCTGATACCAACTGTTAGGAATGAGAACACTAAGAGGGGGGGGGGGGTGAATCAGTGTTCTATATATTATTACTTTTTCTGATATCTTGAAACTTAACTTAATTGCTTAAGTATTGAAATGAATATCAATGCAAGTAAGATAAACAACCATAACATATGACACCAAATATGATTATAGGGAAACCCAAATAGTTAAAAACCCCAGTGGGAAATGACACCCACTAAGAACTACACTAGTGTATTATGATCCTTATTAGAAGATCTTACAACCCTGTTAGGAGTTGATCATTACAAATCAATAAGTATAGTGACCTAGTTAGGGGTTGGACCCTGTTAGGAGTATTTTACAATAACCCTATTAGGGGTGGTGGCTCACTGCCAAAGCTCATTTCTTAGTGAGAAGGATACAACCTCTTGGATATCAGATACACACTATATGTGCCAATGGTGAACTGCTACTTTGACACTGCTTGTCTGATCAGTTCCTTTTGTGTGTTGATGCTTTAGATTCTTATAAATCTCTACAACATTCTAATTTCTCTTCACATACCTTTTCTCTGCTTCTATCAACTCTATATCTTTTTCCATGCTTAATTACAAAGGTGCATGTCTTATTTATATGCGCTAACAAAACTATTCACTAGGTCGGCCTTCAACCTATTACTTACAATGATATTAACATGTCTATAACCTAAACACAATAGGTGCATAGCCTTTATAAAACAATATTATACATGCTAACCAAAATACCAATAGTCGGCTCTATTCTCTGTTCTATTTTGTCGCTCACTGTCTGTGTCACTTCATCTAGCTGTAACTTCTTCATACTAACTCATATGATCATGCACTCTTAGAGTTAGCATGATTACATACTCAGGATCTTATCTTCAAGGGTGCATGCCATAAATCACTCATACACATATGTGTTGATGCTCTGTTCACCTAGTTCTCTCCTAACTATCCAGTCTTCATACTTAACCAAATTCTGATCTTATGAGGAAGTTCACTGACTCCAAAACTATATATAATTTTTTTTCCATAATGAAAACACTTATTAAAGTCATATACAGTAGTATATTCAACTTTCCAACCACTCGATGTGTTTTGAGAGCACACACACATCCCTAAATAAAGAACAAATCAAATGGTCACAGGGTGCTCCTGTTTAAGTTCTATCTGAATGACTTAGCAAATAGATTTCTCTAAATGCTAGGAATATTCTTTTAGACTAATTTTTGAATGCCTACGCTTGTTCCAAATAGGTTAGGTTTTCTTTGATCACAAAATGTAAGATCACCCAGGATCTCTATGTTAAGATGCAATAGGGCTAGTGATATGAATGTACTCCCATATCCATAACTATAATAAAAGTACACTAACAGAAAGTGCAACATCATGTTGATATAACACATGATCTAACTCATGGTACAAATGTGCGAGAATGTAGGATCTCCAATCAAATTTATAATAATGTGCAATCATGTCCCCTAGAATGTGGCCTCATCCAACTACAAATTTGTGACCTCATCGGTCATGAAGGAGGAAACCACCAATAAAAACACCTAGTACTTCAAGAAGTACAGGGAATGATATAGATTGTGCCCAAGGAATACTATCATCGCTAATTTTCATATCACTAAAGACATTTCTTCAAGATGCTCCATCATACATGTGATCATAGTGGACCAACTCACCTCAAGTAGGAATCCGTAGAAATATGTAAACATCCTTAGCGGTAATGGTTATCTCACCCATTAGAAGATGAAAGGTGTTATGGTTTGAGTTCCATTTCTCAGGCATAGTAATGAGTAGACTGTGGTTCACATGGAACTTGGGCATGTCAAGAAAGTAGTATAATCCACATCAAGTGATCACTCGACGAACCCAATCTAACAACTACTCGATCATCTCTAAGGGCCAAGGATATAAGCTACAGACATAGAGCTTCCATAATCAAACTTGTTTGGAATCAAGTGAAATCAAATCAGTTGCATCATCTAAATGGATCATTGAAAGTCAATCAATCATCTATCCTATCATCTTATCACTCGCCTAGAGCACATCAAACTTTTCAAAACTCTATATCATGAGGACATAAAAACATCATTTATTCTATCACCCTATTAGGATTGACATCATACAACATTCATCAAACTGATCAAATGAACAACAAAACATTTTTTTTCATCTTAAAATCAAGATACATCAACATTATACTCATCACATTAATTGACGGATCAAATGCCATGCATAATCAAATCAAAAATTGCAAAAACGTGCCTATGCATCATTTAATTATATTGTATGCAATGTAATAGATACATGCTACAATTTTCCATTGTATGTGCTACTACAATTTGCATACACACTAAAATAAGATATATGTGTTATTAGGTCTTATACACGCTATCAAAAATCAATGTACGCACTATAAGAATCTTAATTTTGCAATATAGGGGTATACCTTCTACTCTACTTATTAGACACGCTATAAGAAACGTAGGGAAAACATTTGAACATGGTAAATTGCATTATTTTGCATGTTATTTTATTGATCGAATGTACTAAAACTAAGATCTACAAGATATTTAAAGCATCCTATGCACTATTTAAGGAAAAACAACAAAAAATTAAAATAATAATACCTAAAAATTTTAAAAATTTGTTGTAAATTGAGAAAATCGTTAAAATGGAAAGGATCCAGGTAATCACTGAACCTCCATAGTCTATAAGACACTAGAATCTGTAGTCTCACTCAAACCTCAGCTCACAAATTAGGATCACCATCTCTACTCAGTCATAAGAAAATCATAGATCCAAGGCAAAAATGTGAATATTGAAAATGAGAATGAGTGGTGAAAATGACTTTATGACTCCTATATATATACCCCTTTGACCTAAAAGAGAGGGTATTTTATCAAAAAATTTAGCAAGGGTCATTATTATAAAACCATATTATTTGGAAAGTGGGGCATTATCAATTCATTTTTTACATCATTATCAGAAACACAACCAAATTGGAGATGATCACAAAATTTTTGAAAAAATAAAAAAAATTCTAAAAAATGACTAAGATCCCTCAAATCAATTGAAATTTCATTTATGAGTGGGTAGGATATCATAACAACTTGGAATCAAGGGAATCAGGGAATTTTTCAAATAAGAGGCATCGAACGTAAAATTTGCAAAATTTAGTGGGGCATCTTAATTAGGTTTTTCTTCAAATCAAAAGAATCAAATCAAGAGTTCAACATCATATCAAAAGTCAATGTGAATCAATTCAGTCATCAAGATCAGATCAGGCATCATCTAATCAAAGCAATCATACAATCTTTGAACCAACATGCTTTGCACATTGATTCAAAGAGGGGCATTTCATCTAATTTTGATCCAGATGCATCTCGGGTTTATGGAAAACCTAGATCAACCAAATATATGTTAGAGCTTGTTTGGCTATTCAGTAGCTTGTTCATTTTTATGAGTAATTACTTTTGAGTTCTCGGTGAAGTCTTTGTGTCAGTCACTGGCAAGCTCAGTTACCACTTTTTTGTTTCTTTACCAAGTTGGTTTAGTAGTGTTTGGTGTTGCTTAGTTCCTAAGTTGACCAATTGGTGGAATTTAATTATTTGATCTTGGCCGACATGTGTAGTTAATTTTGGTTGTGATATTAATGTTTGGATCACACATCGAGAAATGTGTCGACCTAAATCTAATTCTTTTCTTTCTCCAATGATGGATATTAGGATCTTTTTAGTTGACCTATTTGGTGGCCTCTTGTATAAGTAAGTAGGGTCTATTCTAGGATTTGAAGTGAGTTTTGGAAGAAGAATCTAAAAGTTTGCAGATCCTTGAATGTATACGATCTATTTGTAATTGAATCTCTTCTACATTCTGGCTATAATGGGGAAGGCCTCATAGCTTGACATGTATGAAGTTTGATGAGTTAATGAAATATACCTACATTCCTTCTCTCCTCTATTTTTTTATTCTGAGTTACTTTTTTGTGAGAGGATTGGTATTTGGTAGAGCCTTTGGCCCTAAGTACAACCCTCCTTGTGTTAGGTTCTATTAGAGTGAAGGTTGAGATCTAGAGGCTCCTTCTTGTAAGTCCTAGTTGGTGATATTATTGTGGGTAGAAGATTGCAATATGAGGTCTACAATTGTAGAGGGTTTCAAGATGGTTCAAGGGAGGTGAGATGCAGATACATGACTATCTTATATGGTAAGGAATATTTTTGTTGGGTTAGAAGTTGTTAATGCAGCCCAGTGTCGAGGAATTCATATTGAAGATGTTAGTGATGATGAAACTGAGGAACAATTACAAGGAGAGGCTACACCAGTACCTATGCTGGATCAAGGAGTGAAAATATTCTTGAAGGAATTTACTAGTCTGAAGTCTACACCATAGTTTAACCCTCCTAAGTATAGTGGGAGATTGGACTCAGATGAGTTGATAGGCTGGATATCTAATATGGTGAAATACTTTGAATATGAGAACATAACAGAGGAGAAGAAGGTGAAGATTGCAAGCATAAAGTTGAAAGGTCATGCATCCATATGGTGGAAGCATTTGCAATTAGATAGAAAGAAGAAAGGTAAAGACAAAATTAAGGTATGGAATAAGATGCTGAACAAATTGAAAGACAAGTTTCTACATTGTGATTATCAGATTAACCTAGTTAGGAGAATGTAAAGTTTGAAAGAGAAAGATAGCTCGATGGAAAATTACACTAAGGAATTTTACTGATAGGTTATCCAATCTGGACATACTAAAGATGAGGTGGAAGGAATTGCAAGGTACCTCAATGGGTTAAGGAATTATATCTAGGAAGAAAGCAGTTTGGTGACAATAGAGAGTATTGAAGAGGCTTATCATTTTTCCCTATTAAAAGATGAGGAGAAATTGAATAAAAGGCATCAAAAAAGTTAAAAAGGTAGAGGTGGTATATTTGATAGAGGAAGAGGTAGATCCTATAGTGAAAACAATAGATCTGATGAGGAAAAAAAAAATCAGGACAAAGGAAAGACCAAGTGGAAAGGTGAAATTTCCTTTAGAGGAAGAGATAACAACTCCTGAAGTGGCTATGGATGAGGAGGATTCTAAGGAACTTGTTACAATTATTGAGAAGGACACAAATTATTTGAGTGTACACATACAAGTAAGAATGTCGATAGTAGCAGAAATTCTTTGGTACAAGAAGGTTCACTGAATGAGGCTAAGAAGGAAGGAAATTCGATGGTCAGAAGAGCATTGTGGAGTGAAAAGGCTAAGGAAGATCTAGTGAGAAAGATCTTGTTGAAGACCAAATGTAGAGTTACAAACAAAGTTTCGAAGGTAATCATTGAAAATGGGAGCTTGGAGAATATGGCATCAGAAGAAATGGTTTCAAAGTTGCGATTGGAAATGTTTAAACATCAGAAACCTTATCAAACTTCATGGATCAAAGATGAGCATACACTAATGGTAAGTGAACACTATTTCATGAATCTAAAGATTGGAAAGTACTATGATCAGGGGTTGTGTGATATTATGTCTATGGATTATTGTCATAATTTATTGGGTAGACCTTGGCTATACAATAGACATGCTATACATGATGGGAGATTGAATAAATATAATATTTGGGCTAATGGAAAAAGAAAAATATTATTACCTTTGGTTCGAGAATCTGTTGGTGAAATAGGTACATTTGTGATGCAAAGTAGATAGTAGGAAGCTTCAAACAATGGAACAATGATAAAGCAATTTTCCCAATACACTCAAATTCATGGAAAAAGTGCTCTACACCTATCACAAGTGTAGTAAGGACAAGGTACAAGGTTATCAAAACCCAAAACCCCAAGGGAAACCAACTCACTAGGTCTCACCAAGTCCCAAACACCAACTACCAAGGTTGGCTATAATGCAGTCTAACCCAAATTATCAACAATTCCCCTTGAAAAGTCTCATAGGACCAGGGGTGATGTATAATCAAGGATATGGTCTATTTAGGTCCTCAATTAATAGTTCCAATTGTTCTTTCACTCACTTGCAACCCATATGGCATAGTTTCTTCACAAAACCAAGTTTAGGCTTGTAGCCCTTCCTCAAAATGATTTTGATCCTAAACCAAACTACTTCCATACAACATATTGAAAAAATTGAAGATTCTGATACCCTTTTGGGCCTAAGGGATCATATCCAAGCACCAAGGTGTGAAACTGAAAGGAAGATGGGAAAGTATCTAGTCTAGGCACAATAATTAGGCCTAATTAGGCCTGCAAATACATTACAAGTAATATTTCCCTTAACCAAATGCCCAAACCAACAATGGGAACCAATGAGGGAATGCATAAGGGGATTATATACCAAATTAGAGGTCTTGGTGAATCCCCAATCATCAATTGTGATGACTGTACTCAGTCGCTTGAGGGTGCACACATAGAAATGTACACCTAAGGCATCATGGAAAATTCATCTCCCTATAAGTTACCACTCCTAACCTGCATATTCTCAAAGTACATAAAAAAAATTTAATTCCACCAAGGGGCATTATATTCCCATGGTGGAATCAAGTAGAACACTCAATCTCAATTGAAACCCTGATTTTAAGCCTACAAACCAAGCAGTGAGATTGCAAATTAATTAACTTTCAAACTATGATTGATCAACACATGACACATGAGACCAAATGCAAATGAAAGAAGGTTCACAAGAAAAAATTTTGGTTTCATAATTTCATGTCCTTCTATCCATACCAATCTGTACTGATCGACTATCCATGGGATTTGCAGAGAAATGGTTATATTTTTATTAATTCTAAATGCCAAAATTACATTGTTGGCCTACCACTCACCTAAAAGGGCTTTTGTAGGCACTCCCAATGGTCACATAACATATTTGAACTAATTATCCATTTGGGAGTTGGTAGCGGTTGGTATAGTACTTGGTTAGTGGATACCCCTTTTGCTTGTTGGAAAATAGTACAAGATTCCACAAACTTCTTGACTTCATTTCCCATCCTTGGCCAAAAATAACTTCTTTTCACTAAATCAGTGGTTTTATCTATCCCAAAATGACCACCTAAGCCACCACAGTGTTTCTCTTTGATGATATTTGTTCTCATGGAACATCTAGGAATGCACAATTGGGCTCCTTTTAACAAGAGTCCATTCTAAACCAGGAAATCAAAAAAATTAGTATGGTATTTGCCCACCATTTTAGTGCATACCTAAAAAATTTCTCCAAAGTCTAGATCATCTGCATATAAGTGTTTTAGGGAGTCAATCCCTACACTTTGAAGTTGTACTTCTTCAACCAATCCAACTCTTCTACTTAGGGCATCAACCACTTTGTTTGCCACTCCCTTTTTGTGCTTTATATTGAAGGTATAGGCCTACAACTACTCCATCCATTTGATGTGTTTTACTCCAAGCTTCTCCTGGCTATTAAGAAAACTTAGTGCATGGTTATTAGTATAAAAAATGAATTCTTTAGGGAGTAAGTAGTGTCTCCATTTTTTCAAGGCTTGTACCATTGCATAAAGTTCTAAATCATATGTAGAATACCTCTTCTTTGCATCATTCAATTTTACTGAGAAAAATGCTTTGGCCTTACCTTCTTGGCTCAAGAATGCACCTATAGCCAAGTTGCTTGCATTTGTTTCAATAGTGAATACCTTGTTGAAGTCAGGGAGCACTAGGATTGGGTATTGGGCCACTCTATTCTTGAGATATTGGAATGCATCTGCACCTTCTTTAGCCCATTCAAATCTGGTCTTTTTTCCACCTCTTATAGTGTCCAACATAGGAGCACACACATGGATAAAGTTTTTAATAAACTTCCTATAAAAAGTTGCTAAACCATGAAAGCTTCTAACATCACCTTGGTTCTTTTATGTAGGCCAGTTGACAATTGCTTCAACCTTCTCTGGATCCATTTTGAGGGTGCCTTGGGAGATGACAAATCCTAGGAAGACAAGTTCCTTCTTCATGAACATACACTTTTCCATGTTAATCACTAACTTGTGTTGATGAAGTCTCCTCAAGACCCGCTCAACATGATCAAGATGTTCTTCCCTACTATGACTATAAATCAGAATGTCATCCAAATATATGACTACAAACTTACCAATAAAATCAATGAAAATTTCATTCATGAGCCTCATGAATGTACTAGGATCATTGCTCAAGCCAAATGGCCTAACAAGCCACTCAAACAAACCTTCAGTTGTTTTAAACGCTATCTTCCATCTCCTGGCTTTATCCTGATTTGGTGATAGCTGATTTTAAATCAATTTTTGTAAAGTAACAAGAAATGCCAAGTTGATCTGAAAAATTCTCCATTCTTGGGATGGGGAACTTATATCTTATAGTTATTTTGTTCAAGGCTCTGCGGTCACTACATAACCTCCATTTTCCATCCTTTTTAGGGGCTAAGACTGATGGGACAACACAAGGACTGAGACTTTTCTGAATTAGTCCCTTCTCTAATAGTTCACTGACTTGCCTTGCAATCTCTGCATGCTGAACTGGTTTCATTGTGTATGGGGCCTTGTTAGGCAAGGAGGAACTAGGTACTAATTCTATTTGGTGATTGATATATCTTAAGGGAGGGAGTCTTGTGGGTAGGTCGCTAGCAATGACATCACTGTATTTTGTTAATAGGTTCTTGACTTCATCTAGTATAGGATCATTATCATAAGATCTTATGCTATCCTTGGGCTTGGATATTAAGACAAAAACTTCAATTTCAAGTTCCTTCAATGTTTTCAACATTTCTTTTTCACCCATGATGATGACAGTGGGTTCCCTCTCTATTTTATTGTCAAGCGGGGACTTCATGGTGAAGGTTTTTCCATCTTTGGTGATGGAGTAGGTATTATTCCTACAATGGAGTGTAGCATCTACATCATATTGCCAAGGCCTGCCTAGAAGAATGTGCGAGGCATCAATTTCAACAACATCACAAATAACTTTATCTTTAAAGTCTGTAATTAAAAATTCTATCCATGCTTGTTCAGTCACTAAGGTTTGTTGACCTTTAGTTAGCCAAGAGACATGGTAGGGGAGGGATGTGGCTTCTTAGGAAGATTTATTTTTTGAACCATTTCACTAGATACCAAGTTTTTAGTTGAACCAATATCTATGAGAAAATTACATACCTTTCCATTGCATTTGATCTTTGTCCCGAAGAGATTTTTTCTTTGTGGAGGTTCTTGGTTTTGTGGTATTTGAAGAAATACTTGTCTCATGCATTGTCTTCTTGTTTTTCCTCTTGAATGAGTTGTGCTCTTTTTTCACCTTGATTGTTATTATTTCTCTTCTCAGGGCACCTTCCTGCTTGGCGTCCCAATCGATTGCAGTAGTAACACTTTAAGGGTCCATTTCCTCTTCTTGTGTTTTTTCTCCCTCTATTGAAGGGTCTCCTCCCTCTATAGTTTCCTCTGGAGTTTGAATCACTATTTTCTTTGTCTCCTTGGTCAGGGGTCCTGCTGTTGTTGCTACTTTTTTTCCCTCTATTCCAAGAGGTTCCTCTTCCTCTAAAGTTCTTCCCACTGTCATTGTTCTTTCCCTTACCAAATTCATGTTTTCTCTTCCACTTCTCCTCTACCTTGAGTTCCATTTGATAGAACTTGTTTACTGTGGCAGGGTAGTGTAGGCTAAGTTCCTCTTGAATGGACACCTTAAGACCATTCATATACCTTGCTAGCTTTTCTTCTTCATTTTCTGCCACATTTGTCTTCATACATAATTTTAGGAATTCCTCTATGTATGAGCCTACATCCATGTCTTTCGGCTTTAGACTTTTCTTCCTCCTATGGAGTTGTACCCCATAGTCCTCAGGTACATATGTCTCCTTGATTAGGGCTATCATCTTGTTCCATGAATTAATCATACTTCTTCCATTCTTCACCCTCTCTATTTGGATGAAGTTCCACCAAGTTAGGGCTGCTCCCTTCAAGTTGGATTTTGCAATCTTCACCCTCTACTTCTCAGGGATTTCCTCACACTCAAAGAAGCTTTTTAAAGCCTCTATCCAATCCAAGGCCAAATTTGCATTCATCTTACCACTGAAAACTAGTAAGTCCATCTTTTCTTCCATGGTGCTTCTTCCCATAAACTTTAAGGCATCTATGGAGGGTCTTTGGTTTGCAGGGATGTTCTAATCAGGGGTGTCTTCTGCCTCTTCACTCCCTTCTTCATCACCAGATGCATTCTCTTTACCCTTGTCTACCTTATCATCAATTTCTTGGAGCCTCTTGTTTAGGGTTGTATTTTCTACCCTTTGTTCTCTCACCATCTTTTCTAATTCACTATTTGTAACCCTTGCAGGGATTTCTTCATCCTCAAGAGTGGACATAGTCTCTGATACCACTTGATGCAAAGTGGATAGTAGGAAGCTTCAAACAATGGAACAATGATAAGGCAATTTTCCCAATGCACTCAAATTCAAGGCAAAAGTTCTCTACACCTATCAAATTTTAGTAAGGACAAGGCACCAGGTTATCACAACCCTAAACCCCAAGGGAAACCTACTCACTAGGTCTCCCCAAGTCCCAAACACCAACTACCAAGGTTGGCTATAATGCACTCTAACCCAAATTATCAACAATTCCCCTTGAAAAGTCTCACAGGACTAGGGGTGATGTATACTCAAGGATATGGTCTATTTAGGTCCTCAATTAATAGTTCCAATGGTTCTTTCACTCACTTGCAACCCATATGGCATAGTTTCTTCACAAAACCAAGTTTAGGCTTGTAGCCCTTCCTCGAAGTGATTTTGATCCTAAACCAAAATAATTCCATACAAAATACTAAAAAAGTCAGATATTTTGATACCCTTTTGGGCCTAAGGGATCATATCCAAGCACCAAGGTGTGAAACTGAAAGGAAGACATGAAAGTATCTAGTCTAGGCACAACAATTAGGCCTCACTAGGCCTACAAACGCACTGCAAGTGCTATTTCCCTTAATCAAATGCCCAAACCAACAATGGGAACTAATGAGGTCATACATAAGGGCCTTATATACCAAATTAGAGGTCTTGGTGAATCCCCAATCATCAATTGTGATGACCGTGCTCAGTCGCTTGAGGGTGCACACATAGAGATGTACACCTAGGGCATCATGGAAAATCCATCTTCCTGCAAGTTACACCTCCTAACTTGCATATTATCAAAGTAAATAAACACAACTTTAATTCCACCTAGGGGTATTAGATTCCCATGGTGGAATCGAGTAGAACACTCAATCTCAATTGAAACCCTGATTTTAAGCCTACAAACTAGGCAGTGAGATTGCAAATTCAATAACTTTCAAACTATGATTGATCAACACATGAGACCAAATGAAAATGAAAGAAGGTTCACCAAAAAAACTTTTGGTTTCTTAATTTCATGTCCTTCTATCCGTACCAATCCACACTGATTGACTGTCCTTGGGATTTGTAGAGAAATGGTTATATTTTTATTGATTCTAAATGCCAAAATTACATTGCTAGCCTACCACCTACCTGAAAGGGATTTTGTAGGAAATCCCAATGGTTACATAACATATTTGAACTAATTATCCTTTTGGAAGTTGGTTTACAAGTCCTTGACAAAAGTTGTCAAGTTTGCTCAAAAGTTGCTTGACAACTTTTGAGCACTTTTACATATTTTGCAATTTTTCAAATTTGATGACCAAACTTGGTCTCAATCTTATTTTAGTGATCCCTAGTGGATCCAAACATGAAAAACAAAAAAACAACCTAAGCCTAGGGTTTTGGATCATCATTGACCAATAGTAAACCAAGGGCTCATATGTTGCCAATCTTGGAACTATGGTCTTACAAAGAAGTGCAATGATTAACCCATTGTTCTAACATAACTTAGAGGCCTCTAAGGACCTTAGTGAAAATCCTAGGTTCCATAATAACACTTGGTTCATTCAAGGTGCTCCTGCACCAATTTGTGAAGGTTTTCTTGAAGGAAGGAAGACAGTTTGTTAAGGATCTGAAGAAGAATGATATCTATTATACTTTGATTCCTAACAAACCAAGTGAGAAAATAGAAGATAAAGTGTCAATAGAAGTTCATAATTTTCTCATTGAGTATGGAGAGATCATTTTAGATAGCATATCTCATGGTTTTCTGCTGATAAGAAGTATTAGTCATTGTATGGATTTGATTCCTGGAGCTAGTTTACCGAATAAAGTACCACACTAGTTGACATTGATCAAGAATGAGGAACTTAACCAACAAGTTAATGAGTTGTTACAAAAAGGATTGATTAGAGAAAGTTTGAGTCCATGTGCAGTACCAGCTATATTGGCACCTAAGATGAATGAAGAATTTAAAATGTGTACAGATTCAAGAGAAATTAACAAGATAGTAGTTAAGTATCAATTTCTTATACCGAGAATGGATGACATAATGGATTATTTGAGTGGAGAAAACTATTTTACTAAGATTGATTTAAACAGTAGATATCATCAGATTAGAATCAGAGAAGGTGATGAATGGAAGACCACTTTTAAGAAAAAAGAAGTTTTGTATGAATGGTTAGTTATGCCTTTTGGTTTAACTAATGCACCAAGTACTTTTATGAGGTTAATGAATGAAGTTCTAAAGAAATTATTGGGTAAATTTTTCATTGTGTACTTGCATGACATTCTGATGTTTAGTAAATCTAGAGAAGATCATTTTTTTCACATTAGACAGGTATTGCAGAGATTGAAAGAGGAAAAGTTATTGATTAATTTGAAAAAGTGTTCATTCATGAAAGAGGAGATCGTGTATTTTGGATTTGGGATTTCATCTGATCGTTTGAAGATCGACCCTGGGAAGGTTGAAGCTATTCTTGAGTGGCCTACACTTGAGGGTTAGTGAGGTAAGATCTTTCCATGGTTTAGCAAGTTCTTACCGAAAGTTCATCAGAAGTTTTAGTTCAATTTGTAATGCTATGACTAAAACTATGAGAGGAGATGAAAGAGAATTCAAGTGGACACATTGAGCTAATAAGAGTTTTGCGACTTTGAAAAAGAAGGTTGTTGAATTGCATGTATTAGCTTTACTTGATTTCAATAAGGTATTCTAAGTTGAATGTGATGTAAGTGGAAGTGAAATAGGAGCTATATTGAGTCATGAAGGAAAACCTATAGCTTTCTTTAGTGAGAAGTGGAATGATGAAAAAATGAAATATTATGTATATGATCAAGAATTCTATGGTATTTTTTGAGCCTTGAAGAAATGGAGATAGTATTTGATGCCAAAGGAATTTGTGTTGTATATCAGTCATAAGGCTTTACAATATTTGGGTAGTCAAAATAAGTTCAACCAGAGACATATGAAATGGGTTGAGTATTTGTAGAATTTCATATTTGTGATAAAACATAAGAGTGGAGTATCTAACTGCATTTTCGGTGCATTGAGTAAAATAAGATCATTGAGGACTGAAATGAGAATTGAGGTTATTGGTTTTGATGACATGAATAATTTGTTTGAAACTGACACTAATTTTTCTGAGTTGTGGAGAATGTGCATAACACCTATACTAGATCAACCAACTAAGTTTGAAGACTATTTTGTTCAAGAAGGTATGTTGTTCAAAGGAATTTAGTTATGTATACCAAGAGGATCAATGATAACTAATTTGATAAAGGAAAAGGATAGTAGTGGTTTGGATGGACATTTTGGAATTGTTAACACATTGAGTTTTCTTAAGGAAAGGTATTTTTGGCCTCAATTGTGTAAGGATGTTCAAATATTTGTGAAGAGTTGTGAATTTTGTCAAGTTTCAAAAGGAGTAAGTCATAATACTATTTTATATACACTGATTTATGTTCTTGAGAAACCTTGGAGTGATATCAATATGGATTTTGTTCTTGGATTACTAAGGATAGTAAGAGGTAATGATTCCATATTTGTTGTTGTGGATAGATTTTACAAGATGACACATTTCATACAATGTAGAAAAAATCATATGCATTGCATATAGAACATATTTTATTCAAGGAGATTGTTAGATTTCATGGATTACTGAGGAGTATCATCTCTGACTAAGACGACAAGTTTATTGGTTATTTTTGGAAGAATATTTGGAAGAAGCTAGACACCGAGTTGAAATATAGTTCTACATTTCATGCACAGACCGATGGACAAACATAGGTTGTAAATAGAATTTTGGGTAACCTATTGAGATTCTTAGTTGGAGAAAAACCAAGTAATTGGGATTTGATGTTGGAACAAGAAGAGTTTGCATACAATAATTCAATGAATATGAGTGTTGAAAAGACACCTTTTGAAATTTTTACTGGCACATAATTGAGAGGTATATTAGCCTTGAGAGATATTGGTGAAGAGAAGAGAAGTTCTGAAGGAGAAGAATTAATTGAGCTTATGAAGACATTGCATGAGGAAGTGAAACATAATTTGGAGCAGAGTAATAAAAAATACAAGGATAATGTATATAGGTCAAGAAGACATAAGGTTTTTGAAGTTGGTGATGAGATAATGGCTCATCTGAAGAAAGGAATATTTCCTTTTGGAACATATGGTAAGTTTAAGATGAAGCAATTTGGTCCCTACAAAGTATTGAGGAAGTTTGAAAATGGAAATGCTTATGAAGTTGAATTACCTGATGACATGGATATATCACCTATATTCAACATTGCAAATTTGTATGAATTTCATGAACTTGATGAAGAAGTGATAGTACCGAGTGATTATCCTAAGAAGAAGATAGAGGAATTTGAGTATATTTTGGATCAAAAAGTTGGCAAAAGGACAAGACAAAAGGATTACATGAAGTATTTGTTAAAGTGAAAGAACAGACTGATTAAAGATAGTACATGAATTTCTCAATCTAAGTTGGACTCAGCTCGGGTTGTATCTGACACATGATTTGGAGAATCATTTCTTTCCAACCTCGGTGTCTGATGGAAGAGCATCTTGGGTTTATGGAAATCCTAGATCAACCAAAAATGTGTTAATGCTTGTTTTTCTACTCGGTAGCTTGTTCAATTTTCTTGGTAACTACTTTTTAGTTCTCAGTGAAGTGTTCCTGTTGGTTACTAGTGAGATCCATTACTGCTTTGTTGTTTCTTTACCAAGTTGGTTCGGTAGTGTTCAATGTTTCTCGATTCCTAAGTTCACCTATTGGTGGAATTTAATTGTTTGATTTTGGTCGACATGTGTAGTTAATTTTGGTCATGATATTAATGTTGGGATCACACATTGGGAAATGTGTCAACCTAAATCTGGGTTGTTTCTTTATCTAATGATGGATCTTAGGATCTTTTGAGCCAACCTGTTCGTTGGCCTCTTGTATAAATAATTAGAATTGTTCTAGGATTTGAAGTGTGTTTTGGAAGTAGAATCTAAAAGTTTGTAGATCCTCGCATGTATGAGATCTATTTTAATTGAATCTCTTTTGCATTTTGGTCGTACCCATGAAGGCCTCATAGCCCGACATGTATGAAGTTTCATGATTTAATGAAATATATATGCATTCCTTCTCTCCTTCTCTATATTAATTTCTTCCTAGTTACTATTTTGTGAGAGGATTGGTATTTGTGAGAGACTTTGGCCTTGAGTACAGCCCTCCTTGCGTCACATTTCTAGTTGATATTATTGTTATTATCTCTATTCCATTTATCTATCACCGACCATTTTATCATTTCTAAATGGTTGTCCATGGAAGTAGAAATACCAAAGTAGGGGTTCGACTGAGGAAAACCTCTTAAACGACTAAAACCATTTCCTTTCTTTTATTTTTTTGGGTTGTTGGTGTGAAATTGAGAGTTTGGAAGCTACATCTTGGAATGCATTATCAACCTTTGAATCTGGTTCTAATTCTTTACCCCATATTCTTTTTTATTTAATTACAAAAATTATAAATTAGTTAGTTTTCCTTCATTTGATAATTTAAATTTTGTACTCATGTTACCTTTATTTAGATGAGTCGTATTCTATTCATTCACATTCGACATACTAGTTTAGTTTCATACTCTATTATCTATTTTTCTATTTTTTTTCCATCCATCCATACTTTGTCTGTGCAAGATGCTAGTGTGTTGCGTTGGTGTCCATCAGACACACTCTCATCCTTTGGGTCTCATCCTTTGGGCCACACTTCTTTCCCCGATAGTGAGCTTGCCAAACTTGGGACCTAGTTATCATAGTTAGTCTTTTCAATTCGCGTACTCCAAATATTTTGGTTGTTTCATTTTTTCACTTAATTCATAGTTAATCAATTCAAACACACCTAGTTGAACATCTACATCAAGCCAAGGAGATTCCTATATCTTGGGTCAAGTCCCTATAGCACTCCTAGCTAGTAAAGTGAGGTTGTTTGAAGGGAATCATGTATCCATTGAAGCCTTAATTGGCTTCTAGATTGGTGCATTATTTTCTTTTCCACACCAATTCAAGATCTTATTGCTAATTTTGGCTAAGAACTATTTCCACATATATTTAAGGGAGACTCCAATTCCAAATGGTGTTAAACAATATCTTGTGATGACACCTTATTTTGCCTCTCTCCACTCACCATTGATCCAAGAAGAGTGAGAGTATGGACTTGCATTATAAATTCATTTTTATGTATGGTTTGTTTAGATTGTAAAATCTAACAATAAATTTCTAAAATATCAAGCATATTGGTTTCTTCCTCTATTGGGTTTTAGATGAAGATTGTATTTTCATCGCAAAATGGGAATTCAAGACTATGAATTTTATGGTAAGTGTCAATCCTCTAATAAGATTTTCGGTGAGATCGTGTTAGAATAGAAATCTGAGTCCATCAACAACAAGAACACACAAGAATCGTTGTAGAGGACACCCTTGACAAATGTATTTTTCTAAGGGAAATTGACGAGAAAGAACACCATTAATGACCACTCTGGTATTGGCATCCGTTGAAAAAATAATAGTTTGTTCAATAAATTTTGGACCAAAATTAGTCCACTATAGCATTTTGAACATTGAATCTTATGATTACCTTAGATTTTATCTTTTATCAAACATTATGTAGTTCTTTATCCAACATTGTGAGTATGATTTGGAGTGCTATATTTTGAAAATTGATATTATGAGTACCTTAGGTTCTATCTTGTACAAAAAATAATGTAGTTCATTCCCCAATAATGATATTGAGAACTATTGACTTGGTGTAATGTATGGAATCAATTTTTGTTCTTAGCATAAATTTGTAAGAATATGTAGTTAAAACATTTTCTACTTCATATTCCTAATAACACTATATACATAGACATGCATATAGCCTACATGACGATAATCTAGAATTGATTCTTTATTGTCGTTATGTTCAAGTGAAGTGTTTTATTATATTTATTCCTCTTGTAATTTGCATGGAATTTTATTATATGTCGAATGCATTTAAATACCCTAACATAGCGACATGTTAGACAAGTATGCATGTAGAGTTGGCTCATAATAGCTAGTAAAAGGGTGAAAACATAGAATTTTGAATTTAACAATTTTAAATTTAAGGTTCATTCTCACGTGTGTTAGGATTCAACAAGGTCAATCTCAAGTCACTTGGAAACAACTCTTATAAATAAAATATCAGTTTTGATGTATGAGGTGAATGTGTGGATGTAAATGAGAATTTGAGTGGTATAACAATTAGTAGATAGCAAATATATATACAATAGTGTATCTCTGAGTTTATATATGAAATGCCTATATAAAAGTAAATGAGGATAATAATCAATATAAAAGTTATTATAAAAAATAAATAAATGAAAACAAACAGACATCAAATCATAAGTTGAATAGAAAGCAAAATGTATATCACTATCAAAATAATATTTATTATAATATCATAATAAAATGGACATAAAAAGCAATGAAAAATGAACTTGGTCTGCTATGTTCACCCTTCAACTAGGCACGGGCTAAGCTCCCTACAAAATGTACTGGTCAAAGACAAAAAAATGTCAAACATTTTTTTCTAGAATTGCAAAAATACAGTGATTTTTTTACAATTTGTTTTGTGATTTTCGATAACAAATATGCAGATCATAAAGGAAAGTTGCTCAAAATTTCATAAAAATCTGTTGTGTTTTCTAATTTTTGAAATTTAGTCAATAGTACATAGCCATATCTCAGACTTAATGGTCAAGCATTAAATTTGTCACGGAAGTCTTCATTATTTTAGTGTGAGCTCTCAAACCATATAGATGAGGATCTGTTTGGACTAAGAATTTGTGCAGCACCGTACAATTCTATGTGAATTCTCAGAAAGCACATAAAGAAAAATGGAAGATTCATGTGAAATCTCATACAACGAGGAAAGTCTAGAGAAAAAGAACAACCCTAAAGCCCCTTCAACCACTCATATCCACATCAAAATTAAGAAGTACAGCTGAAGTCTGTCAACTTTTCACATCTGATCAACGTCATAGTTTGATAGCGAAAGCCTTAGCTCAGAAAGAATATGGCACAACTTACAGAGAAAGAAATGAATGTGAAGGGTTGACAATTTTACCAGTTTTTAAAAATATCTTGAGAACTTTCAGCGAACATTGAATTTCAGGCAATTGAACGGTTGAAATACTAAATAGACTGATTTGTGCATGTGGTAGTGAGGTACAGTTAATGATAACGCGTCAGAACTTTATGTTGAATAGCATGTCCAATTGGGTTTCTGTGTGGGGTAGCATGTCAATTATAATATGATAGAACAGTACAAGCCACAAATTTAAAAAGTGCCATAAAAGTCTTCCATTTTGGTGTTAATGTTGTTTCTGATTGCCATAAATTTCAAGTATTTTCTTTATTGTACCTCTCTTTACCTTCGTTTATGGGCCCTTTGTATTTAACGGTGTGCACAAATTTAGGCAGAATTTTGGGCACGGCAGGCAAGGTTCCTTGAATTTGTGGATCATACTTAAAAGGCATAGATACATTTTTAGCTTATCTTTCCCAACAACCCATGCGTTTCTTCCAGACAACTTTATGAATGTGTCATGGAAATGAAAGAGATTGAGGTGGAAAGATTTGTTATAATGCCTAGTCTAAGTATCATTAGAATAGATGTTATGTTTGAATTTGTAGTGTCAAAAAAGTATGACATTAATATTTTTTTTTATAAATAATGTAAGATATTGTGTATGAATATTCTGGGAATAAGATGAGGTCTGTTGACTGTGATGCATTTTAGGGATTAAATGAAGTTTATAAGTTGTGAGTTGAATAGTTGATTATGTTTAAAATGTCAATATTAGTTAACGATCTTCTTTGGATACTTTTTATATATGTTTAATTATTTGTTTTGGTTAAAATTATTTAAGGTTGATAAAGTTAACAATTGATTGGATTAAGATAACTAATCATTTTTTATCACTAATATTTTTAGAAATGAACACTACAATTCTTTCTTTCTACTGTTGAGTCATGAGATACTAGTTGAGCAATTGATAAAGATCAGTTGTTCTTGCATCACCTCTTCTCTCACAACCGTCTTCTTTGAGATCATCTATAGAACTATTTATTATCTACATTTCAGCACATGAATGGTCTCATCCACACTATTTTTCGTAGTTCTCACCCTATGATAGTTGGAAATAACATGATTTATAGTCTCTACAAAAACTACTAAGACTTCATTAATGGATCTATCAATACTATTATCTACTCAAAATTGGGTCAACTATTGATCTTTTCTTTTCTTATAAAACTATTTGTAATACAAATAGAAAACAAGTTATAATATAGAAAATGTAAACTATGGTTACACTATATAAATAAACAAGTAATTATAATAATCAAATTGTACAAAAAATTATAAAATAAGAAAGTTCTTACAAAGAGAATAATTATACATTGATTTTAAAAATTGATATCATAACAAATTGTAGTGACTAATCTTTATCAAAATATAAATTTATAACTATTAAACTCTGCACTAACTAACCATAAATCATCCCACCACAATACCCTTTAATTATGAAATACAATAATTATATTTAACCTATGTGATTGGTCCTAACTTTTTAAATGTGTTACATCTTTAGATGATATATCCAAAGAAAATTAAAATATGTTCATACATATTTTTCCTTAATTTAATAAGAAAATTTTCTTTTTGGGTCATGTCCATGGAATGAAACAATTCCTCACACTTTAGATATAGCTTTAAACTATCAAGCATAGATATCTAACATTAAAATTTTGACAAGATTCTCAATCTATACTTGGTATATGATTCTTTTCCATATTTAAATTTTGAAACTTTTAATCTAATTGTTAAAAATATATTAACATAATGAGATAATTAACTATTATATTTTTATTGCAAATTCTAAATTTTTTGTAGTCTAGGATGACTTATATTTTACTTTATTATTATTGTTAAGCTCAATCTATAAGTAGTATTTATAAAAATATAGATCCATGATATATCACATTTCATAGTTATTTTTTGATGAACAATGTTATGACTTGCAATCAACAATCACATTCTAAATGATAACTATATGTGATAAGTTATGTAAAATATTGTTATGTACATTTCATAATTTTGCCTCATTATTGTAAACTTGTTTAATAATTGTTCTACCTATTTAATTGTCATGCATCATTTTTCTAATTAATTCTAAAATTAAAAAAATAATCTATAACATTATTTAATTTATATATGTATGGGTGTGCGCACACAATTATACCTATATATCACCCATAGTTATCCATCTATTATAGTTTCCTTTTCTACAAGTCAAGTTTCCCTTGGTTCCACCATAAATAGAGTTATTTATATTAATGAATCTTTAATCATTAATTCCTCAATATAAAATTTAATGATTGAAAATTAATTATATGTGAGGTTATAATTGTTCATTTAATATTATTTAGTGAAACATTAAAAAATATAGTCCAATTGATGCAACATAAACATTATGAAAGGTTCTACAAATTACAGTGACAAAATATTTATTCTTTAATAAATTATTGTTATTGTTCTAAAAAACCATAAAATTACAATACTTTAATTGATCTAAACATTATTGCTTTGAAAATATAAAATTATAGTACTTTAATGATTGTTTAATGAGTTGATGTCTATTAGAATATATAAATATAGTTTTGATTTAAAGAAATGTTGAAAGTCAATTAAAAAAAGTCTCTCGATTAAGAGTTACATGAGGGACATCTTATCACATTTCATCATCCCATTAGGATCATGGAAATGATGTGCTTCAGAATTCTAATTACATAGATTTTGGATATAAATTTTATTTAAACTAATCCCTAAGTAGTGAACGCATCAATAGAATAATATTACAACTCTAAAGAAAGAGGAAAGTAGAGGATGAATGACAAGTTATACATGTCAAATATTTTTCAAAAATGAGGTATGTCAAAGTATTTATCCCTTTAACCAAGTGACAACAAACACTAATTGAAATTTCTCAAAAATGTTAGTGCAATATATGAAGTTGAAAATATAGGATCGGTGAGATATTAATCTTTACTTTTGACACCATGCATAAGATTACAATGTTAAGTGAATTTATACATAATAATTTGTTCCACTCCAAGGCCAAATAAGGTAATATAAATAAATAAGTGATTAAATTTTTTTTCATTATAATTACCTTGCAGCGAGAATAAGTAGTCATTGTACAAACTTGCTCATAATATGAAGATATTAAAAATTGGTTAAGCAATTTCTTTGTTTAATAAGAAGTGTATATAAATGTATGTGTATATATATGTTTATATAAGTGTGTGTGTGTGTGCATGTGCGCATGTGTATGTATGTTTATATGTATATGTATATGTATATGTATATGATGTAGGAACATTTTAGGTTCTTGGCAATCCTGTATCGCCAAAATATGTTAGAGTTGATTAGATGTGCTTGATAGCCTCTTTTGGGCTCGCGGTGATGTATTCTTGTTTCTACCGATGGGGCTCAGTTGCTTCTTGGTTTGTTTGTTCACTGAGTTGGCTCGGTTGTTCACCAAGTTGGCTCGGTTGATTCTTATTTGGTCCTTCACTGAGTTGGTTTGATGTTGCTCAGTAATCTTTCTCACTGAGTGGTTTATTTAGGATTTCTATTAAGGCCGACTTGTGTAGTTAATTTTGGTCACAAAGATAATGATGACATCAATTATTGGGAAGCATGCAGACCTAAATCTGGGTCATCCCTTCCTCCAATGGTTGATCTTAAGGCCGACTTGTTTTGGTAGCCTCTTGTATAAATAGAATAGTATGTTGTATATTTTAGGGGACTTGGAGATGAAGTTTTGGATGGATAGAATATGAAGGTTGGGAGTTCCCTCACATGTTTAAGGTCTATTTGTGATTGAATTTTGATATTTTTGGCCACAACCGGGAAGGCCTTACAACCCACCATGTATGAGGCTTTCAGTGCTGAATAATATATGAATCTTTTGCATTCTCTCTCTCCTTGTGTTGTGTATTTACTTTTGTGTGTTGATTTCATATGAGGTTGGTTGTTTGGGTGTGCCCTAGGCCCTGTTCTCCATCTCTCCTTGCCTCAGGTGGTATCAGAGTGAGGTTAGATCCAAAGGTTCATTATTATACGCCCTAGTTGGTGATATTATTGTGGGGTGGTAGATTGAGATCTGACCTACAATGCAGAGGGTTTCAAGATGGTTCATGGGAGGCAATATATAGATCCAAGATTGGAGCATATGTTAAGACAAATTTCTGCTAGGTTAGAAGTTTTTGAGATAGCCCAGTGTCAAGGAAGACATCTTGAGGATGTTAGTGATGAAGAAGCTGAAGATGAACAAGGTGAAGAAGAACTTGCACTGGTGATGGATTAAGGTAAAGAAATACTTTTGAAGGATTTGAAAAATTTGAAGTCGACACCATATTTTAATCCTCTTGAATACAGTGGAAGACTGGATTTAGATGAGTTGATGGATTGGATAACCAAGAGAAAAAATTATTTTGTATATGAAAATGTTTCAGAAGAAAAGAAGGTAAAAATTGTAAGTAAAAAATTGAAAAGTCATGCATCCTTTTGGTGGGAGCATCTTCAATTGGATAGAAATAGGAAAGGAAAAGACAAAATAAAGGTATGGGATAAGATGGTGAATAAGTTGAAAGGCAAGTTTCTACCTTGTGATTATCATATTAACATAGCTAGGATAATCCAAAGTTTGTGGCAGAAATATAGCTCGGTAAAATACTATACTGAGGAATTTTATAGATTAGACATCATATCTAGACATATTGAGGATGAGGTAGAAATAATTGCTAGATACCTGAATAGGTTAAGAGTTTCTATCCAAGAGGAAAAAAGTTTGGGCAAGTTGGAAAGTATTGAAAAATCTTATCAAGTTACCCTAAAAGCTGAGGAGAAATTGAACAAAAGACATTCAACAAAGAGGAAGAGGTGGTAGATTCCCTAGAGGAAGAGGTAGATATTACGGTGAAAACAGTAGATCTGAACAAGACAAAAAATATCAGGATAAAGGAAAGATCGAGTGGAAAGGTGAAAATTATTCTAGAGGAAGCAGCATTAACTACTGAGGTGGATTCTAAGGAACTTGTTATAATTGTGGAGGAGGACATATGCCATTTGAGTGTACACATGGAAGAAAGAAGGTCGGTAGTAGTAGAGATTCCTTGGTGCAAGAAGACTCATAGAATGATCCAGGAAAGAAAAATAACCTGATGGTCTGAAGAGCATTATAGAGTGAAAGTAATAAAGTGTGGAAGATAATCATTGACATTGGAAGCTCGGAGAATTTGGCATCTGAGGAAATGGCTGTAAATTTGCAGTTGGAAAGGTTGAAACACCCAAATCCCTATCAAATTTCATGGATCAGGGATGAGCATACACTATTGGTAAGTGAACAATGTTATGTGAATTTAAAAATTGGCAAGTACTATGATAAGGTGTTGTGTGATATCATGCATATGGACTGTTGTCATATTTTTTTGAGTAGACCTTGACAATATGATAGACATTATATATATGATGGGAGATTACATAAATATACTATTTAGGCTGATGGGAGAAGACAAATCGTGTTACCTTTTATTGAAGAATCTGTTGGTAATGTTTGTACAATTGTGAAATTTTTTTTTATGGAAAGAATAAAGTTTGTTAAGGATTTGAAAAAGAATGATGTATGTTTCATTGTGATTCCCAGCAAACCAAGTGAAAATACAGTGGATACTAGTGTCCCTGAAGAGGTTGAAAAAATAATCACCGAGTACAAAGAGATAATTTCTAATAATGTACCTAATGGTTTACCACTAAAGAGAAGCATTGATCATTGTATGGATCTAATTCCTAGAGCTAGTTTACTAAATAAGGAACCACATCAGTTGACACCTACAAAGAATGAGGAACTTAACCAACAAATCCAAGAGATGTTCTAGAAAGGTTTCATTCAAGAAAGTTTGAGTACATCTAGAGTACCAGTTGTATTAGAACCTAAGAAGAACAAAGAGTGGAGAATGTGTATTGATTCCAGAACAATCAACAAGATAAAAGTTAAATATCAATTTCCTATATCGAGAATGGATGATATAATGGATAGTTTGAGTGGAGCAAAGTATTTTACCAAAAATTGATTTGAAGAGTGGATATCATCAAATCAAAATTGGAGAAGGTCATGAATGTAAGACTTCTTTCAATACAAGAGAAGGTTTGTATGATTTGTTGGTTATGCATTTGGTTTCAATAATGCACCAAGTAATTTTATGAGATTGATGAATGAGGTTTTGAATAAATTCTTGTTAGGAATAACAATCCAAAATAGAACTGAGAGGGGGGTGAATCAATTGCATGAAAGATTATTAAACTTTAAAATTTGAGTAGTAGTAATATCAGATCTAATGAACATAATGAATGCCAACACAACAACACAATATATTGGTCTCGGAGAAATCCTATTAAAGGTAAAAAGCCCAGTGGGAATTAGCACCCACAAATGATGTACTGAGAGTATAGTATCCTTGTTAGAAGACTTAGCCCTGTTAGGAGCTTATTGAAAAATTACAGTACATAGTCCTTGTTAGAGGACAGACCTTGTTAGGAGTCAAGAAAGAAGGGTGGGCTCACTGCCTAAAGAAGGTTAAATCCACCTCTGTTTGCAACAAGTGTATATGAAGAAATACACAATCTTTTGGACTGTGTGACAACAAATTTTTTTTCTTGGTCAGTTCTACTGAATTTCACCAGTAATCCTCTACTCTACATCAGTAGACACAAGCTCACAAATTTTCCAATACCTTTTACATCACATATATTCTCTCCATATCTTTTCCAAAGAAAAGATCTTACATATATACCCTATTACATTCTACAATATCATGTCAGCCCATTAGGCTTTTCTAATTACATAAACTCTTGCTAAGATACACATGGTACCTAGAACAAGTATACAATGATTCTATTACAATAATTAAGGACTGGCATCCTTAATTTACATTTTCCAAAACAAAATCCATGCTACACCTCTGAAGTCGGCTCCTAAATAAGTTTTCTCCAGATCACATGCCACAAATGACCTCATCCAACATTCCATACCTTGCACTGACCAAAAAAAACTCTCCATTACCTTGTCTTTCATCTCTCAAGCTCGTATACTGATGAAGGGTGCTCCCCTTAATACCACAAACACATAGCAGAAATAGAGAAACAACAACAACAATATGCAAGAATAGAAAATTGGCTTCTTATTATCTCCACAAATGTGGAATTACAAACTTTCAGAATTACAATATGCAAAGCCACATGGGCATTCCCTTACAATATTCTGTAGGATAAAGCCTCGAATCAATACCCAGATCTACTACCCAGAACTATCCCAAACTGCCTAAGACAACACTGCAACCTTCCTTATATAGGCAATTTTCCACCGCCTGGGAAGGTTCTAGAATTTTAGCCAACAAGGCCGACCAGACTTAGAATTATTTTATTTTACAATTTATTACATCAAAGTCAGCTCAAAATAACTTTTGAAACCCAAACATAAATTTTGAAGGAAAAATCATTTTCCTCTATTTTAGGTGACCCAACTTTCGAAGACCATAAGTCATCGCCAGTTAACCTGATTGACTATTATAACCCCATTCCAGAAAGGCCACGAAGCACTCTACAGCCTTGAGTGGCACAAGCACTTGTCACTCAAAATTTTGACCTCATTCGGGGCCTCTAAAGCCTTCAAAACTGAGTTCAAAGTTTCTATACCCTGTTGCCAATACTAAAAATCTTCAATATCTACAAAGCTAGACTTGATCTGTCAATGAAACTTTACTGGCAAGCTGATATGACCAAAATGAACCTCTAAGGAAGAAATTAGAACATTATGAGATCGGATGACCAACTTACTAAAAATAGCAAGTTTCGATAAATAGCAGCTCTGCACAAGATAGCCCTTATTGAATACAAAATCAAAAATATTTTTGGGTGATGCAAGATTGCTCTTACACCCAGGATGCTCCTGCATCAGACACCTGAGGTAATTTGAGAAGTGACCCTGTCACGACTCAGATGTGCAGAGGAAAACTAAGACAATTAACCTCCTCCTTTGTTAGCCATGATGAATCTTCAACAGGTCATCCTTTCCACTTGACCAGATATTCTTCATATGTCCTATTCCTTGTGCTTCCACCAACACGACTATCCAGTATGTCTTCAATATCCTTGTTATCTAAACTGGTTGCTGGAATACTCCACTGTGCTGTTGTAACCTCATCTACAACACCTCCTTCATGATACTTTGTCAGATATGAAACATTGAATACTCATGAAATATTTAGCTCAGTAGGAAACTCGACCTCATATGCATTTCCTCAATCATGCTTCTTCAGTATCCTACATGGTCCAAACTTCTTCATTTTCAACTTGTTATATGTACCAACCGAAAACCGCTCCTTCCGCAAATGAACCATGACTTTATCTCCAACCTGAAACTCCTTATGCCTCCTTTTCTCATCTTCCTTAGCCTTATACTGCACATTCATCTTGGTAATATGCTTCCTCACCTCCTCATGGATGTTCTTCAAATGTTCTAGAAAATCCTCAGCTTTAGCACTACTTATTTCTCCTTTATCTATCTTTCTCAACTCGAATGCATTTCTGGGACTATTTCTATATACAATCTGGAATGGTGATTTACCAGTACTCCTGTTGACAAAATTATTTTATGCAAATTATGCCTGTGGTAAAATCAAATCTCATCTCATTGGCTTATCTCCAACCAAAAATCTCAGCAAATTTTCCAAACTCATATTCACCACCTCTGTCTGCTCATCAATCTGTGGATGATGTGATGAACTAAACTTCAAATCTATTTTCAACTTGTTCCACAATGTATGCCAGAAATATCCAATGAGCTTAGTGTCCCTACCTAAAACTATACTCTTTGGAAAACCATGTAGTCTCACTACTTCTCTAAAAAACAATTTTGCTACATGAACAACATCATTAGTCTTCTTGAAGGGAATAAAATGTGCCATCTTTGAAAATCTGTCAACTACTACAAAAATTGAATCATGTCCCCGCTATGTCCTTGGTAAACCAAGAACAAAGTCCATACTGATATCCTCCCAAGGCTTCTTTGGTATAGGTAATGGTTGATACAACCCAGTATTCTGCTTCACTCCTTTCGCCATCTGACATACTCTACAACTCTGTACAAAATTCTTGACATCTTGTTGCAACTGTGGCTAATAATAATTCTCACTAACCAAAGCAAGGGTTTTATCATGACCAAAATGTCCAGCCAATCCTCCGCTATGCTTCTCCTTGATGATATTCTCCCTCATAGAACTTCTTGGAATGCACAATTGACTCCCTCTAAATAGCATATCACCTTGAATGATGAAATCCAGCCACTTCATCCTGTCTAGAGTAACAGGTTCTATACAAACTTTCCAAGCTTCACTAAAATCAGGATCCTCTGGATATAAATTGTTGAGTTCCTCGAACCCAACCACCTCAATCTACATCTCTATCAGCAATAGTTGCCTTTTGCTAAGCACGTCTGCAACCCTGTTAGACTTTCTATTTTTGTGTTTCAAAACAAATGTATAACTCTGCAAAAACTCAACCCATTTCAAATGTCTTTGATTCAACTTTCATTGACTATTCAAATATTGTAAAGCTTGATGATTAGTATACAAAACAAACTCCTTAGGGAGCAGATAATGTCTCCACATCTTCAATGCCTAAACTATAGCATAAAATTCTTGATCATAAACATAATATTTTCTCTTGGCATCATTTAACTTCTCACTGAAATAAGCAATAGGTTTACCTTCTGGGCTCATAATAGTTCCTATTGCAGTACCACTAGCATCATAGTCTACCTGAAACACCTTATTAGAATCTGGATGTGCTAAAATAGGTTGTTCTGTAACTTTCTGTTTCAACAGTTTAAAACTCTTATCTGCCCCATTTGTCCACTTGAACTCTTTTCTATCCCCTCTCATTGTTTCAGTCAAGAGTCCACCAATACTGCTAAAATTTTTGATAAAATTTTTGTAAAAACTAGCCAAACCATGAAAAGATCTTACCTCAGTAACACTCCTTGGAGTAGGCCATTCAAGGATAGCTTATACTTTCTCTAGATCCATTTTCAGACCTTCTGTTGAAACTACAAATCTCAAATACACTAATTCCTTCTTCACAAAACTGCACTTCTTCAAATTAATCAACAATTTCTCATCTCTCAGGTTCTCAAACACCATATGAATATGCATCATATGTTCCTCCAATGTCTTGCTAAAGATCAAAATATCATCTAGGTAAACAATGACAAACTTACCTAGAAATTCTTTCAGAACCTCATTCATGAGCCGCACGAAAGTGCTCGGTGCATTGGTTAGCCCAAAAGGCATGACTAACCACTCATATAGTCCTTCCTTTGTCTTGAAGGTAGTCTTCCATTCATCTCCTTCTCTGATCCAAATTTGGTGATATCCACTCTTCAGATCTATCTTTGAGAAATACACAGCCCCACTCAAACAGTCCATAATATCATCCATTTGTGGCAATGGAAACTGGTACTTGATTGTGATCTTGTTTATTGCTCTAGAATCTGTACACATCCTCCATTATCCATTCTTCTTTGGTGCTAATACCGCTGGTATAGCACAGGGACTCAGACTCCCTCGAATCAACCCCTTCTGCAATAACTCATGTACTTGTCTATTCAACTCTTCACTTTCTCATGGTGTCATTCTGTGTGCCACCTTGTTTGGCAAACTGGCTCCTAGAATCAAATCCATCTAATGATTGATCTTCCTTACCGATGATAATCCATCAAGTACATTATCAGATACAATATCCTGAAACTCATTCAACAAATCTGCAACCTCTATAAGTACATCCACTATTTCCTCTTTACCAGCTTTTGGAATTAAAGAAAAACACACATGCTCATGCCTCATACCATTTAGGAATTTTCTTCCATCAACAAAATTTATTCTTGCATTACCACATACCTTTTCTTCGGTCTCCTTCAATGGCTTTAGCTTATGTCGCACTCCATCCTTTGTCAAGGAATAGGTATTCGCATGACCATTGTGCACAACACATCTATCAAACTGCCACGACCTACCCAACAACATGTGACATGCATCCATAGGTATGATATCACATAGTAACTCATCATGGTACCCACCAATATTGAACTTTACTAGGCACTATTCACTGATGATGACCTTGTGGTCATCCTGCACCCAGGCAATCCGATATGGATGTGGGCTTTTCTATCTCTTGAGCTTCAACTTTGTCACCATCTCTTCTGACACCAAATTTTTAGTGCTTCCACTATCAATAATCACATCACAACATTTACCCTCACACTTGCATCTAGTGCAAAATAGGCTCCTCCTTTGTTCAGGTTCATTCTCACCACTTAGCAGGACTCTTCTGTTAATCAACGTTTCTCCTCTTTCAACATCTTCAGAATTTGAGGATCTGACATCTTCATCTACATGTGCCACTCTGGCCTGGCCTTCATTCCTCCTATCCATCCTTCCTTGGTGTTGAGGACATTCAAATGCCCTATGACCTTCTTCTCCATAGTGAAAACATGTTCCACGGAAGCCTCCTCTTCCTAAACCTTGTCCTCTTCCTCTTCCTCTCTGATCTCTATTGTTCTAATCTTGGAAATGATTGGAGTTGTTTCCTCTCTAATTTTGACTGCTACTAGCCTCATCCTTCTTTTTTGGATCTTCATTTCAGCCTCCATATGACTTTCCACCAGATCGTCCACCGTAACCTCTTCCATTTTGTTTGCTCTTGAACTTCTTGTTCAGCTTTACCTCTACTTTTAGGGCAAATTGGTATGCCTCTTCAATACTGTTCATTCAAATCAGATTCAGCTCCTCCTGAATGCTTGGCCTCAACCCATTAAGGTAATGGGAAACTTTCTCCTTATCAACTTTCACATGGCCTATTCTGATGAGGATTCAATAGAACTCCTTTGTATATTCCTGAACAGATCATCCCGCTTGCTTCAAACTTTGCATTTTCTTTAGTAGGTCAAGCTCATAATCAATAGGGAGATGAACTGTTGCTGTAATTTATTCACCATCTGATCCCATCTTGTGATTTTATCTTTCCCTCTTCTATTTCACTCCAATTGAATCTCTTGCCACCAGATCTTTGCATGACCTTTTAGTCTGGCCTTCACGAATTTGACCCTATCAGGATCCTCAATATCTTCATACTCAAAATATTCTTCACATTGATTGATCCAGTCGATCAGCTCCTTTGGGTTAAGATTTCTTGAAAATATAGGAACCTTAATCTTAGGTCTTTTCTCGATCTTGGAAATAGCCCAGAAAAGCCTTTCTTCCTCTTGGTTCACAACTTTGACTTCTCCTTCTTAATCTTCTTCTTCGGCTTCATCCTCGCTTTCATCTTTGACATTAAGATTCATTCCTCTATGAATCTCTTCTTGAAATGCTCACACTTGTCTTTGGAGTGCTCTAACCTTAGGTGTTACAACACCAGCTCTTCCACCATGTTCCCTTCATGGAGGCATTTTCACAATGTGCGCTAAAACCCTAACCACGGTCCTGGTGCAAACTACCTCACAATCGGCAATCTGTTTACACAAAAACCCTAACCCACGGTCCTGGTGCAAACTACCTCACAATCAGCAATCTATTTACACACTCAGGAACTCCTGCTCTGATACCACTTAATGAAGGGTGCTCCCCTTAATACCACAAACACATAACAGAAATAGAGAAACAACAACAATAATATGCAAGAACATAAAATTGGCTTCTTATTATCTCCACAAATGTGGAATTACAAACTTTCAAAATTACAATATGCAAAGCCACATGGGCATTCCCTTACAATATTCTATAGGACAAAGCCTCGAATCAATACCCAAATCTACTACCCAGAACTATCCCGAACTACCTAAGACAACACTACAACCTTCCTTATATAGGCAATTTTCCACCACTTGGGAAGGTTCTAGAATTTTAGCCAACAAGGCTGACCAAACTTAGAATTATTTTATTTTACAATTTATTACATCAAAGTTGGCTCAAAATAACTTTTGAAACCCAAACATAAATTTTGAAGGAAAAATCATTTTTTGCTATTTCAGGTGACCCAACTTCCAAAGACCATAAGTCATCACCGGTTGACTCGATTGACTATTATAACCCCATTCTGGAAAGGCCACAAAGTGCTCTACAGGAGTGATTGGCACAAGCACCTGTCACTCAAATTTTTGACCTCATCCGGGGCCTCTAAAGCCTTCAAAATGAAGTTCAAAGTTTTTGTACCCTGTTGCCAATACCGAAAGTCTTCAATATCTACAAAGCTAGACTTGATCTGTCAATGAAACTTTACTGGTAGGCTGATATGACCAAAATGAACCTCTAGGGAAGAAATTAGAACATTCCAAGATTGGATGACCAACTTACTAAAAATAACAAGTTTCCATAAATAGCAGCTCTGCACAAGATAGCCCTTATTGAATAAAAAATTAGAAATATTTTTGCGTGATGCAAGATTGCTCTTACACCCAGGATGCTCCTGCATCACGTACACTAAAATCAAACCTTCTATAAGATATTCCATAGACAAAGAGACTATCTCTATCTACTTCCACTTCCATTGTTGAGGAGCCAGTCTTCACCAAAACATTTGTAACTCATCCAATATGAAACATCTCATGATGAGATCTTGGATATAAGATCACAAAACCTTCTTGAAATCTCATCTAACTTCACATGTACTGAATCATCCATACAGTTTCATTACATTGTCATATTTAGTCTATACTCTTGACAAAAATATATGTTGACATCAATGACAAACTGCAAATGACAACAGTATGAATGTCCATTCAGTAATATAGTGATTAAACACATTAAATGTATCAATCACCATGCCATGCATTAGCAATATCCAACAATCTTGCCCTTTGGCATTGATGTCAACATGTTGGAAAATCCATCATCCCAAAGTTATATTAACCCAAAGCTCTACAACCAGATAGTACCACATACAATCTCCTCATACAGTAGGGATTTTCTCATAGCAACACTCCCCCTTTGATAGTAATGGCTAAGGGTGCCATGAGTCAGCAATTGTTCTTCAACACCTTCCTTCTACGATCACTCCCACTGAGGAGTAGATCCCTACATCTAGTCCAGAATAGGATAAGGCTCTGAAAACCTCTAGACTGATGCATCCTTGCATCATTTAATTCTAACTAGGAGGGGCCTAGACCCTAATTATACCTCTAAGATACTCAAAGGTATCTTTTGGCAATGGCTTGGTAAAGATGTCTGTAATTTGTTCCTTTGTGCTAATATATTCCAGCTTTATCTCTATTTTTTCCACCTTGTCTCTCAAGAAGTGATACTTGATAGAGATATGTTTAGTTTTAGAATGCATCACTGGGTTCTTTGACATATTCACTATACTGGTGTTATCATAATGGATAACCACTGGCTCATCAAAAGTTATCCCAATATCCTTTAGCATTTTCTTCATCCAAATAATTTGAGTGTAGTTAACAGTAGCATCAACATACTATGATTCCGTATTATATTAAGCTATCCAATCTTACTTCTTACTTAACCATGAAACCAACTTTTTCCCAAGGAAAAGTGCACCACCACTAGTACTTTTTCTATCACCATTGTTTCCTGCCCAATCAACATTAGTATAAGCATGAAGTTCAAAACTATCATTCCTATCATACCATAGGCCATATTCAATTATTCCTTTCAAATATCTAAATATCCTTTTATAGTAGCTAAGTGTGTCTCCTTTGGCTCAACCTGATATCTAGTCACAATTCCAACAACATTATCAATATCCAGTCTTGTATGAGTCAGATATTGTAATCCACCAACCATCAATCTATATTTGGTTTGAAATACACACTGAGTTTCATCATTACTTGATAGTTTATTACTAGTCACCATGGGTGTTCCTACTAGTTTACAGTCTTCCATTCCAAACTTCTTTAGCATTTCTTTGAGATACTTAGTCTTACAAATAAAGATACGATTCTCATTCTGAATTATTTGAAGTCTGAGAAAGAATTTCATTTAACCTATCATAGACATCTCAAATTCATTTTCCACCTCCTTAGAGAATTTATTACACAATTCATCATTGCCTCCAAAGATAATAGCATCAACAAAAACCTCAATTATCACAACTCCATCTTCACTAGTTCTAGAGTATAAATTACTATTAGCATTACCTTTTCTAAATCCAAGCCAAAGTAGATATTTGTCTAACGTTTCATACCAAGCCCTTGGAGCTTGCTTCAACCCATATAGTGCTTTCTTCAACTTACATGCCATGTCTCCATCTTCACAAAAATTAAATCCATCAGGTTGTTCTATATATACTTCTTCACAATCCCCATTTAGGAATGCAGATTTCACATCCATTTGATATGCTTTGAAGTCTTTATGTGCAGCATAAGCCAAGAACAATATCACAACTTCTATTCTAGAAAAAGTAGAAAATGTTTCTTCAAATTATATACCTTCTTTTTGTGAGTAGCCTTTACATACTAGTCTTTCTTTGTTTCTTACTACAACTCCTTGTTCATTCATTTTATTTCTAAAAACCCATTTATTTCCTATCACATTTTTTTTCTTAGGTCTCGGAACCCATTCCCAAGTGTTATTCTTCTTTATTTGATCTAACTCTTCTTTCATAACATTTATCCAAGTTTCATCTTTGCAAGCTTCATCTATATTCTTTGGTTCAACTTGAGAAATCAAATAGATTTCTTCTCTAACCTTTGACCTAGTTAATACTCCTTGACTAGTATTATCGATAATTTGATTTTTAGGATGATTATTTTTTACATACCTTAGAATATTAGGAACCTCAATTGCCTCATTTTTGTCAACATCACAAGTCTCTCTTTCAAATTCTTCCTCAACAAATTCTTCTTCTTCTGCAGTAGCAACCTCTTTAAGCTCTATAATATGATTACTATCGTACATTCTCTCTTGTATCTAAAACTTCTCATCTATTCTTACATTGTTACTTTCAATCATCTTTCTTAACATCAGATTGAAATATTTGTAAGCCTTTCTCTTAGTAGAGTAACCAAGTAAAATTCATTCATCACTTCTAGCATTAAAATTTCCTATCTCATCATCTCTCCTGATATAACACTTACTACCAAATATTCTAAAATATTTATACTAGGAGTATGATCAAACCATAATTTATAAGGATTCTTACTTGTAACTTCTCTAATTTTAATTCTATTCAATGTGTATATTGTTGTCCCAATAGCCTCTCCCCAATGTATATGAGACACATTTCCTTCAAGCAACATTGTCCTAGTAGTATCAAGTATAGTCCTCTTCCTTCATTCTGATATCTCATTCTATTATGGAGTCCTAGGAGAAGATGTATGTCTCCTTATTCCATTCACTACACAGTATGAATTGAATAAGTCTAAAGTAAACTCTCCACCTCTGTTTGATCTTAAACATTTTATCTTTAAGCCTGATTCATTCTCTACTTTTTCTTTGAACAACTTGAATTTATCAAATGCTTCTGATTTTTCTTTTAAATAAGTAACCCACATCATTCTAGAAAAGTCATCAACAAAAAGTATGAAATACCTTTCATCATAGTATGATTTTGTCCTTGTAGGTCCACATAGGTCTATATGCACCAGCTCCAACTTTTCTTTTGATGTATATGCTTTTCTTTTGTAACTGCTTCTTGTCTGTTTTCCCATAACACATTCTCTACATATAGTGTTAGATGGTTTCACAATCTCTAGTAGATCTCTAACTGCTTTAGTCAGACTTGCCTTCACAATATTGTCAAAGTTAACATGAAAAAACTTTATGTGCCACAACCAATTGTCATCTAATTTTGCAACAAAACAAGAGGCTCCAGATGTATTTAATTCAAATACATTACCTCTAGATTTAGTATCAATTGCTATCAACTTTCCTGCCTTACTTCTGATAAAACATTTACCATCATTGAATTGTAACTAAAACTCTTTGTCCATCAACTGTCCAACACTCAATAAGTTATGCTTGAGTCCATCAACAAGTAGTACATTATCAATATTAGTTTTTCCATCCAGAGTAATAGATCCTACTCCTATGATAGGTTTAGGAAGATTGTCTCCAAACTTCACAACACCACCATTATACTTTACTAATTTAACAAACTTGTTTTTATCTCTAGTCATATGATGTGAACAACCACTATCTATGATCCATTCAAATTTTTTATCAACATGAGATACTAAATATTTTTCCTCATGTATTGGTTCATCTCTAATAGCAACAAATCCAATCTCTTCATAATCTTAATCATCATCATCATAAATTATTTCACTAGCATAATAACATTCCTTATCCTTTGAATACTTAGATTTGAAAAACTTAGGCTTGTACTTAGGAACTCTTGTAGGACATCTAGATGCAAAATAACCTACCTTATTGTACATGAAAAACATTTCAAAGGTAATTTTCCTTCAAATTTACCCTTACCTTTCTTTTCTCTTCTAGCAATCAGTGCAACAAGTTCATCCATCTTTCTTTCCGCTGCATGCATCTGTTCCCATTCTTCAGCATATTCACCTATCTCTTCTTTTAGGTTCTTACTGCTGGTGCTCATAAGTGAAAACATTATCTTCTTGTGTGAAGATGCTTTAAATGCATATTCAACTTTCGGTACAGAATCTTCCAATTCAGCAGCTTCAAAGGTAGTTAGCTTTGCAATCAACATCTCTCTGCTAAAGTTCAGAGTTAGAGGTATAGTCTCTTGAATAGACATAGCCTTAAACTTGTCAGCAAGTGTCAATGATCTAAGAATCTTTGCAACAACTTCTTCTTCATCATAAGTTCCTCCACATTTTCTGATTCCAACTACAACTTCTATAACCCTTTGAACATAAGCCCTAATGCTTTCATCCTCATTCATTTGTAACTTCTCCATCTTGGTTTTCTAGTTTTGTAACTTCGCTCGCTTGGTATACTTGTCTCCTTCATATAGTGTTTCTAATCTTTCCCAAATCTGGTATGCTGAGTCCAAGTCTTTAACTTCAGTAAATTCTTCTTCAGAGAGTGCACTAATCAACGCTTCCCTTGCAATCATGTTAAGTGAAAATATTTTCTTTTCATCTTTAGTAGCTAATGGTAAGTCATTCTCAAACTTTATAGCTACCTTATTCTTTGCGATCAACTAGTAGTCAATTCCTAAACAAAAAAAATGAGTTCATATCTTGTTCTTCCAACTGTCAAATTTCTTAGGATCAAATTTTGGATTATCCTTCCTATAGAATTCCATCTCTAGGATCACCTAAAGCTGTTAAGCTTTCTCTTTAAGGACCAGTAGATTTGATACCAATTGTTAGGAATAACAGTTCACAATACAAATGAGAGGGGGGGTGAATCAATTGTATGAAATATAATTAAACTTTAAACTTTGAGTAGTAGAAATATCAGATCTAATGAGCACAATGAATGCCAACACAACAAGATAATATTTTGGTCTCAAGGAAACCCTATTAAAGGTAAAAACCTCAGTGGGATTTAGCACCCACAAATGATGTACTGAGAGTATAGTATCCTTGTTAGAAGATTTAGCCCTATTAGGATCTTATTGAAATATTACAGTACACAATCCTTGTTAGAGGACAGACCCTGTTAGGAGTCAAGAAAGAAGGGTGGGCTCACTACCCAGGCTCACTGCCTAAAGAAGGTTAAATCCACCTTCATAACTCATTGTTTGCAACAAGTGCATATGAAGAAATATACAATCTTTTGAATTGTTTGACAAAAAATTTCTTTTCTTGATCGGTTCGAATGAAGTTCACTAGTAATCCTCTACTCTACATCAAGAGACACAAGCTCGCAACTTTTCCAATACCTTTTACATCACATATATTCTCTCCATATCTTTTCCAAAGAAAAAATGTTACATATATACCCTATTACATTCTACATGATCAGGTCGGCCCATTAGGCTTTCCTAATTACATAAACTCTTGCTAAGATGCACACAGTACCTAAAACAAGTATACAATGATTCTATTACAACAATTAAGGACCAACATCCTTAATTTACATTTTCCAAAAAAAATTCATGCTACACCTCTGAAGTTAGCTCCCAAATAAGTCTTCTCTAGATCACACGTCACAACTGACGTCATCCAATGTAACACCCCACAATACTAAACTAAATAAAAAGATAACTACAAGAGAACCAAATGAAATTAACCTGAACAGCACACCAATTTTTTTTTATTAACAAGGTCCAACATAGCACCGAAATACAATTCAACTGACATAATCAGTTATTTAAATATCCAAGGTAATCAATTACATGAGAGTATATCAATATACTCAACATTTAATACAAAAGTACTAAGAGTTCCAGAATGCATCTAACTGTCCCTAGATATCCTAAGCACTGTTCTGATAACAAGTAACTAGGTAATAATATATTTTCCATAAATCTTTACAGCAGTCAACCATTCCCCCAAAAACATAGTTTTCCTCATCTAGAATCCTGAAAACACCAAAACATAAAACAACCAAAAACAAACAGGGATTAGTCAAAAAGACTACGATGATGGAATACCTCCAAACCATCTGCATCATACAGGTTAGAACCTTAAAAAATAATCTCAACCATACAAATAAAAATAGACATATTTCATCATTAACGGGAAGCATTCATTTCTACTCAACAGAAATATACAAGTACTTCATTTCATTTTCAATAGAAATAAACTCGCAAAGAAAATGACAAGGTGATGATCCACTAGCTTTGGGTATCTACATAAGAATCAACGATCAGTAACCAATAGGAAACTCGAAGAATTCATTATGCTAGCCTTATTCTTTCCAAGAAATAAGGTAAAACCATTCCCTTACTTCACCAACATGTGCAAGTAATCAGGGAAACATATTTTATCTTTTTAAATGAAACCCATAGCCCATGAATTATTAAATTATCACTTAGTAATTAACTGACAGATATTATTTCACCTTCAGGCTCTAGACAAAAGTTAGCTTCCCATACTAAGGATCACACTTGCATTCCCTCAAACCACTTCATACTACCAAAATAGCTAAACCATAGTAAAATCTGAATTACCAATTCAACTATTAATGTTTACTTAACAACTGAAATCCTTAATACTGAAACAACCATTTAAAATTTCCACATACATCCATGAAACCTCTTTCCAAAATAACCACAGCAAGCATCTTCTCTTCATCACTGAAAGAATAACTTAAGCAAAATTTCCAATGCTATTCTTAGAAACTCAAATAATAATAATATCCAATTCCTAACATCTAATTGCAATTTAATAAGAGATAAATGGAAACATCCAATTCTATTGTCAACTGTTCGATACGATAATACCAAAGAATCAATTCCATTTTTCTGTCACATTCTAACTAACAGAGTTATTTGTGATTCCATAGAAAGTTAACAATCAACTCATATACCAAATAATAATGCAGAATTACACATTAACTACATAATTACCGCCGTATAAAAATACACTTGTTTCAATTCTATTATCTTTGTTACCAAGTGACTTATGTACATACTTGTAGGCGTAAACACATATATATACATATGTATATACACTCACAGTACGTGTATATACATATATACATATACATTCCTACAAATATATATATGTATGCACATACTTATAGGCTCACACACATATATATACATATGTATATACACTCACGGTACATGTATATACATATATAAATATATGTTCCTATAAGTATATATATATATATATATATATATATATATATATATATATATATATATATATGTACCCTTGTATTTATACAAAGTTCAGAGCACTACATCATAATTGTAATTCAATCAGAAAACATAAAATCAGATATCCCAATCTAAATATGAATATCAATTACTGATACAACTCCAAAATCTCGAAGATAGAAAATCTATTGCAACAGTAGCTATCAAATAGCCTTCAGACCAAAGTCGTAACCAAATCTACGAAAGAAATAATGTGACAATAGAGACTTACATAATAGACCCCCACATTAGCCGAGAATACCATAATACCAAGAAACAAAAACCATGTTCTATTTCCTGCTACAGCACGATCATCTAAAAGAACTCCATTCTTAAATAAACTAACCAACAAACCCAATAATCTTCAATAACAACAGCTGCAGTAATAGTAACCAGAACTTAATCCCCTCTTTCTAGAGCATAAAACTGTGGACGGTCATATTAACCACTAACACCAGAGACCGATACATATATAATACGATGACTATTCTCAACATAACCTCATGGTAACCGAATCTCCCATCTCTCGAGCCCAATTCTACAAGCTACTAGATAGAGAAAAGCATTCTACAAAACCTCCAATCATGACATAACAGAGCTTCCCTATACCAATGCTCGACAAGACAAGAAAGTCAACTACAACATTCGAACAGTGGCATCAAAATGACATTAGCTATGATTACTAAAAAAAATAAACTACCAACTAAATAATATGAAGTCAGGTACAAAATAGGAATTTACTTAATGTTCCAATATTGACAAAAATCTTCTCACTTTGGTTACACACCCATTCTAACCTAGGAACCATAGAACCCGATAACTATACCAAATAGAGAATGCAATAAAACCAAAATTCTCAAAACCCAAATACCTAGCGACAAGACCAATATCAATACCAGAACAAACTAATCCTGATACCAAAATAACATTCCTAAGTTTGGTAAAAACTGGTAGCAAAGAGGCAATAGCTTCATAGTCTTCACTCTCCATTACTACTTCCCTACTCACTACATTGAAGTTCCCACGACTGTGATCATGACAACTAACATGAAACAGAGAAATACAACAAACCCCCAAACTCAGGAAACCCTACGCTTCCACATTCCTATAAAATAATATCACCATTTCGACAAACTCAAAAAACCATATTCTAATCAACTGAACCAAAAACACACAACTGAAATACCAATTTTCAAACAGTTAACATAAACACTGCAATGTGCAAAACCATAAATTTCGAAACCATTTCTATAGAATACAATAAACATTTTATCATAGTGCATAACCCGGATAGAAACCATTTTAATGAAATTTTATAAACCAGATTTATAAAGAAAGCAAGAGTTGAGTTAGAGAATGCCCCTGCCTTTATTACAGAGCAGGGGTGTTCTGAACTCAAAGTTGAAACCAAAGACCGCGCTCCCAACTGGCGAGATACACCAAATCCAAACCCTCGCTCAACAAAGCTAAACCCACTGAAAATGTCCAAGAACCAAGCAATGAAACCGAGCACCCTATGATAGAGCTCATTTCATAAGCACCAAAAAATGAATAGTGCTTCCAAATGATAGCTCGAAAACCAAAAATAGAACCGTGAAATGCAAAATGGAGAATCCCATTAATAATGCACAAGTATACAACCATATTACTCTCCAATCTAAACAAAATGACTCCATTTCTGCAACCTTTCCAGGCATCAAACCCATTACCTCAATAGAGAAAAACCTTACCAATGCAAATGACTGACAGCGAACTGAAGTCATTCAATTCCCATAAGCATGCTGTAGCTGCATTAAAGTCCAAACTTATCTTTCACTGCCACCTTCACTAAATATAGTGACAGTTGTCACCGCAGTACATACTTACTGAGAACTCCCACTTACCCATGCTCAGAGTAAAATCACATGTGCATATAACAACCAATTCCCACTACACATTCAAACATAGCAAAACAAATATCTTGGCACAGTGAACTTACTATGACATAGCCACATTAAATCATAGTTCACGACACCATAGGGAGTATCTCAAAGCCATAGCCAATGTTAAACAATTTACTAACCTTAGCTTGTTAACCATAATACAAAGAATGTTAGGATATTACTAACCCCCTTCTAGTTTAATACATAACTTACTACTAACTCATTCTAACATTAAAACTTATTTATATTCTTTTAAAAATGAATTTCCACTTAACAATCAACACTAACATAATAAAACCATTTATACACTAGCATTAATCATAAAATTAACCATATTTCCTTTCACAATAACAGACCAATATAACATCAAAATTCTCATTAATGAAAACTTAGTTGTAGACTAGGAATTCCTCATCCTTCCTCCTAAGTAACACAAATTTCCAAGTACCAAAGTCAACAGAGAAACTGATAATTCAGAAAAGACAGTATTTGCAGTTATTTAATTAAATCCAATAGATCCAATGTCATAGTCTAACCAAAGATTAACAATTAATAGCCAAACTAAATATCCATAATCTGTCTAAGATATAAATCGAAGTTAAAACAAAGCTATAATCCCCTTCTAACTAAAAGAGTTTGAACATAACAAATCCGAACCAAGACATAAATGCACCCTAGAATAACTAAATAAAGATGCAGAATAAAAAACCAAGCCAGAAGCAGATAGGGGCATGACACCCTCCCCCACCAACCTAGGATTACTCCTGGAAGCCTGTAAACAAGTGAGGATGTGCTGCTTTCATTACCACTACATCTTCCCATGTAACAGATGTATCATCACTGAGATCCCATAACACTTTTACCTGCTCTACCTTGTGACCTCTGAGGTTTAGTTCTCTTTGCTAGATAATCTACAATGGTTCTAGCATCAGTTGACCATCTACCACCTGTAAATCATTCCAATTCAGAACGTGAGCAATGTCAGGAATAGACTTCCTCAACACATATACATGAAATACATCATGGATTCATGAAATACTGGGAGGTAAAGCAAGTCTGTAAGCAACTGGACCAACACGTTCCAAGATCTCAAATGGTCCCACAAACCATGGAGATAGTTTAGATCCCTTACCATACCTAATAGGACTCTTTCGAGGCCTAACTCGAAGAAATACCTTGTCTCCAACCTCAAACTAACACTCAATCCTACGTTCATCAGCATACTTCTTCTACCTATCCTGTGCTGTAAAAAGATTCTCTTTGACATGTCTTACCTATTGCTCCAAGTCTTGAAGCATCTCAGGACCTAGAATAATTCTATCCTCAAGATTATCCCATCTCAAGGGTGTTCTACATGGTCTCCCATACAGAGCCTGAAAAGGAGCCATACCAATAGAGCTATGATAACCATTGTTGTATGCAAACTCAACAAGGTGAAGATACTCCTCCCACTTACTCTATCTATCCATAACGTACATCCTAAGCATGTCTTCTAATATTTGGTTGACACACTCAATCTGTCCGTCAGTCTCGGGATGATATGCTAAACTGAAATTCAGCTGAGTACCCAATTCTCTCTGCATAGATCTCCAAAGTGAAGATGTAAAGATTGAATCCCTATCAGAAATGATCTTCTTAGGAATTCCATGTAACCTGACAACTTGCTCCATGTATATCCGTGCTATATATGCAGCATTGTAAGAAGACCTTACTGGAATGAAATGGGCAACTTTAGTTAACTGATCAACTACAACCATGATTGCATCATGACGTCTGGCTGTAAGTGGTAACCCCACTATGAAATCAATGGATATAGTATCCCATTTCCACTCTGGTACACTATGAGACTGCAACAAACCTGCTAGATGTTGATGCTCCACCTTCACTCTCTGGCATTCCAAACACCTAGCCACAAAGTTTGCAATATCCCTCTTCATGCCTAGCTAGTAATGGTACTGTCTGAGATCGGCATGCATCTTTTTCACACTAGGGTGTGCTGAATATCGTGCCTTATGTGCTTCAATCATAACTAGATCCCGAAGATCCCCATTCTCTAGCACATAAACACTACCTCGGTACCTCATGAGTCCATCAGTGCTGATAGAGTAGCCCTCAAAGTGACCCTCTAATAGACTACCACTGTCAATCATTGCTTTGACATCTAAGAACCAAGGATCTGAAGACAAGTTCTGAAGTATTCTATCCTTAAGATCCACTGTGAGGGTTAATGAAGAAAGTTCATGTCATCTTCTGCTAAGTGCATCAGCCACTTTGTTTTCCTTACCCTACACATACTTCACTTTGAAGTCGTATTCACACAGAAACTCCATCCATCTGCACTAACAAGCATTAAGATTGGGTTGTGTGAATAAATACTGAAGACTTCTATGATCTGTATGCAACTCAAAATGTTGACCCAATAAGAAATGTCTTCATTTGGTCAATGCATGCATTACAACTGCAAGCTCCAAATCATGTGTAGGATAGTTGACTTCATGATCCTTTAATTTCCTAGATTCGTAAGCAATGGCTCTACCATCCTGCATCAACACTGCACTCCTATTCCATCTAATGAAGCATTTGTACAAACAATAAATGCCTTAGATGGATCAGGTACTGCTAACACTGGAGCACTAGTTAAGCATTACTTGAGATGCTGAAATGCTGCTTCACACTCCTCTATCCAAAGGAATTGCTTTTCCTTTCTCTAAAGTGATGTGATGGGATGAGCTATTCGAGAGAAATTAGATACAAATATTCTATAGTAGCTAGCTAATCCCATGAAGCTTCACACTTCTGAGACATTGGTAGGCACTGGCCACTCAACTATTGCCCTAATCTTGGCCAGATCCACATCTATACCCTCCTGTGATAATATGACCAAGATAGAAAATGTCAATTTTGAAAAACTCACACTTCTCAAGATTGGCAAAAAGATGGTTCCTACAAAGACATTCAAAAACTAGTCTCAAATGCTGCTCATGCTCTTCAAAGGAATCTGAATACACAAGGATGTCATCTAGAAATAACATGACAAACTTGTCAATGAAAGTCCTGAATACACCATGCATTAGGCTCATGAAAACTGATGGTGCATTTTTTAGTCCAAAAGGTACTACTATGAATTCATAATGCCCGTATCTGGTACAAAAAGCTATCTTGTGAATATCAACTTCTTGAATCCTTAGTTGATGGTATCCAGATTTGAGATCAATTTTGGAAAACACCTTAGCACCCTTCACTTGATCAAACAAGTCATTGATGCAAGGCAAAGGATATCTATTCCCGATGGTCACTTTATTCAGTTGCCTGAAGTCTATGCACAACCTTAGAGAGCCATTCTTCTTTTTGACGAAGATGACAGGTGCTCCCCACGGTGAGGCACTAGGTCTTATGAGCCCTTTTTCCAGCAATTCCTCAAGTTGAACCTTCAGTTCCACTAACTCTTGAGTGGTCATACGGTAAGGAGTCTTAGAAATAGGCTCAGTACCAGGCAAAAGATCAATCTTGAAATCAATTTCTCTTTTAGGAGGGATTCCCGAAATCTCAATAACAAAGATATCTGAAAACTCCTTCAAAACTAGATGATTCAAGTTGGTACTAGAAGAAACTGGTTCATCAAAATCATTGATAGAAACAGCAAACAGTTTGCATCCCATATGCAAGCACTTCTTGAGTTGTTTGGCAGAAACGGTCCTCACTGAAATAGGTCTCTTAATATGTGAAATGTACTTGGCTGTTCCAAAATCATCAATACATCTGATGATCTTTTCTCTTCAATCAATGACAGCTGAATGCTGGTCCAGCCAATCCATTCCTAAAATAACATCATACGAAACCAAAGGAATAACTCTAAGGCTAACTGAAGTAGTAAAAGCCTTAAGTTGAATCTTACAATCTACAACCACTAACCCTGTTTCTACCTTAGATCCTAATGCCAACTCAACTTGCCATGCACACTCAGCTTTATTCATAGGAATTCCACATTGTTTAACCAAATTTGAAGAAATAAATGAGTCGGTGGCCCCGGAAATGAACAAAATGGAAATTTTCTTACCTTGGTAATTACCTTTTGTTTCGATTACGATATTCTGATGATCAGCTTGCCTCTGATCTACGGTAGCAAAAATACGGTGGTTCCTTCCAGAATCACCTATAGTGGCCTCAGAACCTGCTGCCCTAGATCTGCCTTGCTTGTTGCCATGAGGGGGACAATTCCACTGAAAATGACCCAACTGCCCACAGTGGTAACATTTCGCCCCTCTCTTGATACTCTTTTTCTGCACTAAATTTGCTGGAGGAGATACATTTCTCTGCTGTCCACTTTGTGAAGACAAAAAGGATTTGGGCTGCTAAGGTACTTTGAAACTCTTCCTAGACTTAGAGAACTTTCCAAACTTCCTTTTCATGAACTTGCCACTAGAACCACCTGAAGCTACCCTTGAATTGCCTTGAGAAAATCTCTAGTTCTTGCTACTATTCTGAACAAGAGGATTCACTGTACTCTTGATCGCACCTCCACTGAAACCTGACTTCATCTTAGTCAATTTAGCTTGATTAGAGGCTTCTTGCACAGTTTTAGGGTTGAAAGTACACACTTCTCCAATTTTGGGATTTAATCCCCTAATAAAATGCTGTACTAATGGCTTTTCATGTTCAGCCCAACAAGGAGTACTTCTTCAACTCAAAGAATCTCCTCTCATACATATCCACCGTAGCATTACCTAGAGAGATATTGAAACATTCCTCAGATTTGGCCTGCTGCCAGTATTCTAACATGAACCTCTCACGAAACCTTTCAACGAACAATTCCCAAGTGACTTGTGAAATGTTGACTCTAAGATGTTCAAGTTGCATGTTCCACCATATGGAAGCAAAGGATCTGAGCTGCATAACAGTCCAGCAAACTCTAACATTACTCTGATAATCATGGAGAATAAAACATCTTTCGATGTTTAGCAGCCATGCTTCAACAATGGTACCTTCCTCAGTTCCATAAAAGATAGGTCCTTTGAACTTAGAGAGGTCCTTCAACTGAGCCCTTGCAGCAGGATTCTCAGCAACAACTGGGTTTGCATTAGGAACTTGAACCACATTAGCATTTGCATTTGCTTCCCCACCGAGAACATTGTTCCTAGCTTCAATATCATCAAGTCTATCAAGTATCCATTGGAGAACTTCAGCCTGAGGTTCCCTCTGATCACCTTGATCGGCTCCAAACCCACCTTGGTGATCTTGCCCTCTACCACGGCCACGTCCTGGACGTCTGCCCCTACCTCTGCCAACTCTAGCATCAACTGGATCACCACGCCCATGGGCACCTCTTGTGATAGGAGGCATGCTCAAGACCTTAAATAATAAAAGAGAAAGAAAATCATTAACGGAAGTAAAGAGATATAACCCCTTTTCTAAACCCTGAGCCCCTAGTGTTCAAACCAGGGCTCTGATACCAATGTAACACCCCACAATACTAAAATAAATAAAAAGATAACTACAAGGGAACCAAATGAAATTAACCTGAACATCACAACAATTTTTTTTATTAACAAGGTCCAACATAGCACTGAAATACAATTCAACTGACATAATCAGTTATTTAAATATCCAAGGTAATCAATTACATGAGAGTATATCAATATACTCAACATTTAATACAAATGTACTAAGAGTTCCAGAATGCATCTAACTATCCCTAGATATCCTAAGCATTGTTCTGATAACAAGTAACCAGGTAATAATCTATTTTCCATAAATCTTTACAGCAGTCAACCATTCCCCCAAAAACATAGTTTTCCTCATCTAGAATCCTGAAAACACCAAAATATAAAACAACCACAAACAAACAAGGCTTAGTAAAAAAGACTAAGATGATGGAATACCTCCAAAGCATCTACATCATATAGGTTAGAATCTTAACAAATAATCTGAACCATACAAATAAAAATAGACATATTTCATCATTAATAAGAAGCATTTCATTTCTACTCAACAGAAATATACAAGTACTTCATTTCATTTTCAATAGAAATAAACTCGCAAAGAAAATGACAAGGTGATGATCCACTAGCTTTGGGTATCTACATAAGAATCAATGATCAGTAACCAATAGGAAACTCAAAGAATTCATTATGCCAGCCTTATTCTTTCCAAGCAATAAGGTAAAACCATTCCCTTACTTCACCAACATGTGCAAGTAATCAGGGCAACATATTTTATCTTTTTAAATGAAACCCATAGCCCATGAATTATTAAATTATCACTTAGTAATTAACTAACAGATATTCTTTCATCTTCAGGCTCTAGACAAAAGTTAGCTTCCCATACTAAGGATCACACTTGCATTCCCTCAAAACACTTCATACTACCAAAATAGCTAAACCATAGTAAAATCTAAATTACCAATTCAACTATTAATGTTTACTTAACAACTGAAATCCTTAATATTGAAACAACCATTTAAAATTTCCACATACATCCATGAAACCTCTTTCCAAAATAACCACAGCAAGCATCTTCTCTTCATCACTGAAAGAATAACTTAAGCAAAATTTCCAATGCTATTGTTAGAAACGCAAATAATAATAATATCCAATTCCTAACATCTAATTGCAATTTAATAAGAGATAAATGGAAACATCCAATTCTATTGTCAACTATTCGATACGATAATACCAAAGAATCAATTCCATTTTTCTGTCACATTCTAACTAATAGAGTTATTCCATAGACAGTTAACAATCAACTCATATACCAAAGAATAATGCAGAATTACACATTAACTGCATAATTACCATTGTATAAAAATACACTTGTTTCAATTCTGTTATCTCTGTTACCAAGTCACTTATGTACATACTTGTAGGTGTAAACACATATATATACATATGTATATACACTCACGGTACGTGTATATACATATATACATTTACATTCTTACAAATATATATATGTATGCACATACTTATAGGCTCACACACATATATATACATATGTATATACACTCACGGTACGTGTATATACATATATACATATACATTCCTATAAGTGTATATATATATATATATATATATATATATATATATATATATATATATATATATATATATATATATGTACCCTTGTATTTATACAGAGTTCAGAGCACTACATCATAATTGTAATTCAATGAGAAAACATAAAATCAGATATCCCAATCTAAATATGAATATCAATTACTGATACAACTCCAAAATCCTGCAGACAGAAAATCTATTGCAACAATAGCTATCAAATAGCATTCAGACCAAAGTCATAACCAAATCTACGAAAGAAATAATATGACAACAGAGACTTACATAATAGACCCCCACATTAACCGAGAATACCATAATACCAAGAAACAAAAACCATGTTCTATTTCTTGCTACAACACGATCATCTAAAAGAACTCCATTCTTAAATAAACTTACCAAGAGACCCAATAATCTTCAATAACAATAGCTGCAGTAATTGTAACCGAAACTTAATCCCCTCTTTCTAGAACATAGAACTGTGGACGGTCATATTGACCACTAACACCAGATTCTGATACATATATAATATGATGACTATTCTCAACATAACCTCGTGGTAACCGAATCTCCCATCTCTCGAGCCCAATTCTACAAGCTATTAGACAGAGAAAAGCATTCTACAAAACCTCCAATCACGACATAATAGAGCTTCCCTATACCAATGCTCGACAAGATAAGAACGTCAACTACAACATTCAAACAGTGGCGTCAAAATGAACATTAGCTGTGATTACTAAACAAAATGAACTACCAACTAAATAATATGAAGTTAGGTACAAAATACGAATTCACTTAATGTTCCAATATTGACAAAAATCTTCTCACTTTGGTTACACAACCATTCTAACCTAGGAACCACAGAACCCGATAACTATACCAAATAGAGAACGTAATAAAACCAAAATTCTCAAAACCCAAATACCTAGAGACAAGACCAATATCAATACCAGAACAAACTAATCCCAATCACAAAATAACATTCCAAAGCTCGGTAAAAAATAGTAGCAGAGAGGTGACAGCTTCACAGTCTTCACTCTCCATTGCTACTTCCCTACTCACTACATTGAAGTTCCCGCGAATGTGATCATGACAACTAACATGAAACAGAGAAATACAACAAACCCCCAAACTCAGGAAACCCTATGCTTCCACATTCCTATAAAATAGTATCACCATTTTGACAAACTCAAAAAACCATATTCTAATCAACTGAACCGAAAACACACAACCGAAATACCAATTTTCAAACAGTGAACATAAACACTGCAATGTGCAAAACCATAAATTTCGAAACCATTTCTATAGAATACAATAAACATTTTATCATAGTGCATAACCCGAATAGAAACCATTTTAATGAAATTTTATAAACCAGATTTATAAAGAAAGGAAGAGTTGAGTTAGAGAATCCCCCTACCTTTATTATAGAGTGGGGGTGTTCTGAACTCGAAGTTGAAACCAAAGACCGTGCTCCCAACTGGTGAGATACACCAAATCCAAACCCTCACTCAGCAAAGCTAAACCCACCGAAAATGTCCAAGAACCAAGCAATGAAACTGAGCACCCCATGATAGAGCTCATTTCATAAGCACCAAAAACCAAAAAGTGCTTCCAAATGATAGCTCGAAAACCAGAAACAAAATCGTGAAATGCAAAATGGAGAATCCCATTAATAATGCACAAGTATACAACCATATTCCTCTCGAATCTGAACAAAATGACTCCATTTCTGCAACCTTTCCAGGCATCAAACCCATTACCTCAACAGAGAAAAACCTTGCCAATGCAAATGACCGACAACAAACTGAAGTCATTCAATTCCCATAAGCATGCCGTAGCTGCATTAAAGTCCAAACTTATCTTTCAGTGCCACCTTCACTAAACACAGCGACAGTTGTCACCACAGTACATACTTACCGAGAACTCCCACTTACCCATGCTCAGAGTAAAATCACATGTGCATATAACAACCAATTCCCACTACACAGTCGAACATAGAAAAACAAATATCTTGGCACAGTGAACTTACTATGACATAGCCACATTAAATCATAGTTCATGACACCATATGGAGTATCTCAAAGCCATAGCCAATGTTAAACAATTTACTAACCTTAGCTTGTTAACCATAATGCAAAGAATGTTAGGATATTACTAACCCCCTTCTAGTTTAATGCATAACTTACTACTAACTCATTCTAACATTAAAACTTATTTATATTCTTTTAAAAATGAATTTCCACTTAACAATCAACACTAACATAATAAAACCATTTATACACTAGCATTAATCATAAAATTAACCATATTTTCCTTTCACAATAACAGACCAATATAACATCGAAATTCTCATTAATGAAAACTTAGTTGCAGAATAGGAATTCCTCATCCTTCCTCCTAAGTAACACAAATTTCCAAGTACCAAAGTCAACAGAGAAACTGATAATTCAGAAAAGACAATATCTGTAGTTATTTAATTAAATCCAATAGATCCAATGTCATAGTCTAACCAAAGATTAACAATTAATAGCCAAACTAAATATCCATAATCTATCTAAGATACAAATCGAAGTTAAAACAAAGCTATAATCCCCTTCTAACCAAAAGAGTCTGAACATAACAAATCCGAACCAAGACATAAATCCACCCTAGAATAACTAAATAAAGATGCAGAATAAAAAACCAAGCCAGAAGCAGATAGGGGCATGACATCCAACATTTCGTACCTTGCACTGACCAATGAAAATTTTTCATTACCTTGTCTTTCATCCCTCAAAATCGCATACACTGAATCCAAACCTTCTGTAAGATATGCTAGAAACACAGAGACTATCTCTGTCAACTTCCACTGTCACTGTTCAGGAACTAGTCCTCACTAATACATTTGTAACTCATCCAATATGAAACATCTCATGATGCAATCTTGGATATAAGATAACAACACCTTCCTAAACTCTCATTTGACTTCGCGCATTCTAAATCATCTGTATATTATCAGTATTGTCAGTACACTGTCATACTCAATCTGTACTCTTCACATTAACATATGTTAACATCACTGACAAACCAGAAATGAAAACAATATGAATGCCCATTCAGTAACGTAGTGATTAAACATATTAAATGTATCAATCACCACCCCATGAATTAGCAATATCCAACAATTCTTGGGTAAATTTGTGATTGTATACCTGGATGACATTGTGATATTCAGTAAGACTAGAGAAGAAACTTGTTTGCACATTAAATAGGTATTGTAGAGATTGAAAGAAGAAAAGTTGTTGATTAACTTGAAAAAGTGTTCCTTCATGAAAGAGGAGATTGTATATTTGGGATTTTTGATTTAACCTGATGGTTTGAAGATAGATCCTGAGAAGGTTGAAGCTATTTTGAATTGGCCTACACCTAAAAATCCTAGTGTCGTAAGATCATTTCATTGATTAGCAAGTTTTTACCGAAAGTTCATCAGAAATTTTAGTGCAATTTGTAATGTTATGAATAAGACTATGAGAGGAGATAAAAGAGAATTCAAGTGGACACATGGACATAATAAAAATTTTGAGACTTTGAAGTAGAAGGTTTCTAAATTGCATGTGTTAGCTTTATCTAATTTTAATAAGGCAATTCAAGTTGAATGTGATGCAAGTGGTAGTGCAATAGGAGCCATGTTGAGTCAAGAAGGTAAACATGTTGCTTTATTTAGTGAGAAATTGAATGATGCAAAAATAAAATATTCTATCTATGATCAAGAGTTCTATGCTATTGTTAAAGCCCTAAAGAAATGGAGACATTATTTGATACCGAGTGAATTTTTGTTGTATACTGACTATAGGGCTTTATAGTATTTTGTGTAGTCATAATAAGTTGAATCAGAGACATTAAATGGGTTGATTATTTACAGAGTTATAAATTTGTGATAAAACATAAGAGTGGAGGCACTAACTAAGTTTCTAATGCATTGAGTAGAAGATCTTTCATGACTAAAATGAGATTTGAAGTTCTTGGTTCTGATGACATGAAAGATTTGTATGAAACTGACCCTAATTTTTCTAAGCCATGGAGAAAGTGCAGAGAACCTATTCAAGATCAACCGAGTACTAAATGGGAATACTTTTTCATTCAAGAAGGTATGTTGTTTAAAGGTATTCAGTTGTGTATACCGAGAGGATCAATGAGAACTAATTTTTTGAAGGAGAAACATAGTAGTGGTTTGGCTAGACATTTTGGCATTGATAAAACATTGAATTTTCTTAAGGAGAGATACTTTTGGCCATAGTTGTATAAGGATGTTCAGAAATTTGTGAGAAGTTCTAGAGTTTGTCAAGTTGCAAAGGGAGTAAGTTAGAATACTAGATTGTATACACTGATTTTTGTTCTTGAGAAAACTTGGATTGATATCAGTATGGATTTTGTTCTTGGCTTACCAAAGATAGTAAGAGGTAATGATTCTATATTTTTTGTTGTGGATATATTTTATAATATGATACATTTTATACCCTGTAGAAAAACACCAAATGCAGTGCATATAGAAGATCTTTTCTTTAAGGAGATTGCCAGATTACATGGATTACCAAGGAGTGTGATCTCTGACTAAGACAACAAGTTTTTTGGCTATTTCTAGAAGAATCTTTGGAAAACATTGGGTAGCGAGTTGAGGTATAGTTCTACATTTCATCCATAGACTGATGGACATAAAGGGGTTGTAAATAGAAGTTTAGATAATATGTTGAGATGCTTAGTTGGAGATAAAATGAGTAATTTGGATTCTATGTTGGCACAAGTAGAATTTTCATACAATAATTTAGTGAATAGGAGTACTGGAAAAACACCTTTCAAGATTTTTAATGGCACACAACCGAGAGGTATATTAGATTTGAAGAACATTGCTGGTGAAGAAAAGATAAGTGCTAAAGGAGAAGAATTTGCTGAGTTCATAAAAATCTTGTATGAGGAAGTGAAACATAACTTGTAACATAGTGTGAGCAAGGCTATCTATATCTATTTTGAAAGGCTCAAATCAGTCAAATGTTAAGTTCTAATCTAACATGAAATCAATCCAAAACAAGAACATCTAAGCTAAGCTACCTCATATTGAGCTAAAACAAATGCGCCCATGCAATGTTTGATTTTCTCATTTAAAAGAATGTAGGTATGCTCTCAAAGCACCTGGAGCATCTTCCTAATGTAGATTTGGAGGATTTAAGCTTCATGAAAACCCCATAAATGACACAATATTGGGTAGAACACCCAAAATTGCCCCTAAGGCTTCAAGAACTCAAGATTATGCAACTAATAATGATTAAGTAGATTTTTAAGCCCAAAATAGATGTGATATGATGCATAAACAAGAATCAAACTAAGTTAATCCATTAGTTCTATGCTAAGATGTGAGCTAAAAATGCTTGAAAATGATTAAAACTAGAATGATTATGCTAAATCTACAGCTAAATTAGCATGATAACAATGCTTGAAATAAAAGGTGAATGGGCATTTTGCTCTTAGAAATGAGGAGTATTTATAGGCTTTTGGAAAGGGTTGGGTTAGGTGGTTGAGTTAGGGTTTGGGGTAAGGTTAGGGTCAAAGATAAGGATTGACTTCTTCTAGAAGAGTCTAGGCTTTAGATGAGGATGAAGACTTTCTAGAAGAGTCTAGGCTTTGGATGAGGATAAAGACTTTCTAGAAAAGTCTAGGCTTTCTAGGGATAAAAGAAATTTAGGAAATAAAATAAAGTTTTATTTATTTCAAAGGTTTTAAGTTTGAGAAGATATTTATTAAAAATAAATTTAATAAATATGAGGATTAATATTTAATCTTAATTAAATATCTTGAGTTGGGATTAGGGTTAGGAAATTATGGGATTAGCCTTTAATCAAAATTAAAGAAGGATTAGAAGATTCTAGAAGAGGTTAGTGGTCTTTAGGAATTTGGCAAGGTTTTGGGCAAAAAATAAATAAATTATTTATTTTGGGATTTTTGGGTCAATTTATTAATTAAAATAATTAATAAATAGGGAAATAATATTTAAATAAGATTTAAACATTTTTGGGAGGGATTTCTTAATTAAATATTTTTAATTAAGGTAAAGGGATTTAATGACATAAAAATAAATTAATTAATTAATAAATGATGATGTCATCAGGGGTTTTTCAGAAAAGAAAAATACTTTATTTTCTAAAGGATTTTTAGGTGTCTACATTTTGCCCCTCTTTGATGCGATGCCGCAAGTGGCATGGTGTTAAAGACAAGAAAATAAGATGCTCCAATCTAGAATTTAGAGGAATGAGGGATTGTGGCCCCTCGAGAAAAGAAAGCAAGGAGTAAACGTTGTGGAATTTTCTCGAAAGGAAATAGAGAAGGAAGGACTTAGGAAGAAGGGGAGATAAATAACCAAACTACCAAGAGCAAAGAGGGGTGAATGCAAGATGAGATGGAATGCAAAATGTAGGATGCAGCTACATGAGAGATGCAAGATGCAAGATTAATCTAGATGATGCAAGATGTAGGGGATGTTGGGAGTTCCAGGTGCAAATGTGGAGAGCATAACTTAGTTTAATATAGCAATGCTAGAGACCTACCAAGGATACTGGGATCATGAGGCCTTGTCACCAGTGTTGCATAGGAATGATGCTAAAAAGACACGCAAGGTTGCCCCAACATCACACATGATCCCGAGAGGGAGCATGGTAGGAACGATGCTGGAGAAACCACAAACAAACAACATTTCCCAAGTGCACCATGTAACCCAACAGATCACATGTGAACCGTGCAAGGGTCACATCTGACTGACTCACAAGCAGAATCAAAAGATCAAAAGACCTGGCCCCAGATTGTCCTCATTTGCAGCGCACCATGATATAAAGGATCATGGCGACTTTGAGTAGAGAACAACAAGAAGCCGTAAAAGATTAACAAGATCCAAAGGACAAAATCCAAGACCAAAATGAGAACTCCAAAAAGACATCCTTTGCCAAGGAGAGAGATGTGATGTGATGGATTTGATTGATGGTGAGAAGATTGGTCAGAACATGTGGAAGGATGCATCGACATAGACCAAGTGTGATTGATAGAAGATTAGCTCTGACAGGAGGAAGGATACATCCTCAAAGACCCGTTGATTGATGAGAGAATGAGTGTTGGTGTTTGCTGGCAAATGATGAAGTCAAAGAATAAGCACTGTGATCAATAATAGTCGACAATTGATGTTGCTGAAGTACAAGGCTAAATAGGACAAGAGTTATGATCAAATGAGGCTACAAGATTGACAAGGATTATGTACAACAAAAAGGGACTATATGTACAATAGATGGGAAAAGATATTTACAACTTATATGTACAGAAGCTCAGGATTAGGATGTACAAAGAAATTGGGGATGAAGCTGTAACTCCAAAGATATGCAAGACGATGCCCCAGTTGGACTGGAATGCCAAGATGGACTGGTGATGGATGATGTGTCCTGAAATGACATGGATTTGGGAAGGACATATCCCAATGATGATGATTGGATAGAGATCAAGTCTTGCTACAAGACTAAGGATGTGATTTGATCGGTTAGCTTGATCTTCAATGTTGGATAGCTAGAGGATGTGGAGAGGATTGGAAGATTGCTAGAAGACTACTAGGAATGTTTGGATAGGGATGAATGGCATTGGATTGCAATGAGGTTAACCTATAGCTAGATACCAATGAAAAGGGAAGATACTAGGTGATGGAAAGATGGAGGAAATTCTTAGGACAAGGATGATGGAACTATTAGGAGATTTGGATGGAGGAAGATTTGGATTTGGATGGAAGAATGCTTGAGGATTGGATAAAGGAAGATTTGGGGAGATTGGATGGCGGATTTGCTTGAGGATTGGAAGATGGAATGCTGCAGGAACTGCTGAGGGATCTGGATAGAGGAATGCTTGGGGAGATTGGATGGTGGATTTGCTTAAGGATTTGGGAGATGGAAGATTTTGGATGAAACATAGTCTCCAAGGAATATGTTACCAAGGAATAAGATGCCCCCTGCTTAGGATAGTTCATTCATTCAGAGGCAGTAGGATGGGGTATGATTGGATAGAAGATATGCCGACAAGAGGATGAGGAAGGTAGATGAAAGATAGGATGAATGGATTCAATAGAGGATATGTAGCTAAAAGGTGTGTTGGATGCCAAGAAGGTGCCCAAAAGCATGTATACCTAGTAGTCGTTGTTTTGTCATCAAGATCCAAAGGAGGATGAAGGAGGTGAGAGACAAATGGGATGGAGGAGATGTTGGATAAGAGGTGATAGAAGGGACTGGACCCCAACTGTAGAAAGGAATTGGGGGGAAGCCTACGCATGATGCCTGTTTGCTAGGTTTTCATCATGGTACTTGTCCAAGGCACTTGAATTGCCAAGTTTTCACCATAGGATGAATGCTTTTTCTCTTTTTCTTTTCTTTTTTGATATTTTTCTCTAATTTTTCTAATTTTTATGGATTTTTCTGATTTTCTATTGACTTTGTGCTAATCTTTCACTGATATGCTGATTTATTTCTCACTTGTTGTTGATTCTCTGATTTGGTACTACCTTCTGATTTGATGTTGACCTTCTGTTTGATGTTTCACTAATATTCTGATGTTGTTGTTGACTTTTTTTTTTTGCTGATCTTCTGATTTGCTTGGATGTTGGTACAACTTTGCTAGGATGGATGGATTTATGCAAAAGCATAGATTGGATGAGGTAAATGGGAGATATGGTGGTAGAAAGTGTTTGGATGGAAAGATGGAAAGTGATCATGATAGGGGGATGTTGTCAGGATCAACATTGGCACATGTTGCAGGGGAGATGGATGAAGTGGATGGGTTTTGGAAGTTATAGGTAGATAAGATGGAGGATTTATGCTAGGAGATTTTAGATCTTTGAGACCCAAAATAGATTTAGGAGATAGAGGAGAAGACTGAGTAGCTAGTGGATTAGCAACTTTGGATGCCATTGTGGATGTTTCTTGTAGATGCATTACATCTTTTTGCTTTGGGATCCACATCATTTTTGCTTTAGCGTTGGTGGGCTTTTGTGGCCATTGGTATGCATCAGATTTTTCTTTTTCTTTGCTAGGCCTTTGCGGCCATTGGGATGTAGCAGATGTTTCTTTTTCTTGGCTAGGCCTTTGTGGCCATAGGGATGCTTTGGATTTGGTTTTATTTGAGCATGTTGTTTAGACTGGACATGGAAATCTTTGAATTTTTGTGGATATTTCCCTTTATGCATATTTGATATGGCATCCAAATTGCAAGGAGCATTGGAATGAATATGGGGAGATGTGTGGGATGGCAAAAATGTGCATGGAGAGATGAATGGAGATTGGTAGATAGGAGATATGGGCATGTGCCTTTATTGATTCTGACTAGGGATGTTTGGATTTTGGATGAAGTACTGAGTAGGATAAGATGGGGGATGATACTTTGGGATATAAGGTCCCAAAATGGATTTAGCATGTGAAGGATATGTGCTAGTAGATTTTGGGACATAGGGACCCAAAATGGATTTGGAGGATGAAGGAGGAATGTGATAGGTTGTCCTGGGCTATAATGATGGAGGAGGAGGAATAGCATTGTATGCTTTGGAAGATGTGATGGTGGGTTTGGAAGGATGCTTGAATTTAGCTTTAGCTGTACCAACATTTTTGGAGAAAGTGTCTTCATCGGATGTGTGACCAATTCCACATGTTTTTGGATGTTTCTTATCCTGAATAGGCTCTAGATTTCCTTGTTCATGAGCACCTAGGCCTTTACCTTGATAATTCCATTTCTTGAGAATTTTACCAAACAAGGATATTTATGACTTGGGGAATATGATAAACATCCTATTTTCGGTTCCCTGATGGAAGATACAAAATTGATTTCTTCTGCTTCAAGCGAACTACCTTTGACAAATGTAAGTGGTCCAAGCGGATAGAGTGATGGTTGTGGGATAGTTTGGATTGGAAGATCCTCAAGAGGAGAGTATAAGATGATGGGATTTTGACTGGGATTGGGGGATAGTAATGGATCTTCAGATGGAGAAACTGGGATGATAGGATCTTGGATTGGAGGAATTGGGATTGTAGGATTTTGGATTGCAGGTGATGGAAGAAATATAACATGTGATGGGGGAAGTGAAGGGATTGGATCTTGATTTTCTTCTGTGAGTATTTCAACATTCTTTTGGACAAGATCTTGACATGGTAGGTTTTGTGTGGATAGAGTGATGGGGGATGTATGGATGGACTCTTCAGAGGGGGTGGATGGAAGGATGGGAGATTCTGTAGCTATGATGTCTGGAAGAAGGAAGAACTCTTCAGATGGTATGGATGAAAGGATGCAAGATTCTATAGCTGTGATGGTAGGAAGAAGGGTGAACTCATGAGGCTCATTAGATATGCTTTGGATAATACCAGGAGGAGGTGATGTTGGTGGGGATTGGATGGAGATTTCAGATGGAAGGGACTCAATGATGCTAGGAGATGGAAGAAGATCAATGAGTGGGATGTATGGAAGATAGATAATAGATGGGAGCGATGGATGGGCCTCATCAATGATGGCTTCACATGAAGGATTGAAATGGCTTGGCTCTTCATTTTTAGGAGTGGGATTTGTTATTGGCTTCTTTGTGAAACTCCTTGGAGACTTTCATGGTGAAGAAGGATTGGAATGTGGAGGAGATGGAGAGCTAGGATAGTCCTTATATGAAGATGGGGTGGATGAAGGGGAACTTGCTTGAGGGGATGATGGTGCAAATGAGGAGCTAGAGGATGGTGGGTTTGGATAGTTCACATAGGTAGGTTTAGAAGAAGCTTGTGAACTTGATGAACTATTTGATGAGGTAGGAATGATGGATTTGTTAGAAATAGGAAATACTAAGAGGGGGGGGGGTGAATCAGTATTTCACAAACTTTTTCTTTTTCCCACTTATGGATATAACAGATTACTTTAGTGCATACAAAGATTATCAAGCTGATTAACAAATATACCAGTAAATAGAAAGAACTCATAACACATCATATGTTCTCGAGGAAACCCTGGCCAAGGGAAAACCCCGGTGGGGATGGTACCCACAAAGATCACTAATCAAAAGTATCTTGTTAGGGATATTGGACCCTATTAGGAGTCAATTTACAATGTATAGTAGATCTATCCTGGTTAAAGGACTTTAGGCCTTGTTAGAAGCCTTAACCCTGTTAGGAGTTAGATTACAAAACCTGATCACTAGCTGAGCTCACTACCCAAACAGGTAATACAAAATGTTTCTGACTATAATATGGTACTACTTACAACTTCACATCAATAGCCTTTGTTTCTATCACAATAAACAACTATCACAAGTTATCTTTTCTTTCTTTTTACATCTCACTTCTATATTTCATTACATTTCAAGTATGCCTAATATATGAGTTATTAAAGCTAATAACTTTACATGGTTGGCTTCCAAAATCTTTATCCAAGAGTAAAAATCTAGGATGTCATCCCTTCATAATGTTAAGTCATTATTTTGACAAGCAAAAATAATCCCTTGACTCTTTTGCTAAAACTGTCTCCAAAACTGCTTTGTCTGCAAAAACTATCTTCGGTAAACTTTGAATAACTTTGTCCGTACTACTCCAAAATTTATGTGCAATGAGATGGGGTATCCTCATACTCTATAGAATCTTTAGTTAACTATGCAAACAAAAAATATTGCTCCAGTGGACATCGCCAACTAAATCTTCATCGGGTGCTCTGTCAGGATCACTATATTCAAACTTAGACAATTTCTTTCTTCAACTTTGCATACTTGCATTCTAGATTCTGTGCTCTCAATAGAGATCATATGTTTCCATAATGACAACATCTATGCATCCACATTATCCAAATTTCCAACAATCTCCCCCTTTGTCATTGGTGGCAACATATGGGAAAATTGGCTAAGTGTGCAAACAAAACTTCAAAAACACTTATACAAAATTTTGGCCAAAAGAAAAAGTTATACAATATGTATAAAATATCATACTCCATAGAATAGCTCCCCCTATGAGTATCCTTGCTCAACATATATTCAATTTTCTACTACTATCTCTCCCCCTTTGACAATAATGACAAAGATAGGGTGTACAAAAATTTCAAAAACTTTATACCTTATTATCAGTTATTGCAAAGCCGGTAGGCTTGCAACACAATCACCAAAATCTAACTTCCAAGATTCAAAATCTTTCTCCCATATCATCCTGATGGATTCAACAACATTGAGTAGAGTACTCAATCCGTATGCTGCTGTCTGACAAGCTTTGCAGGGAATTGAAGCTAAACTTCTGAAATGATGTCTTTGTTGAAAGACACTGCTTAATTTGATCTTCAACAATTGATATCTTGATTGAGACATGCTCTCTCAAGATGTTAACCCTAATCATCTTTCTGTTCTTCTCCTCTGCTATCATTCTAATTTCATCTTTCAATTTCCTTATGCTCTTTTCTATAGAACTTATCTTGACATTAGGGCCTATCAAGGTGTTTGTCTCAGCTGTAATAGCATCTAACTTCTCTCTGATCTTCTTATCCTCTTCAACTGTTAGGATTTCTGATTTAGTGCATTGTATGTACAAATTCTTTCTTGTCTCAAAATGTCTCCTCAAATTCTTTATGCATACATCTAAACTACCAATATCATTCCGAATATTTACAATTAAAGTTTGTTGCATTTTTGCTTCAAAGTCTTCCTGAACTTTTATTCTAGCAATATCCTTCAAGTTAGAAAATTCAGAGTCAAAAGAATTTATTACTGATTGAGCTTTCTCAAGTGGATCTAATTCAGATACCTTAGTGCTGATCGCACTCTCAAGTTTCTCTATCAAAACTCTAACTTTGCCTTCAAGGTCTTTCACCTTCTTATTCTTTCCAATAATTTTATTCAGAGATGTGATGAACTCAAGCTGATCATCATCTTCAACTTCTTTTCCAAGGTCTTCAAACATTGAACCAATATGCCTCTTCTTACTGTCAGGTGCATTAATGTCTTCAACTAGTTTAGAAGGTGCACTAGAGGTAGTGGCCTCTGTCAAAATTTGTTTGCCTTTAACTGACTGCTCTGCTGGAACTAATTCTAATACAGTTGGTGCTTCCTCTGCCTCTCTATTCTTCTCTGATTCTGTGACCTTTTCTGGCTCTCCCAAAGCCAAATTGTCAACAATGTTTCCTAGATCATGAAATACTACATCATTTGATTCTAAAGTCACTTTGGTGCCTTCAATATCCATTGATTCTTTGCCAATATTGATATGTGAAGAAGATGAAACTTCTTCAGTACCAACTTCCTCTGCATGCGGTTCCTCTGATTGCTTCTGCTGAGGGTCTGATTCAACATGCTTTTCTGCAACTATATCTGCAAGAACTTGCATTACTGCTTGCTCTGTCTCTTTCTGTACTTCCTCCTTTTTGCCTCCCATTATAAGGATTGTTCTTCTCTTAGTTCTGAATAAAGTTCCAAGAGATTTCAAGAAACTCTTCAAATGATCTTCATCCTTAAATTCACAAAACTGTTTGATTACATGTTCTCTCATTTTTATGTCCTCTTCTTGTGCTCTCTATTTTCTATTCACAAGTCTGTTATACAAATCTTCTGGGATCTTACCATGAATGGTACTAAGTTTCTTATCTTCCACAATCATATGTGAAACCATTTCATTTTAAAAGTTCAATCTGTCAAATGATGCATATAGATCATAGAATTTATTCAACTTAGTGAAGTCTCCATGCTTCAATATAACTTCATTAACTCTTTCAATTCTTGGTTTCCAAGTTTTCTTCTTGACTAAAATTACATCATCATCTTTAATTACTACTACATTTCTAGGTATAGGTGGTACAACCACTTTCTGTCTCTTGCCGGGTCCCGTTGCACTCCCTTTTACTCTTTTGCTAGGAATAGGAGAAAAAGATTTATCTCCTTCATCTTTTTTAGGTACTTCAACTTTTACCTTTACTGCAATAGGATCAACATGATCTGCACTTGATGTCTCAAGTGAAAATACAATATTTTCACTTTGCCTCAGGGCTTCTGCAGTCTTCTTAGCTATGTCAAACTCATGACTTGACATACCAGATTCTTTCAATATTTTCTTCATAGTAGATTCAACTCTCTTACTAGATTGCTTCTTTTCTCTCAAACTTATTGTAGAGTTGAAATTCTCTTCATAGGTTCCAAACCTATTTGCATGACCATCCAACTCATAGTTTAACAATCTATTCACATATCCTACTATTTCTACTTCAGATATTTCATAGCCAAGAGGGTCTATGAATTCCATTCTAGGCTCAACTACTTCAATGTAGGTGAAATCAGTGTCAACCATAAAACAAATTCCATCTTTGTGCTTTTCAACTAAGGATTGAGGAATCCTTGATTTGTTCTTAACAATATTCTAAAAAGTCTTCAATACAAGCTTCACACTATCATTAACTTTATCAAAAAGGTGCTTCATGTATACTGAGTTTATTCTTTCCATTGTGTTCACATTGTCACTCCAATTTACTATGTAAGGAAATCTTCTCAAAATATGGAAAAACATATAGGCTATCAGAGATGAAAACCTAAACTAAGTGTACTTAGCCTTCTTAATCTTTTCTAAGTTCTCAAATAACTAAATTTTTAGAACTTCACATAGGTCTACTAGTTTCTTCTTAACACACATAAGATAAGCTACATGAATCATTCCTACAGCCATGTCATCTTCCCTTGAACTACCACATAATTTAGTTGTTAGGATCTTGCAAAGGTACCTAACATCATCTTGCTTAATCTTGCTTATCACAATTCCTCTACCATTATAACTAGATCCAGTGTTATCTAAAACAATCTTTCTCATGTTCTTTTCATTCAGTGGAATCTCTCCAACTTTTGATAATCCAGTAACTTCATGAATTAGGTTGGCAGTTATATTAATAACTCTATCCTCCATCCAGAATTTCCCATTGTGGATTCTACTTAAAATGATCTTGGTACATTCCTCATCATTGAATTCATACTTCATGGAATATTTGATAATTTCATTATTCTCTAAGTGCCCATAAGCTGGTTTAACTGACATGTCTTGATTGTACAATTTCTTGTAATCATCACTAAAATTTGCATCTCCCAAAGTTTCAAACTTACAACCTAAATATCCTTTAACATTCTCAATGTGCAATACTCCGTCTGGTACGGATGATAATGCTAGACTATCATCAATTTCAGTTGGTTCTACTGGTTCTTTCTTAATCTTTGGTCTATTCTTATCCTTAACATTATGAACCATAGAAATATCCATCTTATCAACTGATTAAAGATCAATAAATACCTCAACTTTGCAAATCTAGGGTTTCGGTATGATCGTCACTGTAAACTACTTCCAAACTTCTTCAAATCATCCTTAACTCACTTTTCTTCTTTCAAATCTCTTTTCAATCACTTTGTAATTGTAATAACTTTGATTTCAACCTTATAACACTTCACATTAACTCGATCTGACATCTCATTCATTCATTTTACCGCTAAAACCTCAAAAAGCTGATTCTGCAAACCTGCAACCATAAAAATTTTTGCGACCTCGCAAAGCATAATATTTTCTTTTGTGCACTTAACCATAGCATTAGTACAACATAATAAACCTATATCTAACTGCGCAAAACTTAACTCATTGAAATTCCTAATCTATACTAATCCTAAGTCCTAAACTACAGAAACTTACATAATTTAAGTACTTAAAGAAGGGTCGGGTAAAGATTCATCCTTACCATCAGTTACATTACCTTCCTGACTACTTTCAATGCTGACTATACCTCCTTGATCTGTGCCTTTGTCAAATTCTACTTCATCTTTATTGCTACAACAACCTTTCTCTTTGTTTCCTGCATTTTCATTCCTTCTTGCATTGTTCCTAGGGTTAGGGTTATGATGATAACCTCCATTGTTCATTTTGCAAAATCTTGCTGACTGTCCAAACTTGTTGCATATCTAACAGATGATTCCATTGTTTCCAAATCTCTGTCCTTGCTGGTTAATCTGTGACCTACAATTTCTAGCAATGTGTCCTACTTTGTTGCATCTAAAACATACTACCACTTTTCTTTGATTCATTTCTTCAATAGATTTCTTATCTGCATTGTTAGTATTCCCAATCATTCTATCATAATTATTCAAAATTACTTTAGGTCTTCTACATTCATTAGCTCTATGTCCAAAACTATGACAATTATAACAATGTCCATTAAAAGGTTTAAATTACTTACCTGTGCAATCTCTCTTCATGTGCCCAATAGTATTACAAGAAAAACATCTACCTTTGAATTCTCTTTGCATACCTTTAGATGATTCTTCCTATTTTGATTCTTCTTTCTTTGATTCTTCTTTCTCTCTAGGTGGTTCTTCTTTAGGTGGATCTTCCAATGTGTTCTCATCTAGCTTTATTTCCTCCACACTTTCAAATGTCTTCAGATCTGGCTTCTTACTTTCATGGTTTGTTCTAAACATACTATATCCAAATCCAGTCCTATCAAAGAATGGTTCTTCAAAAGAAATTTGTTTTTCAGTCTTATCACTTTTTGAATATAGCCCTTTAAGTTGTTGTTTAGATTGAGTTAATTCACCTTTCACAATTTTATTATACTTCTCAAGTTCCACATACTGCACTTTTACTTTTTCAGATTTGGATGTTTCCTTTTCAAGTCTTGACCTCAAATCTTCATTCTCAATTTTCAATTTTTCATTATCAAATCTCAAATTTCCATCTTTCATACTAAGCTTCAGATTTACTATCTTCAAATCATGCTTAAGGATCTCATTTTCTTTTTCTAATTCATCACAATCTTCAACAAGCATATCAAATTTCTTTTCAGATTTCAGATCTTCAATCTTACCTTTTAATTTGTCAATAGCATTCTTTGCATCTTCATATTTTCTTCTTAAGGAGTTTCTTTCATCAGTAAGCATATCAATCTGTTCAAGAGCTTCTTCAAGATTCTTCTGAAGTTGATCCATATCCATAGAGATCTTACTCAAGCTGCTAAGCTTTCCTTGAATGTTCCTTCTCCGAGTAACTGTGCTCTGATACCAATTGTTAGAAATAGGAAATACTAAGAAGGTGGGGGGGTGACTCAGTATTTCACAAATTTTTTCTTTTGCCCACTTATGGATATAACAGATTACTTTAGTGCATACAAAGATTATCAAGCTGATTAACAAACATAGCAGTAAATAGAAAGAACTCATAACACATCATATGTTCTCGAGGAAACCCTAGCCAAGGGAAAACCCCGGTGGGGATGGTACCCACAAAGATCACTAATAAAAAGTATCTTGTTAGGGATATTGGACCTTGTTAGGAGTCAATTTACAATGTATAGTAGATCTGTCCTGGTTAAAGGACTTTAGGCCTTGTTAGAAGCCTGAACCCTGTTAGGAGTTAGATTACAAAACCTGATCACCAGCTGATCTCACTACCCAAACATGTAATACAAAATGTTTCTAACTATAATATGGTACTACTTACAACTTTGCATCAATAGCCTTTGCTGCTATCATAATAAACAACTATTGCAAGTTATCTTTCTTTCTTTTTACATCTCACTTCTATATTTCATTACATTTCAAGTATGCCTAATATATGAGTTATTAAAGCTAATAAATTTACATGGTCGGCTTCCAAAATATTTATCCAAGAGTAAACATCTAGGATGTCATCCATTCATAATGTTAAGTCATTATTTTGACAAGCAAAAATATTCCCTTAACTCTTTTGCTAAAACTGTCTCCAAAACTACTTTGTTTGCAAAAACTGTCTTCGGTAAACTTTGAATAACTTTGTCCGTACTACTCCAAACTTTATGCGCACTGAGATGGGGTACCCTCATACTCTATAGAAGCTTCAATTAACTACACCAAAAAAAATATTGCTCCAGTGGACGTTGCCAACTAAATCTTCATCGGGTGCTCTGTCAGGATCACTGTATTCAAACTTAGACAATTTCTTTCTTCAACTTTGCATACATGCATTCCGGATTCTGTGCTCTCAATAGAGATCATATGTTGCCATAATGATGACATCTATGCATTCACATTAGCCAAATTGACAACAAGATTGAGGTATTGGATATGAAGCAGATTGAAGAGTGCATTCTTTTTGTGGAAGGGGATTTGCAGAAACATGGGTTTGAATGGAGGATGGTGGGTTGAGATAGGATGGTGGATTGGGGAAAAGGATTGGAGGAATTGGTTTTTGGTTTTGAGAATGATTTGGAGGATGAGTGGATGGATTATTTAGATAAGGGAAGTAGCGTGAAGTGTTTCTATGGGATGATGGTGATTGGGATATGACCATAGAAAGAGATGGAAGTATGAAGGATGCATATGGAGGATGTGTAGGTTTAAGATAGGGATAAGTTGTGGATGGATAAGATAATGGATTTGCCTTGCTGAGGACATGAAAGGGAGTGCTAGTGGATAAGCATGAAGGCATGATAGGATATTTTGGAGGAATGATTAGATGCTGAAAGATGTTTGGGGCAAGCTTGCTAGGATTTTCAAAGTATTTATCGTGATCTACAAGGATTTTATCATCATTGGGATAGGATGGAGTGGGAGAAGATACATAATAACCAAACTCATCATAATGGTTTTAAGACATGTTGAATGGAAGATGAGTTGGATAAGGATGAAGGATGAAGATGGATTGGAAGACTAAGACTCAGATTGGGATGACTGACAGAATCAGACTTAGGATTGGATTTGGCTCAAGTTTGGAAGAAAACTAACTTTAGAGGAAGACAAAAAAGGGGATCGAGGATGACCGAGATGACTTTGCTAACCTAAGATAGGAGGAAAGGATGACAAGAATGGATTGAATATGACTGGAGGACCATGATTTGAGATTCTAAAAGCTTTGGACATTTTCTAGATTTTGGGAGGATTTGGACTGACATGGCTTTTCTGAGTATCTTTGAACCAAGTTGCAGATCAGTTTGATGTTTTTCCAATGGCAAAGGATAGATTTCAACAAAGATTTTTAGAAAAGCAATCTCCACAAGGGACAAAGAAACCTTGTGGGAAACAAAGAAGATAACTGACTCTGATTCTAAAAAAGCTTTGAAAAGTGTATGTTTCAACAAGTGTTTTCACGGAGTTTTGACTGTCAAGCAATTCAAGCAGATCTACCTAAGGCAGGTGAGTATCAAAATCGCTTGCCCACAACTTGGTACCCCCTAGAAGGGGATACAAATGGTGAGTAATCTTGAGGCGACCCGGTAAACCCCTTGGAATCGGTCCTTGCACAAGGATTTTGATACCTTCAGATGTGGATAGGGTAGCCTCTATTTTATCAAGTTTGTAATGGTTCCATGGAGTCTCCATACACGGTTATGCTGACTACCCATGACTCACTTAAGAGCCTAGGGAACAATCCTGGGGGAGGAATATTTACCATCCCCAGTCACTGTATTTGGCACGAACGCCCATGGATTAGGAGATATAAGTGAGTACTTTTTGCCTTCACTTTATTTATATACCAGCCAGGGGGGATACCAGTTTGAGGTCATTCTCCAGAGAGGAAGTGCTTTTCTCCTTGGATAGGCCTCACTAAAAGTAAAACAAGTGAACTTGTCCAAGTTCAAATGTTCTACGTTGCTTACTTTAACAAGGATTTACAGAAAAAGTAAAGCTCCTAGATGCACATCAAGCAAGTTGTTCTTTTTCCCAAACTGATTAAGTGATGTTTGAATTTGAACAATTGAAGACACAAGTGTTTAGGCTTTGATTTGTTCCTTTTCCAAAAGACTTTTGAGCATTTGCAGTTGCTTTGACTTGGGCATTCAAGATTGAATTATCGTGTTGATTTAAAACTTTGAAGTGCTTTGTTTTGTCCTTATGGCATTCAAGATTGAATTATCGTGTTGATTTAAAACTTTGAAGTGCTTTGTTTTGACCTTAAGGCATTCAAGATTGAATTTGCGCTTTGCTTGAATTGAAAAGGAGGGAATAGAGATGTTTGTTCTTTTAATGCATTCAAGATTGGGTTTGATTTTCAAATGGACAATGATGCTTTAGGACTTAAGTTCTTTCCCTTAGTTTCATTCAATATTTGTTGGCTCCATTTTAGACTTCAAAACAAAGTTTCCTAGATTTAGTTTGATGCGTGAAATTTTGAGAAAGAAGGCATTCAAGATTTTTGCAAAATGAAGTTAGTTTTCAATAAAAACAAAGTTTTTTAGAATTGATTTTAGGAACTTTTGCATGCGCTTTTAGGATTGATTTTGAATGTTTTTAGAAATGAGATGCAAATTTGAGGTTCTCCTCTTTTTATTTTTTGAAGTACCCAAAACTTGAAATATTCCTAATTTTTGCATGAATGCATCTAAAACCTTGATGTTGCAAGGATGCAAATGTTTTGATTGATTTTTCTTGTTTGTTAGAACAAATTTTGCAAATTTTAGTCCTTAACGAATTCAATAATGATTTGGGGGTTCATTTTAAGCACTAAAACAAGGTGTGTATGATTTTTCTTCCTTATGGATTTTTTTGAAAAAAAAAATGGCCAAGATCCCGCAAGAAGAAGAAGAAGAAGAAGTAGATGGAATAGAAGAAGAATAAAGACAAGAAGAGGAAGAAGAATTCGAAGTGCTCCATCCACCTATAAGCTTGAAAAATCTAAAAACACTCCAAAATCCATTAGAATGTTTGCAAAGAACCAGTGAAGTGGCTCCCACCGGGCATGCCAGAATGTGAGCAAGGCTATCTACATCTATTTTGAAAGGCTCGAATCAGTCAAACGTTAAGTTCTAATCTAACATGAAATCAATCCAAAACAAGAACATCTAAACTAAACCACCTCAGATTGAGCTAAAACAGATGCGCCCATGCACTATTTGATTTGCTCATTTAAAGGAATGTGGGTATGCTCTCAAAGCACCTGGAGCATCTTCCTAATGCAGATTTGGAAGATTTAAGCTTCATGAAAACCCCATAAATGGCACAATATTGGGTAGAACACCCAAAATTGCCCCTAAGGCTTCAAGAACTCAAGATTATGCAACTAATAATGATTAAGTAGATTTTTAAGTCCAAAATAGATGTGATATGATGCATAAACAAGAATCAAACTAAGTTAATCTATTAGTTCTATGCTAAGATGTGAGCTAAAAATGCTTGAAAATGATTAAAACTAGAATGATTATGCTCAATCTAGAGCTAAATTAGCATGATAACAATGCTTGAAATAAAAGGTGAATGGGTATTTTGCTCTTAGAAATGAGGAGTATTTATAGGCTTTTGGAAAGGGTTGGGTTAGGTGGTTGAGTTAGGGTTTGGGGTAAGGTTAGGGTCAAAGATAAGGATTGACTTCTTCTAGAAGAGTCTAGGCTTTGGATGAGGATGAAGACTTTCTAGAAGAGTCTAGGCTTTGGATGAGGATAAAGACTTTCTAGGGATAAAAAAAATTTAGGAAATAAAATAAAATTTTATTTATTTCAAGGGTTTTATGTTTGAGAAGATATTTATTAAAAATAAATTTAATAAATATGAGGATTAATATTTAATCTTAATTAAATATCTTGAGTTGGGATTAGGGTTAGGAAATGATGGGATTAGCCTTTAATCGAAATTAAAGAAGGATTAGAAGATTCTAGAAGAGGTTAGTGATCTTTAGGAATTTGGCAAGGTTTTGGGCAAAAAATAAATAAATAATTTATTTTTAGATTTTTGGGTCAATTTATTAATTAAAATAATTAATAAATAGGGAAATAATGTTTAAATAAGATTTAAACATTTTTGGGAGGGATTTCTTAATTAAATATTTTTAATTAAGGTAAAGGGATTTAATGACATAAAAATAAATTATTTAATTAAATAATTAATTAATTAATAAATGATGATGTCATCAGGGGTTTTTCAGAAAATAAAAATACTTTATTTTCTAAAGGATTTTTAGGTGTCTACACATAGTAATCAGAAATAAAAGAACAGAGCAAATAGAACAAGAAGAAATAAGACTTTTGTAGTTGGGGATGAAGTGATGGTTCATTTGAAGAAAGGAATATTTCCTATTGGAACCTAGGGAAAATTGAAGATGAAGAAATTTGGTCCTTGCAAGATATTGAGAAAGTTTGATAGTGGAAATGCTTATGAGATTGAGTTGCCTGATGACATGGATATATCGCCCATATTCAAAATTGTAGATTTATGAGTATCATGAATCTAATGAATAAATGACAGTAACAAATGATTATCCTAAGAAGCATACAAAAGAATTTGAGAAAATTTTGGAACAGAGAGTTGGTAAAAGAACAAAAGGAAAAGAGTACATGGAATATTTGATAAAGTGGAAGAATATACCAATTGAAGACAGTTCATGGATTTCATAATTTGAGTTGGATTCAGCTCAGGTTGTAGCTATTGCATGGTTTAGATAATCATTTCAAAAAAACCCCAAGTGTCTGATGTAGGAGAATCTCGAGTTCTTGGCAATCATGTATCACCAAAATATGTTAGAGTTGATTAGATGTGCTTGGTAGATTCTTTTGGGCTCTCAATGATGTATTCTTGTTTCCACCAATAGGGCTCAGTTGCTGCTTAGTTCGTTTGTTCACTGAGTTGGTTTGGTTGTTCACCAAGTTGTCTCAGTTTCTTCTTCATTGGTCCTTCACCAAATTTGTTTTCTGTTTCTCAATAATCTTTCTCATCGAGTGGTTTATTTTGGATTTATGTTAAGGCTGACTTCTGCAATTAATTTTGGTTATGGATTTAATGATGGAATCTGTCATGCCCCTGACAGTCTCAGGCTTTACTTTTCTATGTTATGTTATAGTTGGATTTCTGGTTTGATTAGCAACGTTTTATCTGGACTATATTTTTGTTAGATTTCTATGAGTTTGAACTTTGACTTCGTTCTTTTGAACCTTGTTATTTGGATTAAATATGTCTATCTCTGTAATTCTGCCAGACACTCAGAGAATTATGTCTATTTCTGTAGCTTAATGAGTTTTTTTTTTTCTGATGTCAGAATTGGTTTAGACTGACTTTTGAATTAATGGAACTGGATAGTTCAGTAGAGATTTGAGTATTGGTATGATTATGAAAATAGTACAACTTAAATGGTTAGTCAATTGTCTGATTATTGGCTCATTATTTTGGGATTCTAAATAATATGTTAGACATAATTAGAATTGGTTATATTATTATGGTTAATTGTATCTTGATGTTATAGATAGTTTATAGAGATTGTTGTTATTTTATGTTAATCAAATTTTGCATTCAAAATAAATAAATTTGTATATATGTATTTTTATACATATATTTATGAGTGATTGTTTTAGTAATGATGTGGTATTTCTTTTACTAAAACTATAAAATTATCTAAGTTAGCATATCCTATTTTGTATGTTAGTAGGAGGTTAGTTTGATGAAGTGTTAGTAATTTGGCATTGTTAATGCGCTATTATCTTTGATGCTTAAGTTAGTTAAGATCGACTAATGTTATTTAACATAGATGTGTATTAATCTATCCCTAAGTCTTCCTATTTATGATTTGGCTCGAAGACATGACTTATCGGCAAGGTTTAATTGCACTTGCATCGCATAGTGGTGTTAGTGGGGTTTAAGCTATTTTTGGGTTATGGGATTGTACTTTGATGAACATTTGGTAGGGAATGTATTATATTTAATGCAAGAGATAAGCTCACATTGAATGAACTCATCGATGAAATTCATTTTTGTGTTTGATGTCCACCATTAGCTCTGGTGAAGAGTTGCAGTTGAATAGTGACTCCATTTTTCACCATATTATTCTACGACAGTTTGGGGAAACAGTTAGTTATGGACCCATGTTCCTATTGTATCTTACATGATAAGTTGCTTTGAATGGAAAGGGGTTTTCACGGCAAGTTATACCCTTCTGTTCGTGGTCATTTAGGAAGTTGTGTGTTTCATACTGTTATCTCTGCATTTTGGGCTCTCTTGCACGACACTTTGGTAGTCAGTGGAAAGAGATCATCGTGGTTAAGGTTCGACTGTGAAGCTCACCAGGCAGGGGCTAGAATTGGCATTTCAATTTTTGGATATCTCCCCACACAAATACCAGGCAGGGGCATTCTCTCACCTTATCCTCTGTTTCCATTTTATGTTTTGCAAATGAATTATTAGAATGTTAATTACCACTGTTTGTTAGTCGATGAATGTGAGGTTTTGTGATTGTATACTTTGTGAGTTCGGTCATGAATCGGTCTTTTTCTTGGATGGATTAAGAAGTTTATTTAGTAATGGTGGTTATGATTAGATGAGGAATTCAAAATATATGTTCTTATATGCTGTTTTTGAGCATAGTGTGTTGATGGGTTTTTCTTTGTTCTGAGTATGAGGTTGGCAGTGTTTTTCTTTATGTCTGTGCCGAACTATGGGGAATATAGTGTTGCAGATGTATATGGTTATTTCCTAGTGTGTTTTGTGTCGATGTATACTTTATCTTTGGTTAGTAATAAGGGGGTTAATCAGGAAGGAGTATCGGCTTATAAGTGCAGTTTGAAACCCAGGATGAGTTTATGTTAAAAACTTCTTTAACGACATTCTCGCACTGTTCCTGTTGTTAAGAATTCTGTAGCAACAAAAAGGTTTTCAATATGTAAGAGTCTTGGTTATAAAGTGAAATCGGGTTTTTTCCTACCACTTTTATAAACCGAATCTGGTATCGATGTTTTCTTTTTGAGCTGTATTGTGGTAGTAGAGATTAGTGGTGGTTCATAGTGTTACCTGATACCTGTCGTATTGAGTATTTACACTGTCACAACATAGGTGTGGATTAAGGTTTTCTTGGGTATACTCCTTTAGTTATCTGGTATCGATGTTAGTTGTGTCAAATGGGTGTTTGTCACTGTCTATTTCAGTCAATGGTGATAATGTGGATATCTTTGGTTATATCAAAAACTTGACTGTGAGCTTTATGTTTCTTCAGAAATTATCACCAGTGTGAAATATAGTTTGTATCGACATTAGGAAATGTTAGGAATTTATAGGAAAGTCAATTTTATCTTTCTCAGTTAGTAAGGAAGACCACTTTGGTATTTTGTTTAGATGTAGAAGATGGTTCTTATTATTCTGTCATTCTTTTATGTATTTAGCAGATTCAGTAGTATATTAAGGTAGATGTATTCTTTGACAGGACTAAGATGACTAGTATGGTTTTGTTCAATGTGTAGTTATGGGTTTGAACTTTTGTGAATGATAAGTTACGTTATGTAATTATATATGTTTATATATACCTACTGGGATATGTATATGTATACAAAAGCCATGGTGTATACATGTACATACGCCAACATGTATATAAAAGATGCTATGTTTATCATTCTGAACTATTAATTACAAGTTTATATATATATATATATATATATATATATATATATATATATATATATATATATATATATATATATATATATATATATATATATATATATATATATATATATATATATATATATATATATATATACACTTGCTGGGATATGTATATGTATACACAAGCCGTGGTGTATACATGTACATACGCCAACATGTATATAAAAGTATAAACTTGTAATTAATAGAGCAGGATGTTTGGCAAATTAGTTTATAATAAATCGGTTATGGCAAGCTTGTATGTTTGTTAAAAATGATGGGTGTTGTGTTGATTCAATTGATATATGATTATTTTAGTTCTTTTCTTTTCAATGGAATTGTGATTTCAATATGGACATTTTATTGTACAGTTTCAGATATAATGCTTAGTTAATGTGGAGATTATTATTTGATTGGATGTGTGATGGATAAAGTATTGTGATCTTTTCTTCTTTTGAGAAACATTATGTTTAAGAATGTATGTTAAGGAATAGGGAAACATGGATTTAAATGGATTTCTGATTGCTGTTTCAATTTTATAAATTGATGCAATAGAAATGAAGTGTTAGTGAAATTGTGAATGTAGTTCATTTCATTTCAATCACTAATTGTTAGATCAAGTGTTTTGAGATAATGCAAGTATGATCCTTAGATTGGGGGCTGACACTAGTCTAGTACCTTGTGGTGATAGAATTTCTATCAGTTGTGACTGACACTAGTCTATATCCTTATGGGAAAGAATTTCTGTCAGTTGTTTAATTAAGTGATAATTATAAATTCAAGGGTTATGGGTTTCAATTAACAAGATAAAATATTATGGTTTCATCAGACATAATGGATTACTACGAGGTTTCCTTACAGATACATAGCGTAGGTCCTTATGTGGACACCCATGAACTATTGGATCATTACTTTGTCATTTTCTTTGCGAGTTTATTTCTGTTAAAAAGAGATTTAATGCTTGATGATTTTGGTGTAAAAAGAATGGAATTATGTTATTTAGATTTCAATTACATCTGTATTTAAATATGCATAAATGTTATATTATACTGACTTTTATGGTTGCAGAATTTTGGAGATGTTTCGTTATCTTTATCATTGTGACTGAGCCCTGTTTGCAATTGCACTTGTGTTTACTTTTGATTTTCAAGTTTTAGATGGATAAATCAATGAGTATGGGACAGTGGATAGTAGTTGTTAAGATTTATGGGAAGCAAATCATGTCTTGGTTATTAGTTATCAGAACTATTCGTAGATTGTAAAGGATTAGTTAAGAAGGAAATTTTGTTTTTGAAAGTAAGTCTTTGAATAAAGAGTATTCTTATTACTCTAATGTAATTCAGTTGAAATCTATAAAGCTCTTTGAAGCAGTTACTATGATTATATGTTACAGTTTGTAGTTTTAAAAAAAAAATTTACTATGGTTCTATGTGGTTTTTTTTATGGTTGTATCTTCTTTGGTATCATCTTTTAGCTTTATGGATATGTAGGGGTGTTGCATTTGGTATCAGAGCCCAAGTTTAAACACTCAGGGCTTGAGGGTTTAAAAGATAAGGGGTTTTATCATTATGCTTTCGTTAGTGATTTTTATTGATCTTTTCTATAGGATTTCAAGCATGCCTCCTGTTACACGAGGAGCAAAAAGACGTGGTGACCCAGTTGATGCCGATTTAGGCAGAGGTAGGGGTGGATGATGCGGTCGTGGTCATGGCCGAGGAAGAGGATGAGGTCACCAAGGAATACTTGGTGATGAACAAGTTGATCCTTTAATAGGAATGGATCAGGAAGATCAAGAGGTACCTCAGGTTGAAGTTCTCCAAGGGATTCTTGAGAGGTTGGATAACATTGAAGCAAGGAACAATGTTCCAGATGGTGTAGCAAATGCTCATGTTATAGGAGTCCCTATAGTAGAAGATCCTATTATCAGGACTCAATTAAAAGACCTTTCTAAGCTCAAAGGACCATATTTCAATGGAACAGAGGGTGGTGCTGAAGCTGAAGCATGGCTCTTGAACATCGAAAGGTGTTTTATTCTCCATGATTATCATGGTAATGTGAAGGTTCGTTGGACCGTAATGCAGCTAAGATCCTTTGCTTCCATATGGTGGAATATGGAACTAGAGAAACTCAGAATTATTATCTCTCAGGTTACATGGGAGCTTTTCATAGAAAGATTCTGCGAGAGATTCATGTCGGATTATTGGTAGAAAACTAGATCCGAAGAATTCTTTAGTATTTCTCAAGGCAACTCAACAGTAGAAATGTATGAGAGGAGGTTTTTCGAACTGAAGAAATATTTTGGTTGGTTAGAGAATGATAAGCCTTTGGTACAACACTTCATTAGGGGTTTGAACCCTAAAATTGGAGAAGAAGTGAGAACTTTCAAACCTAAGATAGTGAAAGAAGCTGCTAATCAAGCCAAGCTCACAGAATTAAAGTCAGGATTTTCAGCCAAAGGATCAGTGAATCCACTAGCTCAAAGTAGTGGGAAGAATCAGAAACCTTATCAAGACAATTTCAAGGCATTTTCTAGTGGATCGAGTGGTAAATTTCAGAAGAGGAAGTTTGAAAAGTTTTCCAAATCAAACAAGAGTTTCAAGGTTCCTGAGCAACCTAAGTCCTTTAAACCAACTCAGAGTGTACAAAAAAGTTATGCATCACCTCCAGCGAACTCATCACAGGATAAAAGTACCAAGAGAGGAGCAAAATGTTGGCAATGTGGGAAATTGGGGCATTTGCAATGGAATTGTCCCCTTCGAGGCAATAGTCAGGTCAGGTCTAAAGCCACAGGTTTTGAGGTTACTGTTGGTGATTCTGGAAGGAATCATCGCATCTTTGCTACTGTGGATCAGAAACAAGCAGATCATCAGAACACTATGATTGAAGCTAGAGGTAATTACCAAGGTAAGAAGATCTCTATTTTATTTGACTCTGGTGCCACTGGCTCTTTTATTTCTTCCAATTTGGTTAAGCAATGTGGAATTCCTGTGAGTAAAGCTGAATTGGCATGGCAAGTCAAGTTAGCATCAGGGACTAAGGTTGAATCGAGGTTTATAGCTGAAAATTGTAAGGTCCAATTTAAGGCTTTTACTACTACAGTTAACCTTAGGGTTATTCCTTTAGGTTCTTATGACATTATTCTAGGTATGGATTGGTTAGATCAACACCAAGCTGTCATCGATTGTAGAGAGAAGACCGTTAGGTGTATCGATGATAATAGAACCATCAAGATTATTACAGGTGTTAAGAGGCCTATATTAGTCAGAACTATTTCTGCTAAGCAACTTCAGAGATGTTTACAAAAGGGATGCAAATTGTTTGCTATTTCTATCAATGATTTTGAAGAACCAGTTGCTTGGAACACCAGCTTAGATCACCTAATTTTGAAAGAATTCTCAGATGTATTCATTACAGAGATTCTGGGAATCCCACCTAAAAGAGAAATTGATTTTAGGATTGATCTTTTGCCGGGAACTGAACCGATTTCCAAGACTCCTTACCGCATGACCGCTCAAGAATTAGTGGAACTCAAGGTTCAACTTGAGGAACTCCTTGAGAAGGGGCTTATTAGACCTAGTGTTTCACCTTGGGGAGCACCTGTTATCTTCGTCAAGAAGAAGGATGGATCTTTGAGGCTATGTATCGACTATAGACAACTGAACAAAGCTACCATAAAAAATAGATATCCTTTGCCTCACATCGATGATTTATTTGATCAAGTGAAGGGTGCCAAAGTGTTTTCCAAGATTGATCTCAAATCTGGATATCATCAATTAAGGATTCAAGAAGCTGACATTCATAAAATAGCTTTTCGCACAAGGTATGGGCATTATGAATTCATGGTAGTGCCATTTGGGTTGACTAATGCACCATCAGTATTCATGAGTTTGATGCAGGGAGTATTTAGGACTTTCTTAGATAAGTTTGTGGTAGTGTTCCTTGATGACATTTTGGTATATTCTAACTCCTTGGAGGAGCATGAGCAGCATTTGAGGCAAGTCTTTGAATGTCTCCGCAGGAACAAGCTATATGCCAATCCTGAAAAATGTGAATTTTTGAAAACTGAAATAAGTTATTTGGGTCACATCATTACAGGAGATGGAATAGCTGTTGATTCTGCTAAGATCAGGGCAATTGTAGAGTGGCCAACTCCTACCAATGTGTCTGAAGTATGAAGTTTTATGGGTCTGGCTAGCTACTACAGAAGATTTGTGGCTAATTTTTCAAAGATAGCCCATCCCATTACTTCTCTCCAGAGAAAGGGTAAGAAATTCATCTGGTCAGATAAATGTGAAGAAGCATTCCAACATCTTAAGGAACATTTGACTAGTGCACCAATTTTAGTGGTACCTGATCCTTCTAAGGAATTTGTTGTGTGCAGCGATGCCTCATTGGATGGTTTAGGGGCTATCTTGATGCAAGACGGTAGGGTCATTGCTTATGAATCCAAGAAACTAAAGGATCATGAAATTAATTATCCTACTCATGATTTGGAACTCGCAGCAGTGATTCATGCTTTGACCAAATGGCGGCATTTTCTTCTTGGTCAACATTTTGAGCTACTTACCGATCACAGAAGTCTGCAATATTTATTCATGTAGCCCAATCTTAATGCACGTCAGTGCAGATGGATGGAGTTTTTGTGTGAGTATGACTTCGAAATGAAGTATATTCAGGGTAAAGAGAACAAAGTAGCGGATGCTCTTAGCAGAAGGCCTCATGAACTCTCTTCTTTAACCCTCACAATTGATTTGAAAGAGAAAATACTTCTAAATTTGGCTACTGATCCTTGGTACTTAGATGTCAAAGTAGTGATTGATAGTGGCAGTGTATTAGAAGGCAGATTTGAGGGTTACTCTATTAGCACTGAAGGACTGATGACTTACTGAGGCAAGATATATGTGCCAAAAGTCGGGGATCTTCATAACCTAGTTATGACTGAAGCACATAAGGCACCTTATTCAGCACATCCTGGTGTGAAGAAGATGCATGCTGATCTTAAGCAGCATCACTACTGGCCAGGTATGAAGAGGGATATTGCTGATTTTGTGGCTAGATGCTTGGAGTGTCAGAGAGTAAAAGCTGAACATCAACATCCAGCTGGTTTACTTCAATCTCACAGTGTGCCTGAATGGAAATGGGATACCATATCCATAGATTTCCCATAAGATCCACTTATAATGCTGCATCTGTGGCACGGATTTATATGGAACAGGTTGTTAAGCTGCATGGGATTCCTAAGAAGATCATATCTGATAGGGATTCAGTTTTTACTTCATCTCTGTGGAGGTCTTTGTAGCGTGAATTAGGTACTCAGCTGAACTTTAGTTCAGCATATCATCCCGAAACTGACGGATAGACTGAGCGTGTCAATCAGATTTTGGAAGACATGCTTAGAATGTATGTGATGGACAGGCAAAATAGATGGGAAGAGTACTTACATTTGGTTGAATTTTCTTACAACAATGGTTACCATAGTTCTATAGGTATGGCTCCTTTCCAGGCTTTGTATGGAAGACCATGTAGAACACCTTTAAGCTGGGACAATCTTGAGGATAGAATTATTTTAGGTCCTGAGATGCTTCAGGATTTAGAACAGCAGGTTAAGCACATCAAAGAACACCTATCTACAGCTCAGGACAGGCAGAAAAAGTATGCAGACCTTCATAGGATTGAACGTCAATTTGAAGTTGGGAATAAGGTATTTCTTCAGGTTAGGCCCTGGAAAAGTCCTATTAAGTATGGTAAAGGGTCAAAATTGTCTCCAAGGTTTGTGGGACCATTTGAGATCCTAGAACGAGTGGGTCCAGTTGCCTACAGACTTGCTTTGCCTCCCAATCTTTCACGAATTCATGATGTATTTCATATTTTCGTCTTAAGGAAATATATACCTGACATTGTACACGTGCTAAATTGGAAAAATTTACAGGTGGTAGATGGTCAACTGATGCTGGAACTAGTATAGATCATCCAGCAAAGAGAGCTAAATCTCAGAGGATGCAAGGTGGAACAGGTAAAGGTGTTATGGGATCTTGATGATGTAGCTTCTACAACTTGGGAAGATACAGGGGCTATGAGAGCTGCACATCCTCATTTGTTTACAGGCTTCCAGGAGTAAGCCTAGTCTGGTGGGGAAGGGTGTCATGCCCCTGACAGTCTCAGGCTTTACTTTTCTATGTTATGTTATAGTTGGATTTCTGGTTTGATTAGCAATGTTTTATTTGGAACTATATTTCTGTTAGATTTCTATGAGTTTGAACTCTGACTTCGTTCTTCTGAACCTTGTTATTTGGATTAAATATATCTATCTCTGTAATTCTGCCAGACACTCAGAGAATTATGTCTATTTCTGTAGCTTAATGAGTTTTTTTTTCTGATGTCAGAATTGGTTTAGACTGACTTTTGAATTAATGGAATTGGATAGTTCAGTAGAGATTTGAGTATTGGTATGATTATGAAAATAGTACAACTTAAATGGTTAGTCAATTGTCTGATTATTGGTTCATTATTTTGGGATTCTAAATAATATGTTAAACATAATTAGAATTGGTTATATTATTATGGTTAATTGTATCTTGATGTTATAGACAGTTTATAGAGATTGTTGTTATTTTATGTTAATCAAATTTTGAATTCAAAATAAATAAATTTGTAAATATGTATTTTTATACATATATTTATGAGTGATTGTTTTAGTAATGATGTGGTATTTCTTTTACTAAAACTATAAAATTATCTAAGTTAGCATATCCTATTTTGTATGTTAGTAGGAGGTTAGTTTGATGAAGTGTTAGTAATTTGGCATTGTTAATGCGCTGTTATCTTTGATGCTTAAGTTAGTTAAGATCGACTAATGTTATTTAACATAGATGTGTATTAATCTATCCCTAAGTCTTCCTATTTATGATCTGGCTCGAAGACATGACTTATCGGCAGGGTTTAATTGCACTTGCATCGCATAGTGGTGTTAGTGGGGTTTAAGCTATTTTCAGGTTATGGGATTGTACTTTGATGGACATTTGGTAGGGAATGTATTATGTTTACTGCAAGAGATAAGTTCGAATTGAATGAACTCATCGATGAAATTCAATTTTGTGTTTGATGTTTGCCATTAGCTCTGGTGAAGAGTTGCAGTTGAATAGTGACTCCATTTTTCACCATGTTATTCTGCGACAGTTTGGGGAAACAGTTAGTTATGGACCTGTGTTCCTGTTGTATCTTACATGATAAGTTTCTTGGAATGGAAAGGGGTTTTCACGGCAAGTTATACCCTTCTGTTCGTGGTCATTTAGGAAGTTGTGTGTTTCATACTATTATCTCTACATTTTGGGCTCTCTTGCACGACAGTTTGGCAGTCAGTGGAAAGAGATCATCGTGGTTAGGGTTTGACTATGAAGCTCACCAGGTAGGGGCTAGCTTTGGCATTTTGGTTTTTCGATATCTCCCCACACAAATACCAGGCAGGGGCATTCTCTCACCTTATCCTCTGTTTCCATTTTATGTTCTGCAAATGAATTATTAGAATGTTAATTACCACTGTTTGTTAGTCGATGAATGTGAGGTTTTGTGATTGTATACTTTGTGAGTTCGGTCATGAATCGGTCTTTTTCTTGGATGGATTAAGAAGTTTATTTAGTAATGGTGGTTATGATTAGAGGAGGAATTCAAAATATATGTTCTTATATGCTGTTTTCGAGCATATTGTGTTGATGGGTTTTTCTTTGTTCTGAGTATGAGGTTGGCAGTGTTTTTCTTTATGTTTGTGCCGAACTATGGGGAATATAGTTGTTGTAGATGTATATGGTTATTTCCTAGTGTGTTTTGTGTTGATGTATACTTTATCTTTGGTTAGTAATAAGGGGGTTAATTGGGAAGGAGTATCGGCTTATAAGTGCAATTTGAAACCCAGGATGAGTTTATGTTTAAAAACTTCTTTAACGGCATTCTCGCACTGTTCCTGTTGTTAAGAATTCTGTAGCAACAAAAAGGTTTTCAATATGTAAGAGTCTTGGTTATAAAGTGAAATCGGGTTTTTTCCTACCACTGTTATTAACCGAATCTGGTATCGATGTTTTCTTTCTGAGCTGTATCGTGGTAGTAGAGATTAGTGGTGGTTCATAGTGTTACTTGATACCTGTCGTATTGAGTATTTACACTCTCACAACATAGTTGTGGATTAAGGTTTTCTTGGGTATACTCCTTTAGTTATCTGGTATCGATATTAGTTGTGTCAAATGGGTGTTTGTCACTGTCTATTTCAGTCAATGGTGATAATGTGGATATCTTTGGTTATATCAAAACTTGACTGCGAGCTATATGTTTCTTCAGAAATTATCACCAGTGTGAAATATAGTTTGTATCGACATTAGGAAATGTTAGGAATTTATAGGAAAGTCAATTTTATCTTTCTCAGTTAGTAAGGAAGACCACTTTGGTATCTTTTTTAGATGTAGAAGATGGTTCTTATTATTCTGTCATTCTTTTATGTATTCAGCAGATTCAGTAGTATATTAAGGTAGATGTATTCTTTGACAGGACTGAGATGACTAGTATGGTTTTGTTCAATGTGTAGTTATGGGTTTGAACTTTTGTGAATGATAAGTTATGTTATGTAATTATATATGTTTATATATACCCTGCTGGGATATGTATATGTATACACAAGCCGTGGTGTATACATGTACATACGCCAACATGTATATAAAAGATGCTATGTTTATCATTCTGAACTATTAATAACAAGTTTATATATAGATATATATATAGATATATAGATAGATATATAGATAGATATATAGATATATTATATATATATATATATATATATATATATATATATATATATATATATATATATATATATATATATATATATATATATATATATATATATATATATATATATATATATATATATATATATATATATATATATATATATATATATATATATATATATATATATATATATATATATATATATATATTTATATATATATATCTATATATATCTATATATATCTATATATCTATATATCTATATATATATATATATATATATATATATATATATATATATATATATATATATATATATATATATATATATATATATATATATATATATATATATATATATATATATATATATATATATATATATATATATATATATATATATATATATATACCTGTTGGGATATGTATATGTATACACAAGCCATGGTGTATACATGTACATACGCCAACATGTATATAAAAGTATAAACTTGTAATTAACAGAGCAGGATGTTTGGCAAATTAGTTTATAATAAATCGGTTATAGCAAGCTTGTATGTTTGTTAAAAATGATGGGTGTTGTGTTGATTCAATTGATATATGATTATTTTAGTTCTTTTCTATTCAATGGAATTGTGATTTCAATATGGACATTTTATTGTACAGTTTCAGATATAATGCTTAGTTAATGTGGAGATTATTATTTGATTGGATGTGTGATGGATAAAGTATTGTGATCTTTTCTTCTTTTGAGAAACATCATGTTTAAGAATGTATGTTAAGGAATATGGAAACATGGATTTAAATGGATTTCTGATTGCTGTTTCAATTTTATAAATTGATGCAATAGAAATGAAGTGTTAGTGAAATTGCGAATGTAGTTCATTTCATTTCAATCACTAATTGTTAGATCAAGTGTTTTGAGATAATGCAAGTATGATCCTTAGATTGGGGGCTAACACTAGTCTAGTACCTTGTGGTGATAGAATTTCTGTCAGTTGTGACTGACACTAGTCTATATCCTTATGGGAAAGAATTTCTGTCAGTTGTTTAATTAAGTGATAATTATAAATTCAAGGGTTATGGGTTTCAATTAACAAGATAAATCATTATGGTTTCATTAGACATAATGGATTACTACGAGGTTTCCTTACAGATACATAGCGTAGGTCCTTATGTGGACACCCATGAACTATTGATCATTACTTTTTCATTTTCTTTGCGAGTTTATTTCTGTTAGAAAGAGATTCAGTGCTTGATGATTTTGTTGTAAAAAGAATGGAATTATGTTATTTAGATTTCAATTACATCTGTATTTAAATCTGCATAAATGTTATATTATACTGACTTTTATGGTTGTAGAATTTTGGAGATGTTTCGTTATTTTTATCATTGTGACTGAGCCCTATTTGCAATTGCGCTTGTGTTTACTTTTGATAATCAGGTTTTAGATGGATAAATCAATGAGTATGGGACAGTGGATAGCAATTGTTAAGATTTATGGGAAGCAGATCATTTCTTGGTTATTAGTTATCAGAACTATTTGTAGATTGTAAAGGATTGGTTAAGAAGGAAATTTTGTTTTTGAAACTAAGTCTTTGAATAAAGAGTATTCTTATTACTCTGATGTAATTCAGTTGAAATCTATAAAGCTCTTTGAAGCAGTTACTATGATTATATGTTACAGTTTGTAATTTTTAAAAAAAAATTTACTATGGTTCTATGTGGTTTTGTTTATGGGTGTATCTTCTTTGGTATCATCTTTTAGCTTTATGGATATGTAGGGGTGTTATAGAATCGATCATTAGGAAGCTTGTGGACCTAAATCTGGGTCGTCCCTTCCTCCTATGTTTGATCTTAAGGCCGACTTGTTTGGGTGGCCTCTTGTATAAATAAAATAGTATGTTATATATTTTAAGGGAGTTGGAGAGGAACTTTTTGATAGATAGAATATGAAGGTTGGTAGTTCCCTTGCATGTTTGTGGACTGTTTGTAATTGAATTCTCATATTGTTGGTTGTAACCGGGAAGGCCTTATATCCCAACATGTATGAATCTTTCTATGATGAATAATCTCTCTCTCTCTCTCTCTCTCTCTCTCTCTCTCTCTCTCCTCTCTCTCTCTCTCTCTCTCTCTCTCTCTCTCTCTCTCCTCTCTCTCTCTCTCTCTCTCTCTCCTCAGTTGTGTATTTTCTTTCATGTGTTGATTTTGTAGGAGGTTTGTTGTTTGGGTGTGTCCTAGGCCCCATTCTCCATCTCTCCTTGCGCGCGCGCACACACACACACACACATATCTCTCTGTGTGTGTGTGTGTGTGTGTGTGTACACACACATAGATAGATATGCATATATACATACATATATACATATACATATACATATCTATATCCATATCTATTTAAGGGTTTGTGTGTGTGGTGTGTGTGTGTGTGTGTGAGAGAGAGAGAGAGAGAGAGAGAGAGTTCAAATATTTATAAGTATAATGTTGGAAATAGATGTAAAGTTTTTACAAAAAAATGCACAAAACAAAATTGTGAAAGTACAAATAAATTAATACATTCCTCAATTACAAATATAAAAAATAAGATAGTTAACATGAATGAAAAATATTGTAGATACAATATTTTATGAAATAACTATTATTTCTAAGTCATAATTATAAAGAATTTTTTTATATAAACAAGTTTCATGTTTAAAAATTAATTTTTCTTAGTTAAATTAAGTGCCAAGGAAAAAAATTTCAGAGGAATTTTATATCACAAATTATGGACATTGTCAACCATACATGTTCAGTGAGTAGTTGAAAATGGATATTTTGACTATTTTACAAGTTTATGTAATTGTTGTTTATGCAGTATTCTAGTGATTGATTTTTGAATTAAAGTCTCTACTGGCAATTCTCATATTGTCCAACTTGTATTGAATTCTACAACTTATTAATGGTTGACCATAAATGATAAATAGATTGTTATTAAGGTTATTTTTAGCCATGCATCACAAAGTCTATGCTATAATTTTTTTCTTACAATTTTCAACGGATTCACTTTTTAATTCAATTGTCAAGTATTAAGATCAAAGTGTCCCATGATAACTATTAAAATATCAAAACTTATATTGAATAATGTGTCATCTATAATAAATAATAAATATTTTGCACATAAAAACACTACAATTTTAAATGGTATAATAATAAATCATTAAAAATAACAAGCTTCTTTTTCCTATTATATTGAAAAGGGCAAGTATTATTTCCTTGAAGTACCAAAATAATCTAATAAAATACTAAATTACTACTACATAGAATGAACCAAAATATCAATTTTTATAATTAAGTAGTTACTTCATGAACTATCATACAAATTAATATGCATGGCATAAGTTTTATAGTAACCTACATTGACCTATTTCAAACACTTTTTCATATGTAAATAATTTATATATTAATTACAACATACCCATGAATTCCTCTTCCATCCTTACCTTATCAAATCACAATTTACACCATATATTAACTACAAGATTAAACAAAAGAAAAAAAACTATTAAAAGTGGAAAGCTCCTTTTCTCTATTATATCAACAGGTAAAGTATTATTTCCTCAAACTAAAAATATAATGTAATAAGATACAAATCTACTACTATGCATAATAAAAAATATTAATTTCTATTATTACCCAACTGTTAAATAGCCCCAACATAAACATCAATAGAAATAATTACGCAACTACCAAATGAGCTACCATATAAATTAATATTCGACATAATCTAAATATTAATGTGAAATAACCTATTTCAAACTCTTATTTATACATAAACAACCAACACATTAATGACAACATACCCATTATTTACCCTCTAATCCCCCACCCTATCCAATTGCAATGCCCATCCTACAACGACTACAAGAATAAGTAACATAATAATATTTAGTTAGAATCATGTAATTTCCACAGTCCATAATGTTAGATTCAAGCGTGTCAGGATTAAACTGTGAACAATTTTTCATCATCAATGTTTCATATCATACTACATGATCCATCATCAGGATGAAGCAATGGCTAAAGAGAAGAAAGTCATACACAATTTAATCCAAAAAAGAAAAAAACTAATAATAATAATAAATTATATAAAAAAGACAAGCTCCTTTTTCCTATTATATAAAAAGGGTGAGTATTATTTCCTCAAATTACAAGTAGAATACAATAAAATACCAAATTATTACTACATAGAAAGGACACAAATATCAATTTCTTAATTACTCAACGAATACACAAATTACCATATAAATTAATATTTTACATCAGCTAAATAGCAACCTAAATTGACCTATTTCAAATTCTCATCCATACATAAATAGAAACCAACACATTATGCACTCATTTGCAATAATTTCCTCTATATTCCTCATTCTACCCATTCAGAATGTTCGACATACAGTAACTACAAGATTAATAACACAATATTAAAGTATTGAAAATGAAAATCTTCTTTTCCCTATTATATCAAAATGATAAGTATTATTTCCTCAATCTACAAATATAATGTTATAAAATACCTAACTACTGTTGCATAGAATGAACCAAAATATGCATCATACATTACTATTCAACTATTTTAAACTATGGACAAACATATTCATCATTCATTAAAATTTGACAAAAGTTAGATGATAACCAAAATTGATATATTTTAAACATTCATTCCTACATAAACAAGTAAGAAATTAATAAAAATAGTTAAGTATTATTTCCTCAAACTTCAAATACAATCTAATAAAATAGAAATCTGCTACTAGATAGAAAGTTTAAAAAATATCAATTGTTATAATCAACCAACTACTAATTACAAACAATGGAAACATCAATTGTTATAATCACCCAACTACTACATGAACTGCCATATATAAATTAATTGTCACGACATAAGTTTTACAAAAACTTAAATCAACCTATTTCAAACTCTTGTCCATGTATAAACAACCAACACATTTGTCAAAACATTCTCGTGATTTCATCTCATTTTCACCCTACATTATCGCATTTTTTATCATGCATTGACCACAAGTTTAAATAACATAATAATAAAGTATTAAAAATAATAATATCCTTTTCCCCTACTATATAAATATTGAGTATTATTTCTTCAAACTACAAGTACAATTAATAAACACTAAACTATCCCAATCAAAAATTTCATCATGCATTAACTTCAAGATTAAATAACATAATAATAAAGTATTATAAATGACAAGCTCCTTTTCCCTATTATATCAAAAAGATAAGTATTAAATTGTGTCAAACTACAAGTACAATGTAATACAATATCAAACTACTATTACATAGAATTGACCAAAAACAATTGTTTTGATTACCCAACTACTACATAGAACCAACTAAACATCAATTGCTATAACAACCTGAGTGCTACATGAACCACCATATAAATTAATATTCTCAACATAAGTTGATCATAACCTAAATTAACATATTTCTAATATAAGTTAAATAGTAACCTAAATTGACCATTTTTTTTCGAGAAACCATATGTGTAGCTACCTGATACCGAAGCACAAGCCATGAGTTGAACCTCTTCATCTAAGAACCATGATAGATGGGTATTTCGTTCAAACCCAAATTTGTCTAAGCCACTATCTCGACCTCATCTCTTATAGTGAGAATCTTGTACTCAACAAGACTTAACCACCAAACCAAAGACCCATTGACAAATTAAGCTTCTTTTTATTTTTTAGGGAGGAAATTTCACGATGCGGGAGTATGAGCCTTAGGTTGAACCTCTTCGGCTAAGAGCCATGGATTAAGGGGTATTCATTCTCTCAAATTTCCCTGAGACTGATCCCGACCTCTTTCCTTATGATGTAGGAGCCTTTCACTTGACAAGACATGATTCTCGTTATGTTTCAAAACTTTTTAACTTTATTAGTAGACCAAGAGCCCATTATGACCTATTTTTAAATCAAGACCGTACATAACCAACCACCATAATAATCATAGCCATGCTTTCCTCTATCATCGTCCCCTACCGAGTCACACAAAAATTTCCGTCATACGTTTGTGTGAATGAGTTTTGTCAGCCCTTGAGAGCGTGTGGGGATGAAGGCACTATAGACAAGCTGGGAAAGGTGGGGTGGCGTCCCCTGACGCGTATTTAAGCTTTTTATTATTATGATATGTCAAAAGGTGGGCATCAAATTCCAAATGCGACAAAATGACGCTTTCCACTTTCTGCCCTGGATTCAATGTCTTTAAACCGCGTAGGCATACTGCTTTTGCCTGTCCTAGTCGAAAGCCGTGGGACTACATATAAAGAATGGCTGCCTTCTACTCTCTTCCAATTCAAGTTTGCACGTTGTATTGGACTGGCGTAAGGATATTAATGGCGAAAGATACTCAACAGAAAAATGAGACCATGGAAAGAGCTGGGTTAGTACGCAATAGTTTTCTTTGTCCCTTACTTGATTGGACACGTTTATTTTCTCTATTCATGGTTGACAGAAACAGCGGAACAAAGTCTTAAATAAGGAGGGTGTTCAACGGATTATAAATGAGCAACTATTAATTACAATACATAGATTCAAGACACCTTAGTGTCCAGGGTACTTTGACATTTGCTTTCATGGATAAATATGCACAGATGTCTTTTGTGGATAGATGTCTGATGAATATGAGATTTTGTGAAGTAGTAGTCAGAGTATAGTGATAATTTTTTTATGACATTTTAATTATGAACAGATGTCTCATGATTATATGATTTTGGGTATAAAGTAGTTAGATCATAGTGACATTTTTTTGGATAGATGTGAAACAATTATGTGATTCTCTACATAAAGTCAATAGTATATAGTGACATTTTTCTTGTGGACAGATGTGTAAGATTATGTGATTTGTTTCTGAAGCAGTCAAAGTTTTAGTGACATATTTTGTAGATAGCTGTGAAACTATTATGTGTTTTCTTACACAAAGTGCATAAAGTACAGTGAGATTTTTTCTTGTAGACAGATGTGTAAAGATTATGTGACTTGCACAAAGTAGTCAACAATACAGCAACATTTTCTTCATGGCTGTATGTACAATAGCATTTTTTCTCTGGATGGATGTGTAACAATTATGTTAAGTTGTGTACAAATTTGTCAAGAGTACTCCATAGACATATGTACAGCGACATTTTTCCTATAGATAGATGTGTAATGATTTTGTATTCCTTCACAAACCTAAAAGAGTTCAATGGAATTTTTGTTGTGGACGTCTATAATGAACATATGTATAATGATATTTTTCTCATAGATAGATGTATAACAATTATGTGAATAATTGGACAAAGTGGGTATCATCCCCACCGGGGTTTTCCCTTGGCCAGGGGTTTCCTCAAGAACAAACATGGTGTTATGAGTTCATTCATTTTATTGTTATGCTTGTTATTCAATTTACTTAGTTTAGTTTCTTATGCAAGCTTCAATTTAATTTCATATATCCATAATTGGGAAAAAGTAAGAGTTTGTGAAATACTGATTCACCTCCTCCCTCCCCCTCCTCCCCCTCTCAGTATTTCCTATTTTCTAACATATACTGGCATTTTTCTTGTGGATTTGTGTAATGATTATGTAAATGTGTATACATTGTTGTTAGAGGATAGTAACATATTTCCATGGACATTATGTAGAAAAACATTTTTGTTATAGATAGATGTGTGGTGATTCTATGAATTCGTGCATAACATATGTGTGATTATTCAGTGAATTCATGCATAAAATATAAATGATGATTGTGTGAACTTGTGAATAAAATGACTAGAGTACTTGTTTTTTCCTTATGAACTAATGTATTGTGACATTTTCCTTATGGACAAATATGTAATGATCATGCTATTGTGTCATTATTTTTTGTTTTGTTTTATTTTCTTTTATTTATTATAAATGGATAAATATTTTTTATTAGAGTTATAAATATTCAATAATAACACCTATAGGGTTTTGATCATTGAGGGCACAAACAACAACACCATAACGTAGCTATTGTCTTTATACATGATGTGTAATGATCATGTTAGTGTGTGCACAAATATTAAATTTAAAACAAACTTTCTCTCATGAACATATGAATAATGCCATTTTCCTTATGGAGATATGCGTAATAATAATGATTTTTATCCTTTTTTTAAAAAATAAATATTTTTTCTATTATACAGAGGTAAATACTTTTTATCCAAAGGTATGAGCCAATAAGGAAAAAGGGACCTCATCCCAAATGAAAATATTCAACAATAAAAACTAGATTTTACCTCGATGGCACAAAAAACTACATCACAACTTAACCATTTGTACCATGTCAATATCAACATGATGTGTAATGATTATGTTAATTCTTGCACAAGTATTATATTTAAACATTTAATCATTAGATTACTTTTTCACTTTGAGACATATTTGAGGAGTGCTAAGAAGGTTTCATTTATTAAGAATTTATTAATATGTTTGTATCTTGTGTATAGAGACTAAATATAAGATTAGACTAAGTCTTGAATGAATTTTGGAGAATCCATCTCTAGCATTAAATCAAAATTGAATTAATTTGTCAGAATAATGCCCCTCAATCTTTAATGCTAAGCTAAAAGAGATAAAAGACCCAAGACTATAATGGTTTGGACTAAGTTCAAATCTCTAAAAAATCTAGTTGAATTGCTATCTTTCAAGAAATGGCACTATAATAGAAAGAATACAATTAATTGAATGAATACACTTGAACATTGAGGTTAAGGTGAAAGAAATCTGATTTATAAAATTGTGAACAAAATTGTACATATATAATATAATAAAATACAATAAACAAAATATATTTTTTACAAGCAATCCACTAAATTTGTGTATAATCTTTTTAAAATAAAGAAAAAAAAACATCTAAAATATAATTATTTTTTAATTTATAATTAATTAACGCAAAACATCATATACAAACACGTATTTGTAGAAAAATTGCATTGTACTCCACTTTTTAGTTGACTAACACAATATAAATATTTTTTAACCGACACAATATACATGTTTTTTTTTAAAAAAATTTCAAAATGAGGCTGCAAGAATCAGGAATAATATCCCCTATAAATTATAGTGCGTTGGTAAACCTCTTAATGTGACTAGTGACATTGGTGCAAACTTTTTTAACATGACTAATAACGATAGCGTGACATGTCCTGACACACCACATGGTCGGGGGGGGGATAGGAGACCTCATGACCTCATGCTTTACCATAGAAAGATCTCGCCAATGAACCCGAACCCGAACCCAACATAGTATAGAAATTTATTATGAGTTGTTTTTTAGTTTTATTTTATTAAATCATAAACATGTTATATGAACATTTATAGTTAGAAAATTTTATTGTTTGAATTTGTTACAACTAAAGGTTGTTGTTGCACCAAAAGATCGACCTGTTAATGCATGATACAACTACTAGACTTATAGAAGACATAAGAGGTTGTTAAACCATGTCACAAATCCTAAAGGGGGACATTGGTGTTAGTCTCAATAATCCCCACTCAGCATCACCTAAGATAATTCAAACCTATGACCAAGCTCTAATACCACTTGTTGCAACTAGCGGTTGTCGTTGGAGCAAAACATTGACATGTTAATGTGCAATACAACCACTAGGCTTATAGAAGACATAAGAGGTTGTTAAACCATGTCACAAATCCCAAAGGGGGACATTGGCAGTTAGTCCAATAGAATTTTATAACTTACCAACACAATCTACACAATCTTTAAAAGTGCATATTTTTAAGTTATATTTAAATAGTTAATCTAGAAATGTCTTATATGAACATGTGTATTCCAAAAATTTTCATTTCTAGATTTTGTAATTTACTAGACAATATGCACATTTTAAAAATTGATCTTTTTAAAAGTATTAACTAACATGACATGTTTATGAATTTAACTATGAATTAGTCATCAATTTTATGGATCCAACTGCATGATCTATCATCAAAATATAAGAGAAAATAAAAAATAAAAGATTGTTAAAAAGAATCTAATTAAAATACACTCTAATATACATTCCTAACTTTGATTTTCTTAAATCAACTTCTCTTTATACGTTAAATACAGATGAGAATGCTCATTAGTATTTATAATGAGATATACATCCAATATTTTGAATATATATTATTTAAAATTTCCAATAATTTGTAGTGAAAGAAAAATATAAAATTTAATTGACATAAATATTTAAATTTTCTTTTGCAACTACACATTGTTCTTTTTATATTAAGAAGCATAAAAAAATGGTGTTGTCCTTATAAACAATAGCATATAGGGCATAGAGTTAATAGTAATAACAGTAGCAACACATTTATAAACCACCTAAAAAAACAAAAAAATAACTATTAGTCGCATTAACAAAAAGATATTTTTACCTCTAAAATTCATATCTAGAAACTCTATAAAACAAAATAATGTAATATGCCAAAGCCAATGGATTTTAATTCCCATTCTCATCTAATTCTTCTATTCTATCTCCTTTTAGGAGAGTTCCCACATTTGGAGGAATGTAGTCAATAATAAATACCAACATTTGATTCCTTCGATAACAATACCCATAATTGTCATTGCTTCAACAACCCCTATTGCCTTCCTTATAGGAATTATCAATAATAAACAAATCCAAACCAAGAAAGAGTTTCTTGATATACCTTATAATTCCTTCTATGGACCAATTGGTTTTAATTAGGCCTTTAGAAGCTTCTACAAAAAATCTTCAATTATCCTTCAATGGCTAAAGCCTTTAGGCCAAGTAAAAGAGAAAACTTGATTTCCTAGAGTAGAGCCATTCCCTCAATCTAGTTATTGTACATAAAAATTTGTATACACTTTAATTTGACTTGAGAAATTAATTAGATATTTATTATTTAATTAATACTCTTTTCCAAGTCTATTACTAAATAAATTTATCAACTTATTTTGCTAATTCATCGTAGCTTATTTCTTCTCAACCTAAATCCTCTAATATACAATTATTAAGTGATTTTCTAAAAAAATGCCTAATTACACTATCTTCACATGGCTAGGTCTTCTCAATTCACTTCATCTTCTACCTCACCCTAGGCCTTAGAAAATTTAATATATTTATTTTTAAATTTATCCTATTTTTCCTCAACCATGTGTCCCTATTCCTAAGGGAAGCAAAGGGCTATGTGGTGTAACGAGACTTAGTCTCATGGATAGGTCTATGCCACCTTTCCTAAAAAGTAGTGGCTTGTCTCTCCACCTGACTTGATCAATGGTGACTCATATTAACGCTTTTCAAAAGGAATCCTATCCTTGAAATTGTCTTTCCTTTTTCCTCTCAAGAGTCATGGAGAGACACTTGACAAGTATATGTCCTTCCCATATGACCCTCCACATTTGTTGAGAAGTTGTTGAGAATATATGACATAGTTTTCATTGATGTCAAAATTTGGGACCTATAAGTTTGTGCTTTGGATGCTGAACAACATTGATATATCTTATATAGTATGCTATGATGTTGACTAGTGTGGATTTCATCCTTGTTTGGGATATGACAATACTTATTTTTGGGACATTTGTGGAAGATAGTGAGTATAGAATAATGAAGATTAAATATTTGATAATTTGTAATGAGCTCAAAGCTTATTACATGTATCTTTTCTATCTAGAAACTCATGCAACATGCTACAAGTTTTTGGTATGTCATTTTCATTCAGTTTTGAATAGATGTTATTAGTTCTGGTCCTATTGTGGGCGCTGAATTTAGTCGAGATCAAGACCTCGTCTTGGCTGTGGCTTTCCCATCATCTCCATAATATATCTCATGTAATTGAAATCTCTTTATCCTTCCATAATTATGTTATGAAATGTTATTATCTCATGTATGACCTATTTATGGGTCTTGTGGTAACGTGGTATCAAGATCTTTAATTCAACCTATCTCAACGTGGTATTAATGCTTCAAGATTGTTCTTCAAGTTGACATGTTTTTTCGAGGCCAACTTATATGTGTGTGTGTGTGTGTGTGTGTCTTGTATATATCTATATATATATATATATATATATATATATATATATATAATTATATATATATATATATATATATAATATATATATATATATATATATATATTGTTGGAAATATTCAGGAATTAACCGAGTTACTGAGAGGGAGGGGTGAATCAGTAACTCCAAATTTTCTTACAATTTTAACATGTAATTTACTTTTTAACCTTTGCATACAGAAAGCATGAAACTTAAAAGCATTCACAATAATGACACATAGATTTGGTTACCCAGAAACCTTCCAAAAGAAAGTAAAACTAGGGTGGGGATGAAACCCACAAAGCTTTAATACTGTAGAATAAAGTTGGCCGGTTAAGGCTTACAATTTGATCACTTCTGATGATCTGCCCTGTTAGGAGCAATAAGGATTGCTAAATCCACCCTGTTAAAGGATTACAAAACATACAATGAAGTATGCACTCGGTAAAGAGATTTTTACAAAGACTGTTAGGTCTACCCGGTTAAAGGATTTAGTACTGATTCACCTGTTAGAATGAAATAGTAGATCTCTGCTTTGCAACTGGATTGCTGATTGAGATTCGCTGATGTACTGATCACCTTCTGTGATGAATTTGTCTTTGCTGTACCTTATACTTCTGAAGCCTTCTGTAATTCGCTTATCTCTGCCTTTCTTTCTCTTTCACATATGTTTCTCATTCATACATTTCATTACATCTTTTTATTTTTACAACATTGTTTATATACAAGTCTTAAACAATTAACTACAATTACAATTACACAGTCGGCTTGACAAATAAACATAAGTGCTACTAAGTCGGCCCAAGTATGGTTACACGGTTCCTGCAAACTGACTCGGTGACTTTCTGATACTCGGCGTCCACTACATTACTCGGCATCGTCCATGCACTCGGTAGAAGTGAAGGCACGGTTCATACTGATCACTCGGTAGGTTTTGAACTCGGTAAGTACTGGTGACTCGGTAGACATGATGTTACTCGGTTTACACTATCCTATTCGGTTTGTACTAACTTCCTCGGTTTACACTGTTTGCTCGGTTTGCACTGTCTGCTCGGTTTGCACTGTTTGCTCGGTTTGCACTGTTTGCTCGGTTTGCACTGTCTGCTCGGTTTGCACTGTCTGCTCGGTTTGCACTGTCTGCTCGATTTACACTGTCTGCTCGGTTTGCACTGTCTGCTCGGTTTGTATCCAGAATGCAAATAAGTGTTGTCACTAGTGGCAATTCTGCTTAATGCCAACAATCTCCCCCTTTGGCATTAGTGACAAAAACACTTATTGGCCAAAATTTATACACACGAATCATGCTGAGTCTTATTTTGATTTTTCAAAATTTGTCTTTGATATAGGGATTTATACATTGTCTCCCCCTTTCAATGTGCTAACTGTTTCTATACAAATCTATACAGTATACATATCTCTCCTTCTATACATATCTCCCCCTTTTTGACGATAATGCCAAAGGTGCATATACAAGTTATTAACAGAGAGAATCCAAAATTTGATAGGAAATCAGAATGTACCTTCATTATTAGTGCCAGGGTTCTGTCCCAACTTTCTTGCAGGATCTTACATGTTTGTATAGCAATTTGAACTTCTGCAGAGAGTTCAATCATGTGATCTGCTATAGAGAAACTGATTGTCATGAATCAATGTTTTGGAATGTTCAATGTGCTTATACATTGTATTCATGATGGGAAGGATCATGTGTTGGATGTCTAGCAGTGTGGACCGGATCCTTGTGTCTTCTTTCAGTAGATCAGACTGCATATTAGATAGGTGTGAAATTTTCATGTGATGAGCAGAGCTTGAACTTGGTTCAAGTTGCAGCTTCTGTATGCTAATCTTCATATCCTCATCCATTTTATTCATTTTATCCTTAACATCCTTTGTGAACTCGGCAATATTGCACAGTCTGGCCAAAAGAGAGGTAGCATTCGAATAGATAGATTCAATGTTAGACAAAACTGAAGACAATTCCACTTGGTTAATAGCTATGTGCTGAGCAATGTGCTCAAGCAGTTTATTGTTGAATCTCTTCTCGACTCTTTCAACTAACTTTTCTGTCCCGGATGAGTCCTCATTGTATTTCTCAACTGCTTCTGCTAAATGTAACAAAACATGCTGGGAGGAGTCTACTTTAATGCCTAATGCATCAGACAAAATGTCCTTAGCATCCTTGATGATTTGATATTCCTTGTCTCTCTCCTCTTTAAGCTTCTTTTGCTTTGCTTTCCTTTAGAGGATCTCACCTATATTTTGCATCTGGTCCGCTGATAGATTTGCAAAATCTAATGTAGGAATCTCTATCTCTTCATCTAGGTCTATATCCTCTACTATATTTTTACCCAAAAATTTTATACTCGGTAGAGCCTTAGGCTTATCTGTACTTAATGCTTTGGTAGTAGTGACAGTAGATAAAGTAGGGCTGGCTATAGATACTGGCATACTTTCTGCTGGAGAACTTAAAATATTTACACTTGAAGATTCAAAAACTGGAAAACTTACTGCTGGAAAACTTGATGTGCAGGAGACTGTAGCTCAGTAGAAGAAATGGTAGCTGCCTCTGATGTTGCTAGGGATGATTGGACAAATGTGGAAGTTGTCACAACCATGCTTGAAGGTGTCTCCGGGCTGGATGTAGAAACTTTCACTGGAGAGGTAGGAAGGGATGCAATGACTTCTGCTGCTATCCTCACAGTATCATCTACCTCAGTGTCTTCTTCTTGTTCATCACTGTCATCTTCAATGTCTTTTATTATTACAATTTCAATGCTCGGTTGGTGAAGGTGGTATATGTTCTTCCATGTGGCATTTGCAGCCTTCACAACCGATTCAATATTGTTGATCAAAATCAAACAAGTATTGAACTTCAATGTCATCTTATTTTCATTTTCTTTTAATGCCTTCTTTACTTCATCATTATTCAAGCTCGGCATCAATTGTCTCAGGTTTTGATCAAATATGTCTATCATCGTTTGCCTTGCATTGCTCCATCTCATTTTTATTGGATTCAATAGAACTGCTGGAACCTGTGGGGCAATTTCTTCAGGAGAGTATTTCCACTGTCCCATCTTCTCAATAACAGCATCTTCTATTTCCTTCTGTTCTGCTTCCGATCTGGTTTTCATATCTCAAGGATTTTATGTTACTTACTCTAGATCCTGATCCATCTCTAAAGAGTTTGAGCTTTTCTTGAAGGCTTAGAGGAGGCCTTTTGAATACTATGTCTTTATCTGCCTTTTCTGCCTTGCCTCTTGTATTTCTCCTTGTAAAACACAGCAGTGGGAGGCATAGTTGCCTTAGTGATGAAAACTTTTCCTTTCTTCTTTGCAGGTTCTGGTTCCTCTGTTTTCTCATCCCTTTTCTTCTTCTTTTTCATCTTTTTCTTCTTTATCCTCGGTTATCATTTGCATTTTGGCTATCCTCTTCTTTCCTTTGTTTACCGCCTGTGGAAGCTTTATGCTTAGTTCAATTCTCACCTTAGCTTCATCATATGTTCCAAAATATGGAGCTTTGGGATTGATAGGCTGATTAAGAAGAGCTTCAATGATATTCTTGGTTTCATCAATATTTACCTCATAAGGAAGAGGTTTTACATATACGGTCCTCGGTTTAACTGCTTGAATATATACATTATCACAATCTACCATAAAACAGATGTCATCTTTGTAATCTTCCACCAACTTCTGTGGAATCGGAAATCTGTCATTCATTTCTCTTTGAAAGACTCAAAATAATTATCCATGATGCTTTCAAAGTTTTCACCCATTTCTGAGATGTATTCATTTATTTCATAGAGGACTGGCACATCTTTTCTCCATACAACTTTTCCTTTAGAAGGGAAGAATTCTGAACATAGAAGAATAAACAGACCAACAAGGATCCAAACTTACATGGATTGTTTTTGGAAGTTTTAATGCTTTCCATGTTTTTGTTGAACTATTTCAATAATAAGTCTGCTAGGTCAAATGTCAAGTTGTTCTTGACCACTTTGTATGCTAGGTCAATAGCTTCATAGGAGACACTGTTCTGTCGACTAGAGCTATAAATCTTATGGGCAATGATGTGTGTACCAAACTTCAGTTCAGCGTCGATAATGCTGCTAACTTTCATGCCTCTACCATCCCACTCGGCTAGGGTTTTCTTCTCTAGTTCCGTCCGACCTAGGGTTTTGGTAGTTTTAGCTTGTTCAACATGGGAAGACTGGTGACTTGTTGAATCATTTTCTTTGTGATCTCAATAGGTTGCTCAAGCCAAATTTTGCCATCATGTACATGGCTGAGAATATATCTAACCCATTTATCTCAAAAGTTTCGAGGTAGATGTGCAATGTGAACTAAACCTTTATCTTCCAGATGTTTGTGCTCGGGTTTCAGAATGCCATCCACACATAGTTCCTCACGCACAATATCTAGTTCTAGGTTTCCCATTTCATGAATTGAACAATTAAAATGATTGCAGATATCATTAATAAGTAGTACCTTAGGAGGAATCTGGGATTGAGCTCCGTTCGGATCTAGGGCTGCTGCAATTGCGGGCACGATCTTAAAATCTGGTGCTTTCCACTCCCCTTGGACTAACATATCAGATCCTTTCTTCGCTGAAGTGCTGGATGATGCCATGGTAGCCCACAGAAAATTCCTTTCGCAAAAGTATTAAATCGCCGGGTTGCTCTTGAAGTTTTCTGCTCTCAAAGTGCTAAAGATTCGCGGTGAAGAATGAGTTCGATTACTTGCTTTTTGTTTACAACTCTGTCATTAATGCTCATTTCAAATTAGGGTATGAATTCTGACAGACTGTCACCCACTAAGAATTAATTGCTCGGAAAAGACTTCGCAACTTGGTGAACTCGAGAATTCATGTTGCTCCAACCTCGCTCGGTAAAGACAGGTACCGACCTTGCTCAGTGAAGACTGATACCGACCTTGCTCGATGAAGACTGATACCGACCTTGCTGTGATCTCACTACATCTTGCATGCTGAATTAGATCTTTCTTTTAATTTTAGTTCTGGAACTGCTTGAGATTGATCTATGAGAATACAGTTCCAGTGCTTCCTTGGAAATTTAGTTTGAGTCGGTAGAGCCATCCATTCCATTACTTGGACTGGATTGCTCGGTAGCTTTAGGAATCTATTTTTGTCTCACCTATTTTCTGACCTTAGTTGCTTCATTCTTCTTTCCTTCTTCAATTTCACTAGCATTCATGTAGTTTCTGGCTATGTGACCGAGTTTAGTGCATTTGAAAACATCTTACGGTAGTATCTCTTTTCCTTAGATGATGTTTTATGCAATTCATGCCAATGTGTCCATATTCTCCACAGTAATGACATCTACACCAGGTGTTGTAGTCCCATCCAAACATTGCTTTCACAATTTGTTCTGCTGGATTGAATGTCTTGGATCTGCACTCGGATGCCTTGTGACCTTGTTTGTTGCACTTGTGACAATTACCTCTGAATCTAGGTTTTTTTCTGCATTCATTTGCTTTATGACCAGGTTGATTGCAGCTATAACATTTTCTATTGAATTCTGCTTTTTCATTGTTCCAACATTTATTTGAAGTATGTCCTATTTTACCACAATGATTACAAGTAGGTTTTTGATTTCTTTGAGTACCTTGCTTAGAGGATTCGCCTTCTTCTTTGTATCCAAGTCCTGCTTTTCTTTTTTGCCTATGAAGATTCGCTCATACAGCTGATTCAAGTCTTCTTGACTTTTCAGCATTCCTTCATTGATTTGTTTTTCAGCGTTAGGTCATCCACCAATCTTAGATTGATTTCCTTTTCAGATCTTAGTTCTTCTCTTGTGTTTTCTATTTCTGATCTTAGATTTAGAATTTCTTCATTTGTATGAGAGATCTGATCAATTAGGTTTTCTAGCTGAAGGGTTTTATTTTGGACTTCAATGTTTCTTCCATCTAATTCATCTTTCAACTTGTTTCTCTATTCCAAGATCTCACAGAATCTTGTAGAGTGTAGCTCTTGTTCTCTTTTCAATTTTCTCACTTCTTCCTGCAGAGACCCATTCTTTTCTAGGAGTTCTTTGACAGCATTGTTTGCTTCATCTGAGTTATTTGAGGGAAGAAGATCTTCAATCTTTTCTTCAATGTAATTTTGATCATTCATCTGATTTGCAAGTTCCTTCCTTCTTCTTAGGGATTGGGAAAGATGTTCTTTTGCTTCTTTGAGTTTAGCTATGGCCATTTCCAGATCTAGCTTTTCATTTTTAATCACCTTGTTCAGTTTGAATACCTCCATTGTCCTGGATCTTTGCTCAAGCTAGTTAAGCTTTATCTTGAG